>VDFB02000009.1:1145490-1343918 GCA_007258455.2 Sequoia sempervirens | reverse complement strand
ATTTGCTACTCCGCTAACTCTAGATGTTCTATCTGACTTGTTTCCTTGAGCGGATAATGATGGATATCTTTATTCATGATGTCCTTAATATGAGTTTGAGACATTTGATCCTGATGTTGACAACTCCGTTTGATTGTAGGAGTTAAGAATCTGCTCTTTTTGTGTAACACAATCTTGTTCTAGATGAAGATCATCTACGTGTCCATCCATAGAAAAAATATCATGGGTAGATGGGTATATTGCTACATGGATATGATCATCTTGCATCAAGATAAAGAGTGTCATCGAATTATTATTGTAGTATCTAGAAGATACAAATTCTTGATCTTGAATAATTTCGGAGTTGCTTTCGACATGCTTTGGATCAAGTTCCTGACATGGATTAGTTCCAAAGGATGAATTGCTTATAAATGGTTCTTGGATATGAGCAGGCATTCAGGATTTCGAGTTTCTTTAACATAACCCTTAAAGGTCAAAAGAGATCAACATGTTTTGAAAATAACCATTGCTAGACCTTAGTGAAAGATTTTGATCTTGCTTTGGAATAACTTCTTGAGATATGTCCTCTAACTCATAAGGCGATGTAGAGACATTTTCAATATGATCATTGGTCAACGGATCATGCATTATGTCAATTGGATCAAATAGTCCTAACACTCCTTGAAATAGATCACTAAAGAGTGGCTCTTGATGCTCGTAGATTGATATTAGTTATTGTACATACATAAATCAATAATACTCCCTCGATGGAGAGTTTGATCATTATTTTGACAATTCACAGTGGAAGGTGTGAATATCGACCATAGAGTCAAGTGATATTGTCTTCTTGAATTGGCTCATTAGCTATGCGATTTTGTTAGTGTATTTGTCGTGATTCAAAGTGACTCTTGACATATATGTTGATCATTAGATGGAGAAATGCTTGATGTGCTGTTGATGGAATTGATGCCCGTCCTTATTTTTCAATAGTTATCATCTTTTGTGTTTGTGCTCGTGTTGGTTGGGTAGCTTGAGAGGCTTGGGCAACTTGAGAGGATTGTTTCACTTGTTGAGCTTGTGTTGCTTGTTGCATGGCTAGATATTGTTGGAATCCCTTTTGAAAAGCAGCTTGTAATGTCGCGTTGTATTGGATTGATGTGGTGGAAATTGGTGGTGGTGGGGGTGGTGGTGGATTTAGAATCATGTTGGATGTAGTGACAAGTGTTTGAGATACGCTCGGAGCGATCATGGTAGTGAGAGGTTGAGATGTGATGGGTGTGATAGTGGCGTTTGGAATGATTGAAGGGATAGTGATGGTTGGAATGACCAAGGTGATAGGTCCTTGAGAGACCAAATTTTGATTTGGGATCAATGTTGTTTGATTAGATACCATCCATTGGTGTGATGTCGATGGTATACTCGAAGGATTTGACGTGATGGTTTGATTGACATTAAGTGGATTGATTTGGGTGGATTGATTGGTGCTAGGTAAAGGGGGAAGCCCTAAACCAAGGAATGATGTAGGTAATGGTGGTGGAGATTTCCCTTGGTGCAATGCCTCAACTATTTTGGAAAGTGCCGCAATTTGATCTCACCAAATTTGTTCTTGATTTTGATCTTGACTCCCTTGATATAGTTGATTTGGCTCTTGTTTAAGAAGATTTAGGATACCTACTTGCGGTTTTTGAATGGGATTATGGGAAAATTGACTTTGGATAATGTTTTGATTTTGGATGATGTTTAGATTTGGCATGATAGGATGAACATTGTTGGTATTGGGAATCATTTTTCCAAAGTTTTCCAAGTTAGGATTCATGTTTCGAAATGTTGCACTTGGTACATCTACATTTGGTTTGTAGGGATTTGGTGGAATGACATTGTTCGTTTCAAGGCTCATGCATTGATTGTTTGATTGGTGGATTTGTAGGTTTGGACTTGGATTTATCATTGGGAAATGTGTTCCAAACTTTGACTTGGGCATACTCACACTTGTTGTACCATTAACATTTGTCGAAGGAAATGATCCAATGCATGGACTTTGATAATTGATAGGAAATGCAAGGCTTTGAGGATTCAATTGATTTAGATTACTCAAGATGTATGGATCAAGTGTATATTCCATGTTCCTCTTGTGTTTTGACCTTGTTGACCTCTAAGGTGTTCTAGGATCAATGACGAGATGAAGGATGAAAGGTGAATGATGTGAGTGTTGAACGTTTAGGGACTTTGGATAAATGCTAGACTTAGGGATTTTGATTTTGATTGTTTGATGTGGATGATGAACTTGTAAACCCTAAGATGTTGGATGTGATCTTAGGATGAACTTTTTCAAAGGATGGTTGATTTAATTAAATGTATGAGAAAGGATGCATTCCCACACACCTAATTAAACAATTGACTTTGATTCGATTTTGAGGATGATTTACCCAAGTCTAGAATGATGTTTTAAAAGCTCTAAAGTTGTTTGGTGGGATGGATTTTGATGAATGTGTGAGATGGATGAAGTGTTTGATTTGATCCTAAGAGACTTAGAGAGACTTTGTTTACTAGGCCAAGGTATTGAAGAACACACTTTTCTCTAAGAGCAATCAAAAGACCAATATGACCAAGAGATAACAAGCACATGTGTGGGGTCCAATTTGTTATCTTTTGCTTAATTAGTACCTTTTACCACAAACAAACTTCTTGATTAGGTTTCAAACTGAATGTCCCATGTCACAACTTCTTTTCGTCCCACAAAGTGCTATGTGGAAGTTCCAAGAAATCAGGACAAGGGTTGCCTAATGTTTACTCAAGAAGACAAATTGAGGTATAATCCAATGCTTAGGAACCTTTAAGGACGTGAATCCCAAGGGAAAGCAATAGCATATGGATTGAGTCAATGATATTTGTCTTCAAGAGGGTTTGAAATTTTGAGAATCATGTTGAATGTTTGTTTGCAAAATGTTTTCGAATACACACTATGTTTTCAAACAAAGAATAATTACAAGCCCTATGGATGTGTAAGACTATATTTGTTGGATTCCCACTTGGAAAAGTCCAGCTACGCTTATCTCTAGCGGATGGTTAGATGCTGACCCCAGCTCCCTCGGCTCATTGCGTCATCCCGGGCAGCCAAGCATCAACACCCATGAAACTCCCATGGCATGCTTTCCATCTCTACTAGAGAGTAGGTAAGAGTGTGGGGTGGCTTCAAAGCGACCGCTCTTGCCAACAAATAGATTAAGGATTTTGGAAAATTCTAGCACATGGGTTCTAGTAAGGACTTTCCGTTAGGTGGAGTTGACCCATGACAAGAGTCCCCTTCGGGATCCATCTTGGCCGGAGCCAACAGCGTGATTATGGTGTTTAGCAAAACCACATTTATATCGGCTGGAAATACTCTTGGCTTTAGAGTGTTACGGTTGAGTCGTCGCTTGGGTGAGTACTTTTTCCCAAAGCGGGCCCTCTAAGATAAACAAAAGTGAGCAAAGACACAATCCATAACTCAATCGATCTTTGATGGCACAAAGAAAGAGAATGTACGCAAAAATGCCCCTACTCACACTCGCACAAGATGTTCAATTTTTAAGCCCAAATTGAAGTGTTTCAAAGCAATAAAATGTATTTTGAGTGTTTCTCTTGCACCCTAGATTGCACGAAGCGCAAGGGGAGAGGATACGTACTCAAAAGACAAAATCACACAATTCAAACACTTGTTCGTTTTATAACCTTCAAAGCAATTGTGAGTTCGTTTAAGCACCAAATGAAATATGAAGATTGCTTGTCCAATTTTTAGCCAAATTAAAAAAACTAGTAAGTTTCTAATGTTCAGTTTTAGCCCTTTGCAACGAAAAATTGAAGTGTTCTTTCTTTAGAGCCTAAAAAGAGGTGAGTTGATTCAAAACAAAAAATTAAAGCGTATAATGAATGCCTTAAGCATTAAAAAATGCTCTTTTGATTTCAAGTTTTTAATTCTCAATTTCATTTCAATCCAATCTAGCTAGCTTTTGCCTTATTCCAATGCTCAAGTACAACCACCATTTCTTTCTTGATGCAAACCTACAAACATCATAAAGTAAAATCTTAGAGACGAGACTTACTTCAAAGAAATATGTTTCCAAACAAAATAAATGCATTCACCAATCTCCTAACTTGGTCAATTGAACTATGGATTCAAGCCTATGAGTTTGATAGTTTTAATCTTAAATGCATAATAATAAATGAGGGATGGGCTTCTTGCAATCTAAGATATGATCTTCAATACAATATTAATGAGATTTCAACATCGATATTTCACCGCTAGATAGTTGAAAGAGAATGCTCAACACAATGCCAACAATAATCTACGATAGCTAGCTATAGACAACAATATCGGTATTAATAGTCTATACTAAACAAACTTTGATTTTTTAAATGTTGATTCATCATTTCCACGTGGGCTTCTTGCAGTGAATTTCCATATAATCACCTTTGACACTAAAGATACCAATGCGTTTTCCTTCACTTGTTTTCCTGAGGTTATTGTGCTGGCAAAAAAGGACATTTCATCTACCACTTTTGTTTAGACAGATTTTAACCACAGGAATAAATTGCTTTGAACGAACCAATAAAACCAAGCAGATTTTTTTTAAAAATGGCAGAGATAACGCACATTTAAGGAAGCTTTCTACCTAACAAGAAGTCCACTGAAGTCGATTACCCTATGGACTTTTGAAATGCACTGTTATCGGATTGAGTAATCAAAAAATAAAATGATTTGCCTTTACCTCATGCCATCATTTTCACGTGTTTTAGGTGGCCATCAGTATGTTTATTTAAGAATCCAACTGCAATCTTAAATGATTTGATATCAAAGGAGGAATCTCAGCTGACAGCGATCTAAACTGATACGCCATTGAATTACCTTTAGCTGAACGTGGGCAGGGGTCATAAATGCTCGACCATATGGACAACCATATGTCAGATTTATTCAATGTACCAAGGTGAATTTTTAGTGTGTGAGTATTGTTGTAGTGGGTAACAGACTCAAGAGCACTGATTTCTCTCCTTGAAGCTTAGTTGGTAGCAAACCGAAAATCATTTTAAATTGATTCTTACACAAGACTTTGAGCAACCTGCCCGTAGATTTCTTAGGTGACTCATCTGGCATTTACTCCTTTTTCCCCTGCAAGTCAGATAACAAAATCGGATCATCATGCATTAACTAGAAAAAACATATTCATTATGAAGAATTTTGAAGCATCGACAAGGTACGTGAACTATTGACAGCGAGATGTGGAAGAATAGACAAGGCGCACAAGCTGTCAATCAAAAGGCCTCAAGTAATATGGTCTCATGGACTACTAATGATAGTTGGATAGTCTAGAAGCACAGATAAAGCGTGTGAATTGTTTGACACTTGAATGCGGAAGTATAGACAAGGCGCGTGGACTGTTCTTCTAGGAAAAATGTGGCAGCATAGACAAGGCATGGGAATCGTTTGACAAGGCGTGTTTAACTGTGAATAGACTCGGCATGTGGACTGTTTGACAGAAAGGTGGAAGCCTAGACAAAACGCGTGGATTGTTTGACAGAATGCTTCGAGAAATATGGTCACACGGAAAGCAGTGATCGCAGGATTTGTTCAAAATGGATTTGTTGAGTGGCCTTAGACTCTTTTAAGCAAATGTAATTGGAAAATTTCCACAACCTTTACCAGCATCTTCCTTTGCATTTTTTGGAGAAATGTGAAAGCATGGACAAGGCAATTGAACTCTGGAGAAATGTGAAAGCAAGGACAAGGCTCATGATCTGTTTGACAGGAAAAATGTGTCAGCATAGACAAGGCGTGAGAATTGGACTGAAGATCTCAAACAGCTGTGATCTCATTCAACTTCCTATAAAAATATAATCGGCTACATTTTTGGCCTCCCTCTTTCTGGTTTGGTTTGGTCTGGTATTCAGCCCATTAATCTTCCCATCTTTGCATACCATCTGGTTGGATTGAGGGAGGATTTGCACCATGGCCACCAACATAGGGATGATGGACGCTGCTTACTTCATTGGAAGGAACGAGCTTCTTACATGGATCAATACCACTCTCCAACTCATTCTAAACAAAGTTGAAGAGGCTGCTTCTGGGGCTATTCACTGTCAGCTAATGGATGTTGTACATCCTGGTGTGGTTCCAATGCATAAGGTAAATTTTGATGCAAAGACAGAGTATGACATGATCCAGAACTACAAGGTGCTTTAAGATGTTTTCAACAAGCTTAAGATTAGCAAGCACATTGACGTGAATAAGCTTGTTAAGGGACGCCTACTAGACAATCTGGAGTTTATGCAATGGTTAAAGCGATATTGTGACTCAGCAACTGGAGGAATTATCAGCAGTTACAACACCCTTGATCCATACAGGGAGACCTCTCGTCTCATTGAATGGAGCTGGACTGCAAGGATGGGCAAGGTTCTTTATTGGGAAAACATTGTGCTCAGTAAGACATCTATTTATAATACTAACATTGCAGGCTAAATGGTTTAGTGCAACATGGTAACAAGGGACTGAGGTGGATTACGACAATCTGCTTTGTAGATAGTTATTGAACTCAGAAATTGAGTATGAACTAGTTTGAAAGTTAAAAAGAGCAGACCACCCCAAATCTAATGCAAGACAAAAGCAGACCACCCAAATCTAATGCAAGGCAACCACAATGAGAGAAACTAGAAATATGGGAGCTGCACAAAATGTTCTGGAGTTTAGCAAAGAATCAGATGCAACGTTCAAATTTTTTTTTTTTTAGAAGCAAAATCTTTCAAAATATTGAATGATTGTAATCAACATGAACTATGAGCTATGCAAATAAAATAGATTATGCTGAGATAGATTGCAGAACAACATGTACTACCTTAATGACTTTTAACATTTTACACAAAATATATAACTGAAGCTTATTTAAAGCACAAAGCTAGTCTAATATAAAATGATAACCTAAATGAGACAATGTGAAAACAAGGTTTCACATGGCCTCAAAGCCCTCCTTCTAGCACCATTTTGTGGATGTGAAAATCTGCAAATGGTTAGTTTAAAATACAGCAACATTTAAACATCCCTATGGAATAATAAGCCATGTTAATCATGCCATAAATGAAATAAGGGAAACCAAATAAAAGCATACAAAAACATGGCATTAAACCTATCCCATATTGGATTGGTGTCACATGTGCTAGTGACCCTTTCCCAATCTTTGATTGATAGCTTAAAATGAAAATGCTATAGATGATGGAGATGATGGAGTGAAATGGACAAGATCAAATCTCAAATGAAGAGAGTAACCTTGCAAGATTGTGAAGAGATTGTGGAGGATTTTCTCAAAGATGAAGCTTGTATTTAAAGATTTTCAAAATGCTAAGTGTTGAGGAGAGACCAATGTGGGACTAAAGATTCTGCCAATGATAGGAGGACACTTGTCATCATGTGATTAGTTGATGTATGTGCAAGATTTGGGAAGAGCGCCCATGAGAGGAAAATTTTGAATTCAAATTTGCAATAAATGTTGAGTTTGACCTTTGGAAGGGGACATGTAAGAGACATGTAAGGCCTCATAAATGCTCTGTTGGGTGTACATGTCCACTTGGGGGGAAATTCAAACTTGGAGAATATTCTTCCTTTATGCCAAGTTGAAAATAAAGATTTTGATAAATCATTTAATTGCAATTTCATGTGCAAGTGGCCAAATCTAGAGAATGCAAGCGGGATGAGATTAGCATTAGATTAAATCAGGATTAATTAGCTAGGATGATGATTAGGCTGATTTGACCACTTTGACTTGATTTAGGGATTTAAATCAAATCAAAGGGAGATGAATGATGATTTGAGATTTAATTAAATAAATGATTGATTTATTTAATCAAAGAGATGATGGGATCAAGTTTGGTTGTTGTTGAGATTTGATGGATTTACCCTGATGAATGGATTGGTGATTTTGATGGTGCATAATGCTAATGGTACCTAGCGTGTCACCACTTAATAATCACATTCATAAGTTTTAAATCAAACTTGCTTATGTGTGTGTGATTCCTTATGTGTGCATGTGTGGTCATTCATTTAAGCATTTCCAAATCAAGCTAAACACCAAACACATAAAGACAAGTCACTGTACACATTCTTCCAACACATTCATATCCAACCAATTTCATCCTAATCATTCTTCTTAGCCACATCCTATCCATTTCATCCCTAATCCAATCCAGAGTCCGTGGCATCTTATCATTCCATATCATCACCACTCGCCAACTAGTCCACAAGTCACCACTTGTCAAAATGGTGCCAATCGCCGTAAGAGCCCAATCCTAATCCCTTAGGCTGAAACATAACCCAAGGGGCTGTTCCTCCTAGGCCAAATCATGAAACAAAACCTAAGCCTGAGATCATCATTCAAGGAGTCCCTTTCTCTAGATCAAATCATGAAACAAAACCAGAACATAGAATCAAACTCTGAGGGGCTTCTCCTACCACCTCTAATGATGACATGAACTATGTTGCATACTTGGAGGAACAAATCGATGTACAAGAGTTTACACACATGTGTGACACCATGCCCACATTCGAACACAAAGCCCTAGCATCCCAACTTCAAAACCTCCTTCAAACACTTCACCAAATACCCCAACCCCTAGACCACCAAACCATACAAAGCCTTCAAACCATCTTTCAAGATTTTCAACAAATTAAATCCCTCAAATCCAACACCTCTGAAACCGACCAATCCAATTCATTGCCACTTGTCAAATCCAACAACCACCACATCATCCCTTATTGCATTTCATTATCACCTTCCACCTCATACCAATCTAATCCATTCCCTTCTTTGCATGTGAAATGCTACATCCTAACAAACACATGTTGACTTTAAGTTATATCTTGCAACAAGATCAAAGAGTATTAATGTTCTAATGCAATACTTGACAAGGGAACGCAATCTGAATCAATGCACCTTACCATCATCCAATCAAAACCAAAACCCTAAGCCAACACCTTCCACCCATACACCTACAAAGGATGTGACCCAAGGGCTACTAGCAAGGAATCAAACATCGCCATGGCATCCAACTGATATTCTTGAACATACAAAAGAGTCATCAAACATCATGCCAAATCCTTTAAGCCAACCATGTCATCCACAATCCCTTGATCCAATTCAAGAGTCATCCCCTTCCACCTCCATTCCAATAAGTCATGAGGTATTTCAAGAGCACAATCCTAAACATGAGAAAACATTACCCCCTCATCCACATAAAGATCAATGCCCTCCCAATGGTCCATTTCATAACATGCCTAATATTGTTTCATGATCAACCTTCCATGCACAAAGACCCTTTATGATCAAAGAGACCATGATCCTCTTAGCCAACTTTATGCACTCCATGGTCAAGAGCTTTCCACCTCACCCATCCATGATGCACAAACATCCACTTCCCTTGATGAGACATATGCCTCCCAAGCCAGCATAGAAGATCAAACAAATATCTTGGATCTAAGTGACCACAAGGCTAATCAAGATCCTAATGATCCTCCATCACCCACTATCGACCCCATTGCAAGTCCTCCATCATATCCTGATGGTCTTTCCACCCTCATTCATGAATGTTCCTCCTTCGAACAACAACCATTATCTTCTCCATCCAATAAAGAACTCATGTCTAGTGTTTCACTTACACCTAGTCCCATTATCCATTGCATACTCCAAAACATGAACCACCAAGGTAAAGGTCTAGACCTTCATGAACAAGATATTTTGGAGCCTATACATGTCAAAGTCCCTCCACACTCTTATGGCCTTGGACATACACCCCAAGGACAACAACCTAAAGATGTTGGTACTTCCTCCATGCCTCCTAAGTCCACTTTCCATCATAAAGCCTATCGTATCCCTAAAACATATGTTGCAATTCCACCTCCATCATCTTACAAATGTCAAAAGCATGTGACCATACACTTCCCTCCATCCACTCTACCACCATTGCTCCCAACTCCTAATATCCCTCCATCTAATCTACCCCCACTTCTCCCAACACCTAATATCCCCATTATCCAATCCCCTTATCCCTCCATCCATAAATCCTCTAAACATCTTAATCATGACCAACAAATGCACACATTGTATAAACATGAAGCTTCCACCCATTCCACCATACCCATGGGATTCAAAAGCAATGAATTTCAATGCCTTTACCTATAAAGTAAAAAATCCTAAAAATCCTCATGCCTTAATGCAAAATGTCAAAGCTAAGTACATATAAAAAGTTATATAAGCCTATACCTCCAAAAGTAGAGGCCAAAACTAAAATGGTTTGGGTCCCTAAGGAAAAAGCAATCAAGTCAAATGAGGCATCTACATCAGAAAAATCCCAATCATCCACTTCCACCCCACATTCTCATTCCATTCAAAAGTCTCAAATTCCTAAAACTCACAAGCAAGAGAAATAAAAATCATAAAAATATTAGGTCTATGTGGGTGCCAAAGCACCACCTCCACCTCCTAAGCCGAACATCTCCATTGCTTCATACACCCCATCCCACATCAAAAGCTTCAACGTTTATCACAGTGTGCAACCATTGGTCATGGTTCCATTCCATTTCACAACAATTCCACATACCTCCATCTCCCCATCCTTCAACTATTATCCTACATATCTTCCCGATCACCTTCCTATGGTCCATGCTTTTGTATAAACCTTTCATTCATCTTTGGCACAAGTCCCATATAAACCCTATCATCTTCCCTACATAATCCATATCATAATCCACTATTTTCCTCCATAATCTACATCATAATCCACCATCTACCTAATCCATCTCACACTCATGTCATATCTTACCAACATCTATGATCATAATGACATTTGATATTTTCCATGCAATGACATCTATATAGTGGGACTATCACCCTTCACATAACTAGACATTTGAGTCCCTCCTATCCATATTCCCCTTCTCTATCCAAAGGGGGTCAAAAGTAAAAAAAAAACAAAAACAAAACAAAACAAAACAAAAAACAAAAAAAATTAAAATCCCTTAGGTCAATGGTGAGAAACACGGTAAGCGGAGTTATACGGATAAGTACCATGATGAAAACCTAGCAAATAGGCGTCATGTGTAGGTTGATCTTCTACGTTGCTTACACTTGGGGGCACAATGTCTTATCTATCCAACCTATCCTTTTCATGTCATATCATTTCCATCCTACCTACCATTTTTAGCCATCATCCATACCTATCATATTGAGTCCATTCATCCACCCTTCTTCTTTTGATCTTGATGAAGATATACGGGCAAAATGTTGAAACCTGTCTTGGGTATCTCTTGATATACCTCATCCTTCCAAACAAGCCTATCATTATCCTATTGCCATAAGCTTTGTCACGAAAAATCCTAAGTCTTGTACCTAGAATGGGGCATATTATTCCTATGCGACATAGTCTTTGGAAATCATATCCTTGCTCTCTTATGATACATACATCCATTCCATTTATTATGACCTATCATTTCCATCCATCCATATATCATGAGCCTTTTATCCCTTATCCCATCACCCACCCTTTCATCCATCAATCCCATCTATCTCCTTGCACCTAGACTTGATTTTCCCCTTGTCATTGGTATCTAGCACAAAGGCTACTCAAATTTTCATCCTTTGACACGTCAAAACATTTCAAAAATCCAAAAAAATCAAAACATTTCAAAAATCCAAAAACAATAAAACATTTCAAAAAGTCCAAAAATCAAAACATTTCAAAGTTTGGGGTTGAGGAGTTGGGAATGGGGTTAGAGAGTTCAGCTTATTTCAAAGAGTCCAAAAAAATCATAAAATGTCAAAATCCAAAAAAAAAAAATCCAACAAAAATCCAAGCAATAAAATCAATCCATCATCTCAATTCAAATCAATCCAATCATTCAACCATTCAACCAAATCAATCATCTTCATCAAAACCATTTCATCCAATCAACTCAATTAAATCAATCCAAGCAATAATCCAAATGCAAGTCAATCCTTAATCCATACCAATCAAGTCAATCAATTTTGTCAAATTATCCAATCACATCCTTTGGTCTTGATCCTAATCTTGTCGTAAACCAAATCAAAGTCAATCAATCAATTATCATCATCCTTGTGTTGCTCTAGGGACATGCCGCTCCCCACAATGACAACACTATCATCATCATCATCAATCAATCAATCAATCAACGGTTTACAGCTTGACAGGGGCAATTCCTTGTTTGTTTTTACATCATTTGTGCATGATTGCTTGCTTGCTTGTGTGTGTTATCATTTTATCTTGCATTTGTATCAAATCCGTATCATTCTAGCTAATATTCATATCTTGTGTGTGTTGGAATATCTTTTTGCACTATCCTTTGCATCTAAGGTCATATCATACCTTTTGTACATTATGACTTTAATGCTCTAAGTCTATTTCCTCATACGCCTAGACAAGGTTGTATTATGCTGGGGCATGAGACACATCGTCACCTTGATCCTTATATCTTGGTGCATAATGTCTGGTGCTATATCAAACATCATGATTTCTCACCTTCATTGCAGCATAACGTATCATTCCTCTCCTTCATCCACTTTCTATCTTGCATCATTCATCTTATCCCTCCCTTTATCATTTCATTTCGAGAGCTTACCTGTGTTTGTTCAACCTGCCTATCCTCTCGAGGGGGCATCATCATTCCATCATCATCCCATCTTTATATCATTATCCTTTCTCCTCTATCCATACCTTAACTTCTTTGAAATGATGTTACTCGACACAAATCTCATCATCTCGAACATCATCTCAAAGAGGGGCAAAATGTATGCACATAAAAATGGTCACATTATAATAAGTCTGGTAATTAATTAAATACAAGTTATTTAGTTAAATCTCTAATTAAATCTACATATAAATAAATTTAATTATTTATTTATATTGTTCATTTTTATAATTCTTCTATCTTAATTAAATAAATAATTTTATTTAATTAAGTATCATCTCCTATATTCCTCTTAATTAAATTAAATAATTACGATTATTTATTTTAATTATCATATTATTCTAAGTTTGAATATTTATATTCAAAAATGGAATATTCCTCCTCTTCATCTCATAGTTAAATTAAATATTTTAAATATTTAATTTAATGCCTTCTAAATCCATCTCTCTCACATAATTAAATATTACTTATTTAATTATGCGGCCTTCTAATCTCATCTTCACACATAATTAAATATTGCTTATTTAATTATGCGAGTTTCTAAATCCATCTTCACATATAATTAAGTTTATTTATTTAATTATGAAAATTCATTTTAACTCATCCTTCAAAATAGAAACCTTCCTTTAGATCTAAATGAAAAAAATTGAAAAAGAGGAAACCTTCTATCTCCCTCTCAAGCTTTCGAAAATCCTATACCGTTCATCTTGTCAGACTGAATCTCAACCGTTGATCATTGCCAACTAAGCTTTTGCCTTCGAAAATCTATAAGTCAAACATTTCATAGGCCATTTGCATGCGATCGGATCTTCTTCAGACATCCGCATTTTGCCAAAATCATTCCTCAATCTTTCAATCCATCTCCATCATTCTTCATCATTGCGTTGTTATGCTGCACAATTGAGCAACCAACATTCCTCCATTATCAACCTTCAAAATCTGGTATTCTTAGTATATTATGCATCTATTTTTAAATCTCGTTTTTTAGTAGTCATTTTGTGGAGCTTAGCATACAAATCAGAGAGCTTTAGCAAAAATATTGGAGATAGAGGACAATGGGACGTCTTCAGAGGAGCTGCCGCATTAAGAGTTTGCTTTACTTTGTTTAATCATTTTTCCTTTGATTTAAAGTTTCATTGGTGTGCTTGAATAGTATTTATTTCATTTTAATACGCACATATTTTCAATCACACAGAACCATTCATTATAGAGCCCCTTTAGCTCAACAATTGATAAGTAGGAGGTATTTTCCACAGCGTGTCAAATTATGATATTGCTATCAGGATTCAACCGTGTAGTTTTCGAGTCAAACTCATTGGCCCATGTTTCAATATTGGTCAGCTGCCTTCGGCAGGCCTTAGGCTGCCTTTGGAATTTTCTAGAATGGGGGAGCTGCCGATGAAAGGCAGGACATAGAATAGTAGGGGCAACCCCACCACCCTTCCCTTCGTGCATGCAGGACCGACCATACTCGCAACTAAACTAGCTGAGTGGAATTCCAAATTGAATTCCAAATAGTATTTATTGACTATTTTTTGGAATTCAATTTGGAATTCCACTCGGCTAGTTTAGTTGTGAGTATGGTCGGTCCTGCATGCACAAAGGGCAGGGTGGTGGGGTTGCCCCTACTATTCTATGGCCTGCCTTTCATCGGCAGCCCCCCCATTCTAGAAAATGTCGAAGGTAACCGACCAATATTGAAACATGGGCCAATGAGTTTGACTCGAAAACTACACGGTTGAATCCTGATAGCAATATCATAATTTGACACGCTGTGGAAAATACCTCCTACTTATCAATTGATGAGCTAAAGGGGCTCTATAATGAATAGTTCATAAGGCACAACACTTGCTGAAGGTTTTGCAAATGGGGTTGCAAGCTAAGTGGGCTTAACCTTGGAGAAAACTCTGTGGTTAAGCGCGCTTGAGCTGGAGCAATACTGGGATGGGTGACCTCCCGGGACGGCCCAATGCTTCACCTCTATGAGCATCACCTAGATGCAATGAGTGTTAAGTGGACCATTCATTATCATGAGAGATGGTTCAATGAGTTTGACTCGAAAACTACACGGTTGAATCCTGATAGCAATATCATAATTTACCTAGCTTGTCAAGTATTGTCACGTTGAACTCCTAAATAAGTAGTAACCATCTCATTATTCGACCATTAACTACAGGTTTATTCATTAAATACTTTATAGCTGAGTGATCTATATAAACTATAACTTTATATCCTGTAATATAATGATGAAACTTTTTGATGGCATGAACCACCGCTAAGAATTGTTTTTTTGTTGTCGTGTAATTTCTCTCAATAGACGTTAGGTTTTTACTAATAAAATATATGGCATACTTACCCCCATCCTTGTCTTCTTGCCCTAATACTGCACCAATTGAATCATCTGAAGCATCAACATAAATGTGAAAGGGAAGACTCCAATTTGGTCCACATAGTACAGGAGCAGAGGCAAGCTTTTATTTTATCATTTCAAATGATTGTTGACACTCAGACGTCCAATTAAACTCCACATCTTTTTGGAGGAGAGAAAACATAGGGGCCGCTATCTTACTGAAGATTTTTATGAAGCTTCTATAATATCCAGCATGTCCAAGAAAACTTCAAACATTTGTTTGTGTTTGAGGTACAGTCAATTGTTGTATGACTTCAATTTTTTTAGGATCAACTTGCATTCCTTCCAAGGAAATGTGATGGCCTAAAACTATTCCTTGTTCCACCATTATTAAACACTTTTTGTGGCTAAGGGACAGTTGTTTTTCCTCACAAAACTCCAAAACCCTATCCAGGTTTTGAAGAGCTTCATCATAGGTTGACCCATATACTGTGAAATCATCCATAAAAAACCTCTACACAATCATTGACAAGTGCTGCAAATATACCCAAAATGGCCCTCTGAAAAGTCACTGGAGCATTACAAAGTCCAAAAGGAAGAACTTGGTATGCATATGTACCCCAAGGACAAGTAAACATTGTCTTATCTTGGTCTTCTGGTGCTACCTGAATTTGGTTGTAACCACTAAATCCATCTAAGAAAGAAAAATATTTCCTCCCAGCCAAATTGTCCAAAACTTGGTCAACGAATGGTAAGGGAAAATAATATCTAAAGGTGGCTTTATTAAGTTCTCTATAATCCACACAAATTCTCCACTTTCCATTTTTCTTTGGTACAACTACCATAGGTGACACCCACTTACTATCTGAGATAGGATAAATGAATCCTGCACGAAGGAGTTTCTCAATCTCCATTTTGACAAGATCCTTTAATGCGGGGTTGAGTCTCCTCTGTGGTTGACGAACAAGTCTTATATTAGGATCAGTATAAATGTGATGAGTACAAACACTCGGGTGAATCCCCCTCATGTCTGTATAGTCCCAAGCAAAAGCTTTAGACTTTTTACCAACACATTAAATAATTTATCCTCTTGTATTTCTGTCAACCAACTATTGACATTCACAATTTTTCCTGGTAACAACATAATTGTTTTTGTTCCTGGATAGGCTAAAGTGACAGTATGTATTGGTCGTAACAAAGTGTTGAGAGGACAACTATGAGGTATAAGTTAGTGAAATCTTTGTAATATCATCAAAGAAATAACTCGTTCTAGGAATCATATTAGCCAAGGGACAAGGCATCCCCATGGTAACATAATTTTGTTCCATCCCACTTATATCAATCGGTTGTCCCAAAATTTTGGTACATCCTCTATCACTTCTTCACTAGAATTATAGCCAAATGTGCAACCTCATTCACTAACTCATCCTCTAATTCTTCTCCATGTTGTTTAATCACTACCATGGCCAAAGAGGCCAGACTGTCTTGCCCGCTAAATTCTTTTGGTTCATCAACCCAGACTTTATTATACTCGGTAGGCTTAGCAGGAGGATATAAAAATAAACGTTTACTATCTGGACCATGTGAAATGGTCATACCTCCTTCACGACAATCAATTTTAGCAGCGACAGTAGCCAACCATGGTCTTCCCAAAATTATTGGATAACTATCTTTAGGTGTAAGTGATTGGATTATTTGAAAGTCAACTGGATATTCCCATCCATCAACTTTAACAAGAACATTTTTTATAACACCTTTTGGAATGGCTATAGACTGATTTGCCATCTGCAAGACTGTAGTTGTAGGACTTAAATCTTAAGACTTAATTTCTCCATTACATCCACCGTCATTACATTAATAGCTGCTCCCAAATCCACCAATGCATTAGGTATTGCTACCTCATTAATTGTAATAGTAATCAGTGGACTCCCAGGATCATCATATTTTGGAGCAACAGTCTTTCCAGACAAAAAATTCAGCTAGATAACCATCAATATGCACAGTGTTTATTTTCTTTGGTTTCCTTCCTAGAGTTCTAATACACAGTTGTTTGATCAACTAATTTAACTCAGAATTTCCTTTATTGCCTGAAAGGAACCTCTATTTGCAATTGTTTAATTTCCTGAATTAATGCAGTTTCAAAAGC
This sequence comes from Sequoia sempervirens, assembly GCA_007258455.2. Taxonomy (NCBI): domain Eukaryota; kingdom Viridiplantae; phylum Streptophyta; class Pinopsida; order Cupressales; family Cupressaceae; genus Sequoia; species Sequoia sempervirens. Next base: position 1,326,722 of record VDFB02000009.1, on the reverse strand, counting down.
TAATGTCATTTCTGGAGTATCTTTCAGAATTGTTGATTTCAGACGCTCCGGAAATGGTGCTTGAGTTTTCTCCTTTGAAGGGATATCTTTACTAAACTCAGTCAAAGACTGACCTCCCTCCTCCTGAGGTAAATCGGAACAGCTCCTGCTGCTGAAGACTCAGTAATATTTGCAGGTAGTGTAGTATCTTTCTCAAAATTTTGAGAAATAGGTTCGTCCACTACTTCCTCAATAGTGGGCGATTGAAGTGTCCTATCCAAATGTAACTGAACATTTCCACAATGAATTGCATTAAGTCTTGTGACATTATCTTGCTCAGTAGTATATACCAAGTATTATGTCGATTATTCTTAGGATTGGGAAGTGGTTGTGCTAGAAGTTGAGGTTGATTTACCTGCTCAGTCTGAGGAAGATTTGAGGTGGTGGTAAAAATTTTGTTGTTGATTCCTCCTAGGACCAGTATAAAATTGATTGTCCCTGATTCCATTGGGGAGCAATGTGTTGTGGGTACCATTGTTGTTGTGACTGGTTTGGCCACTGCTGAGTTCCCCATGATTGACTTTCCCATTCAGGAGATCCCCAATAAGGAGTTCCCCAAGTAGGCTGTGAAAGATAGGGTTGATTCCAAGATGGAGGCCATTGATTACCAAGCCCAGTTATTCTAGGGTCTCCATACAGGATTGGAATTCTTCCCATAAGAAAAATTACCTCCCTGGCGTTGATTTAGCACATTTATTTCTTCTTCAACCTGAGCAATTTTTTTCTTAGTATTCTTAAGATCAGTAAGAAGCTCACATTGATTGGTAGGGTGGCTTTGCTCACAAAGTTGACAAACATTAACCTTGTCTAAAGGGCACTCCCATAAAAGATGTTTATTTCGACACCTAGGACAATAGATTGACAAAGTCTCAGGGTTACGTGTCTTTGCTTGTATACCATCCAACGTAGTGTTCAATTGGAACAAGTATGTCTGTCTTAAGATTTTCTATTTCTTCTCAAAGTTTACCTATCTCGTTATTCCCTTTGAAAAGATTTGTTTTTCGGATTCCTCCACGAGTACGTGAAAAATTGTGACACAAATCACATATGTCTTCAAGGTTTAACTGAGACACATCACCTTTTCCCATTAAATCAAGACTTCTTCTTGCATCATCATCGAGTCCTTTAAGAAATATAGTCTTGAGAATCTCAACACTAATGGTCATTTCCCCACATCGTTTAGATAAGAAAAGAAACCTATCCAAATAGTCCTCTAGACTCGCATCCTCATTCTGCCGAAGTTTAAACAACCCTTCCTTACGATCACTCAGCCTACAATAACTTGATATTTATTCAAGAATATAGTCTCCATTCACTGATACATTTTGATCAATTTTTTTGATGACCGGTCGTCGAAAAACTGATCAAAATGTATCAATGATTTCTTCCCAAGTTGTAATACTTCCAAACAGTAGTCCCACAAACCAGCACATGGTTGAATCCTTCAAAGTAGAAGGAAACAACTTCAGTTTCTGGTTGTCATTTTTATAGTCATAGGTTTGACAAAGGACCGTAAATTCAAAAAGAAATTGGTTTGGATCTTCCGAAGATAAACCACGAAAGGTTGGAAGGAAAGATGGAGAGATTTTTTTCATTGTTGTATCATCATCTACATCTAGAGAAATAGGATAAGTGAACGTTCTAGGTAGTGGAGGATCATTATTATTACAATTTGCATCATTACGGTTGGCTTCTACCCTTTGATCTCCCATGATGTTTAGAGGAATATGATCCTCGAAAATAATTGACAATAGGTTGCACTACAGGATGATCTTTTGGGAGATAGTGGAAAGCCTTAGGTGGGTTAGGCTCAAGTAATTCATCAACAAAATGGTCTTCTGAGCCTTGGGCCTCCCTTTGTATAATTGGGATGTATTTTGGGGGGATCTTTGGTATAAATCGTCTATGAGGGCCTCTTTTCCTAACCATGCAGAAAAGGAAGCCACAAATAGTATTTTTTTCCTAAAAGAGGTATTCTAGGCATCTTCTATTAACACTTAAGCAAAAGAAGCTAAGGGGTCCCCGACAACGGCGCCAAAAAGTGATAGGCTGTCGTTAAGTCCCATTACTTTAGAATATAATATTCAATTTGTCAACCAGGTAGTGTTCAAGGCAATCTGCAATAGAAGAGGTCCAAAGTATCTCCCTCAGGTTTCCTAACTTTTAAGAACAACTGAAGATTAATTCTAACTTCAAACTGTTTAACTATCAAACTGTAAAGTAATTTATTCCTAAGAAAATAGAAAATGCTTGAACTGTAGGCATACGTATACTAATTTAGAAAGCATAATAACTAAATTAAAAAGCATAGAAACAACTAAACTAAGAAGCTAAAAAAATTATAAGAGCAGAAAAGCTTATAGCAATCCATAAAACATTTTATTAACAGTAAAAATTCTAGTAGTGAATAACAGAAACTACAGAAGTGAAAAGATAACAAACACTTGAGAGCTAAAATTTCATAACAATAAATTTAATGACTCTCTACATAACAACATTATAATAAAAGAGAACACTTATCTACTCTCATCGAGTGGCCAGCTCGTGGGTCAACACATTCATTCTCAGCTCACATTCACAGCTATTTCAGGAACACTTCTATCAATCATAGTTATCATCTGTAACTCATAACTCATAATTTTAGATAACAATCTCTTTATTCATAAACCTTGGAAACACTCTGACAGTATAACATTACTTTTCACTGTATATCTTACTTCTAGAGACTGTATCTTTTATAGAGAAACTGTAACTACATGCTATATTTCAGATGGTATGGATAACCATTGAAAATATCTAAACATATCTACGGATAACTCATATATCTTTAATCCCATTACACAATATTTAAGAGGCTCAAGTCAAGCCATAAAGTCTTTAATTCAAAGGATAACAGAAATAACAACTTTAAGAACAACTACATCTTCAGTCCATCACCCTGAAGTTCCGGAGCATATTTCTAGCATATATCTCTAACTGTTCTAGAGCACATGCCAACTGGATGCTTCAATCTGTAACTTTGATTGACCGATTATTATCTACAAAACACTTAAAACAACCCATTAAATCTGTATTGGAAAATTACTTTAAGAAATCAAAAGAAATAAAGTTTATACAATTTCTTACTGAAATTAAGCAATTATTTCTCCTAAAATTTAATTAATTGGCAAAGGATAGAGATTTGCATGTATGAACCAGGTCTTTATGGTATTATCATGATGAGGTTATTTTTACCTCATCAACAACTTTGCTTGTTCTTTCCTCAATGGACGTACTTTCCTTGGCATACCAATCCATGGCTCGAAGTGGCTATGAGTCAACTTGATCTATGAAGAATTTGGGAAGTGTGACTTCCCCATCATCATTTGATAACCCTTCCACGTCCTTTGACAAGAAGACAACAACATGTGGAGGAGTGAACTTGTTGTAGTTGCACCTTCGCACTTTGAACTCGTCTTCATAGTTGAACCAATAGTCCTCCATGGAAGATTTGTGTGAAGAGTGGTGACCAAGGAGTGTTAAATAGTGACCCCAAGGATCGTATCAACGTATTTTGATGAGATACTTAAGATTAAGTCTCGTCATCTCATGGCCATAGTCTTGGCATTAGTTGTTGATTTGCACCTGTAAAGTACCATCTGAAAAGGAAAATTTGTAGTTGTCTTGTGTTTGATATGCAAAAGAGAATGGACTTCATGTAACTATTGTAGAAATTCCATGAATATCACCTTATCTAATGGATAACCAGGTAACATGGTTGGATGACCTGAGTATCCATTCATGCAAATGTAGGTAAAAGTGGGGAATTAGATGAACCAATCTCCATCACCTCTTTGGCTTTTGGTGAGATATGTGTATGTGACTCATGATCAAGGCCCCTCACCGTGTGCATCAGGAATTGATCATTCACTTTCTTGAAGTTTCTTTCTAATTGTGTGAACTCAAGCTATGTGAAATTCTCGTGTATCTTTTGCACGCCCAGTGTTCCAATAGTGTTCATTTCTCTAAACTGGCCTTGGAAGGAAATTAGATATACGAGGTACAAACACATGTGGAATTCATGAGCCTTGAAGAAACTGGTCATCTGATTGTGGAGAGTGTCACTAATCAAGGCAGGCTAGTCATAGTGTTCTCTATTGCTAACAATTTGATTGATGATGTAGTACATCCATGATGTAAATTTGTTTGCCTCTTCTTGCCAGTAACACGGTTGAGTAGAGTGATCATAACTGCATATTCATCTCTAAAATCTCCACAACCTACATTCTTTGGCAAGTTGCTTCTTTTCTCTTTAAGCCATCTTTCTGCCATTCTTTTATGGCATTTGTCCTTTAATGTGTTGAACGTCTTTTCACACTCCTCCATAGATATGACCAATTTTTTTGCACAAGGTGGAATAGTGAAGCACCTTTCGATATCCTAGGGCTTGAGGCTGCATATTACTTGCCTATTGACTGATCGAATCTCTCGTGTAGTAGGGTTGTAATGCTTTACACAAGTGATTACAAACTCTACACTCTATGCTAAGATGGGAAATGATGTTGCCTCAAGCAATCTGCATTGCTCAATGTTCTGAAGCATGCTTTTGTCTATGCCTTCCAACTTTTCTAAATTGGCCTCTGGGTGTGCCTGATGTAGATAAGTTTCAACCAATTTCAAGAAGTCATGAAGTAAGACCGTTTTGGTCTTGTATACAACTTGAGAGAATTACATTATGAAAATCTTGAAGATTGATTGGGCACATGATACTATTCAGACAACTTTTCTACAATAGCTAAAAATAACTTTGCCAAGGGGTACTTTTTATGAAAATTTCTAAGACATGGGTTTTGTTGGGGATATCTTTTTGAACAAACCCTTAACGTCAGATTTTTTAAAAGATGAATTTTTCTTTGACATGAAATAACCTCTCGAGGTAGAAGTTTTAGAAGCTCTAAAAGCTCTTTTTTATGAAAATTTTTGGCACATGGGTATTGTAGATGCTTCAAAGCTAAACAAACCCAATTTCTCTATTTTTTGAAATGGTGACTTTTTCTAAAAACCCTAAAAAAGGGGTAGAAGGGAAACTTTCTCTAAAAGAATCTGGCACGTGGGTTTTATGGCCGATGTTGTGTTGATCATACCCACAAGTCCAAATCTGTGAAAAACTACTATTTACTTGGACATGCAAGAATATCTAAGACAAGAATAGGAGAAAAATGTGAGGAGAAGCTAGAAGAAATATGTGGGGAGAAGATAGAAGTTATAATCTACTACTTTGAATCTTCAAGAGAAACGTCAAAATGGAGAAACCCAATCTAATGCAATTCTAACAAGAAAATCTTATGCTTCTGAAAAGGATGATTTGGAAAGATGGAGTCTGGAAGACTAATCCTCTGTGCAACCTGATCCTGGAACCACGAAGAATGCTGAGAATGGCTTTTTTCAGATCATCAAAAGGCATTGGAGAGAAAATATCTTTGTTTGAGTTCTTCAACCTACAAGAAATAATGAATAATGATGCCTAGGCTTTGATAAATAGTGATTTGGAGTTGCAAGTAGTAGTTAGGGTGTCCATATCCTGATTGAGGGAATCACCTTCATGATTGGTAGTTAATAGAAACATCTCCACCTAATTTTGGATGCCTAGTCTTGAAGAGGCCTTCAAAATATCGTAACTCAAGTCAACTTGGGCCTATTTTGACTTTAGGCAGATCCAAGTCTTGAGAGTTGAAGATTTTCATCTTTTTTGTGATGAAGTTCCTTTGTTTGATCCTTGATTTTGGCTACTTGACCGATCCTAAAGGTTGGCTAACAAATTCACTGCAGAGTTGATTCAACTCTGAAGAGATGTTCTTGGGAGTTGCAAACCCTAAAACGTGAATCTGATGGTTCAAATTCTTGAGCCCTTTTCCTAGGAGGGTGCATTTTTTGCCAGACTTAGCCAATTTCTTGGATGCATTTCAATTTTCTCCATTTGAACTTATGTGCTTCAATCAGCAGATGTCGATGATTGACAAATCTCGTGTTTGGGATGTTCAATCCATTGTGAAGCTAGAAACATTCTGGAACAGATGACTATATGTGCAAGCTCATAAAACTAATTTATGAGGTTCAAACTTCTAGGTGCCCTTGGCCTACAGGGGCACTTTTGTTCTTTTGAGGTACATTTTGCACTTTGCAACCCTTCACAAACAACTCTAGCTTGATCTTTGTTGTCAAAGTTCTGACAACTTTGATGTTCTTGCTAACGATTTCATCGTGAAGATTGATCAAAATGAAAGAGGTCTTCTTGGAAGTTACAACACCTAAAAGCAACATCTAATTTCCCAAAAGGTTGGGTACCTATTTCTAGATAGGTGCATTTTCTTCAACACTTAATCAATTCTTCATGTCCTTGAATTTTCCTTCACCTCCAACATTTTACGCTTGATCTTTGTTTGTGAGTGCTTGACAGGTCCCGTGAAATTGCAATTGGATTCATCACGAAGCTAAAAGGCTACTGATAAGATTCCTTGGAGAAGATAGCTTCTGAAAGCTTCATTTAGTTGCTCAAAATGATGGGCACCCCTGGCCAGTAGGGGTGCTTTTTCCTTGATGTCCATCATTTTACCCTTCGTTTCATGTGCTCGGATGATCAATAGCTACTATCATTTGGTATGTCTCATGAATTGGCTACATGATCCATCATGAAGCTAGGCTGAATCAGAGAAAATCATCTGGAAGTTGCCAATCCAAAGACTGGTATTTGATATCTTTCATTCTTGGGCGCCCCTAAGCTACAGGGGCACTTTTTCCCTTGTTAGACTGCCATCTTTGATGGCTTTTGCTTTCAGCATCTTCTGACACTGCTTTCATCTGACATTGTTTGACGAATTTGTTGAATTTGCTTGACAATCCATTGTAAAGTTGGAAGAATTATGAAGAAGATGATTGTCTTAGCAAAACTTGATAACTACATTTGACCTTTTGAACTCATGGGAACTCTTGGCCAGCAAGGGCACTTTTGGCTTCAGTGTCATCACCTTTCGTGAAGATTTTCACCTCTTACGCTTTGCATCTATTGCCTTTCTTGACTGGGTTGATCATCATTGTCATTGATGCGAAAATGTTCATCATTGCAATTGCTTTCACCATCCCACGTGTTTGGGTGCTTGAAAAGTTCACCAATGCATTGATTGCATAGCATCCTTCTTGTAGAAAGGTGTGCATCTTCTAGACTTAAAATATTTTCAGCATTTTTTAACCTTTGAAAATCCCCTCCATCGTGAAGCATCTTTTTGAGCATCTTTCATCATGGATTCTTCCTTGAAGCTTTTGAGGATTAGATTTCGATACTTGGTACTAGCCATTGATGACCTTAAAGGTCCTATCTTTTCTCCTAAAAAAATTAAGTAGACCCACCAAAGTAAAAAAAAAAAAAATTGGTGATTTTGACTTGACCAATGTAATCGTGAAGTCAGATTATCCTATCAAAATCATTTTCAATTATTTCTGGAAAGGTCCTATTTTTTAGGGTTTTCCTAGAAATAGGGGTATGAAACACTAATTTTCAAATTTTTAGAAATTTGCAATTATTCTATTGACAATAAACCCACAAAATCCCATGTTTTGTTTGACCTAATTTTGACTTTTGACAACAATTTTACGAAATTTAGACCATTTTTACCAAAATGCCTTATTGAAGTAAAAATTTATTTTGGGTACAACAAGTGTCTAGCAAATGCTAGCTTGTAACCTTCATTGACTTCCACATCATTGTATGGTGTCACCCTCAACAAATAATAGATCTTAGTGTTGATGTAATTTGGAGTCAATGCAAAAGCAAAAAAATGTATTGGGGTGATCATTTTGTTCCACCACTCAACAAGAATTGTGTGCACTTATTTGAAAAAAAAATGCTTCAATTTTTTTCTCTTTCTTATTTATGATGTATTCATCTTCTCAATCATTGAGTTGATACCATCATATACCTCTCCAAAGCATGGGTTATCCATGTCAATATAATGAATCATACTCATGAAGAGCTCAGTGAAAGTAAGAAGATAGTCCCTACACAATCCCACCAAATGTCATATAAGATCATCTACTTAATATTTATTTCCCTCTCAGTGTTGGATAGTCTCAATATCAATTAAAGTTGGCTAATGGTCATACTCAAAAATGTCACCAAGACCTTCAACAAGTCATCAAAAAAAAAATTGTTGGAGGCAAATCATATCATAGCAACCTATTTGTAATGTCGCCATTTTTCATGAGCATCAAAGTTCGAAGGATTAACCTATCAATTGGCCCTCGTAGGCTAGTGTGGTGGATTAGAGGGTCTAGTTTGGGTTTTATGGAGCTCTTTAGGTGGCAGTTGTAAGTGTTTATCTCTCTAGATCCTTTATATGTTCTGAGGCATTGATATTCAAAAGTCTCTAGTTCTGTTTTGAGGGACTTCCTATTTATAGTAAGTCAGTGGATGTTAGAGATGGACCCTTACTATTTTTAGTAAGGTAGTTGGATGCATAGTGGATACAATGGTTAACTCCCAGGTTCAAATGGAATTGAGAAATAATGATTATTTGTGGAGTTATGATATTTAAGTATTAATAAAGTGATTACTTTATTAATAATCAATTATGAAGTGCAATTATTAAGTTTTAAATTCACTTTATGTCTAATGGGGCCATGACCCTCAAAAAGGTCACTTAAAGTACATTAAATATTATTATTTTTGAATGTCCATTTATTAAAGCATTTATTAAAGTGAAAGAAAAATATTAAATGTCATTTAAATGATTTAAAAGATATTTCTAGAGGGATCAAGCTATTTGGAGAAGTATATAAAGGCCATCAAAAGTAAAGGAAGGCATCTTTGAATCATTTTATACTTGTTTTTTTGGAGAGCTCTTCTCTTGGAGAAAGAGCCCTAGGGTTTCTGCAATTTGATCATTGAGAACGAAACCTCTCTTTGATTGTGAATACTTGAGGTTGTGAAAGATCTTCGGAAGGATTTCCTGTGAGATTGGCTTCATCTAGGAGTCAACATTGTGCTTCATTGAAGGATTAATCAAGGGTTTTAGAGAATATTTATTTGTAAATCATAAGTTTGAAGAATCAATATTGAAGATCATTTAATTGTTGCCATCTTTTAATTGCATCATTGGAGGAATTTTTTGAAAGATTTGACAAGGGTTTATACACAGAAAATCAGAAGTTATTGAAGGTAATTATTATTGCTCACCTTTATAGAAAATCAAAAGCTTTCATTATGCTACTATAGTGCTGTTATAGTATTATTTTGATTTTCAGAGGGTTTCAAGGCATGTTTACTTATGAGTTCATGAACTGTAACTCCTAGATTTTTTGGGTATTGTTGTTTTAGATATTAGGGGTTATTTTATGAACCGGGTTGTCATCATATTGTGAAAATATTGAGTATTTAAGCTGGTATAAAAATCTGGAATTTTCAACTGTGTTTTCCCAATGCAATTTCTATTTTGAGTTAAAAAATTATTATTGCAACATCTCCTGTTTTGTTGCATTGTATTGTTGTAACAAATATTTCTAATATATCACAAACATTTATCAAAACAAACCAAACAAGACAGAAAATTTGTATTCTCAAGAATCTGTCTGGAGAGGGTCCTTACAGTGGTATCAGAGCGGTTTCTTGCCGTCCTGTCGAGGTTTGAATTAAATATTTAGAGAGTTCACATTAGGAACATTTGAGTGACCAGCACTCATTATTTTCCATCTAGTTTTAGTTATGGGTTGGTATAGTATTGTAGGAAATTCTAGGGAAGAAATTGAATGGGATGCCATCAAGCTCAGGGAAAGTTGTAAACATGAAGCCCCTCAGCTCCTTTGGGAATATCAAAGTATGCCTAATGATTTCAAAGCACTTTGCTCACTTAATGATTATCTGACCTTTGTTGTCACTTTGCATCCTTAAAATATTTGGTTGGTAGAGTATTTCAAGAGGATGTATAAGGAAAAAATTAATGAAGTTTTGGTTGAGTTCATTGATCATGTTGTAGATAGAAGTGACAACAATATTGATTCTTGTAATAGCAACCAAAATATTGAGCATAATCATGATGTTGATGTGATGGTACATGTGGAAGGATCTACAAATGTTGGCACGCAAGTTGGAAGTGTCAAAGATGAGGAGTGTGCGGAGAATAGAAGCGCTAATAAGTCTAATTTTATGAACAATAGTCCATTACCTTCACAAAATCATGTGGTGACAGATAAAGTACATGAAGACAATCATGTTATGGAATCTCCTAACATTAGCATTGAAGTTTTACATGTTGAACGTGAAGAATGTACTGTGGATTCAAGCCACAAATAGCCTGATTTTGTATATCAAACTTGTGAAGATAATGGTGGAATTTTGTGTTCTATCTCTCTCAGTAGAGAGAAGGGCGCAAGGAGAGAGGAGGTTGTTCAAGAGGAGTTTGATTCTACCCATTACTCTTGGGATTGGGGGATGGACAATTCGGTTCAGCATGGAGTGGGTGTGCAGTTTGTAAATAATCTATTATTTGAGTCTGAGGCAAAAATGGTTTATGATAATCCACTCTTCGAGTTAAATGTTGATCTCTCTCCTGACACTATATTGATTTAAGCAATGATCGCAATGTTTGGGATCTTTCCGATGCATCGGGTTTCCAAACAGGTCTCACAGAGGAGTTTTACAGTGTGTACATGGTGATGAGTGCTTACCATTTTGCCTTTGATCCACCTATACATGATTTGTGTTCGATGCAAAGTTCTTGTGCACATGATGATTCTCTTTGTGTAGTTGAGGGAAGCAAATCATTTATGTGCTCAAAGTTTCCATCTTCAGAGGATGAGACTAGAGGCTGCAAGTACTCGACTTAGTTGTTTGCAGGGGATTACTTGCAGGATCAGAGGTTGGATTACATCATGGTGGTGTGTACCTGATAGAGTTTTTCACTTTTGGGTTTCAATGGGAGATAGGGCTTCCTGGAGGTTGTTATGGTAGTGGGACTAATGGCTTGGTTAGTCAGCACATCCATGGGAGTTTAGCAGAGGAGAGAGAAATGTTGTGTTGCAGATACTTTCATATATTTGTATCTCTTCATGATGGATAGATGTGAGGTTCATTTGTATTGGGATCTAGGCGATGACAGGGTTGGCACTGTAGTTTGGATGGGTCCCGATGGGTTGCTTCACCACTTCTGGCATGGTGAAGTTGAGATCATGTAGAGGAAGTCAGAGGGTATCAGGCATGGCAGACTTCCATTCTAGGTTTGGGATCCAGGGGTATTTTGCACAGATGTATTTATGTTGGTGCTATAGGAGTCAGCTAGAGATGTGTTGGACATTTCACAATTGTTCTTTTGGGCCTCCTGAGGAGTGGAGTTTCTTCATAGTAGAGATTGCTTGGGGATAAGCAATTTCAGGGAGAGCGGACTATAATGTCCCCATTTTTTGTGAGCATCAAAGTTTGAAGGATTAGCCTATCATTTGACCCTCATAGGCTAGTGTGGTGGATTAAAGGGTCCAGTTTGGGCATCATGGAGCTCTTCAAGTGGCATTTGTAAGTGTTTATCTCTCCAGATCCTTTATATGTTCTGAGGCATTGATATTCAGAGGTCTCTGGTTCCGTTTTGAGGGACTTACTATTTATAGTAATTTAGTGAATGTTAGAGAGGGACCCTTACTATTTTAGTAAGGTAGTTGGATGCACAGTAGAACTCCCAGGTTTAGACAGAATTGAGAAATACTAATTATTTGTGGAGTTATGATATTTAATTATTAATAAAGTGATTAATTTATTAATAATTAATTATAAAGTGCAATTATAAAGTTTTAAATTCACTTTATGTCTAATGGGGCCATGACCCTCAAAAAGGTCAATTAAAGTACATTAAATATTATTATTTTTGAGTGCCCATTTATTAAAGTGAAAGAAAAATAATAAATATCATTTAAATGATTTAAAAGAGACTTCTAGAGGGATCGAGCTATTTGGAGAAGTATATAAAGGCCATCAAAAATAAAGGAAGGCATCATTGGATCATTTTATACTTGTGTTTTTGGAGAGCTATTCTCTTGGAGAAAGAAACCTAGGGTTTCTACAATTTCTGCAATTTGATCATTGAGAACGAAACCTCTCTTTGATTGTGCATACCTAAGGTTGTGAAAGATCTTCCGAAGGATTTCCTATGAGATTGGCTTCATCTAGAAGTCAACATTGTGCTTCATTTAAGGATTAATCAAGGGTTTCAGAGAATATTTATTTGCAAATCAGAAGTTTGGAGAATCAATATTGAAGATCATTTAATTGTTGCCATCATTTAATTGCATCATTGGAGGAATTTTCTAAAGGATTTTACAAGGGTTTATACATAGAAAATCGGAAGTTATTGAAGGTAATTATTATTGCTCACCTTTATAGCAAATCAAAAGCTTTCATTTTGCTACTACAGTGATGCTACAATATTATTTTTATTTTCAGAGGGTTTCAAGGCATGTTTACCTGTGAATTCATGAATTGTAACTCCTAGATTTTCTGGGTATTGTTGTTTTAGATATTAGGGGTTATTTTATGAATTGGGTTGTTATTATATTGTGAAAATACTGAGTATTTAAGTTGGTATAAAAATTTGGAATTTTCAGCTATGTTTTCCCAATGCAATTTTAGTTTTGAGTTAAAAAATTATTATTGCAACATATCTTGTTTTGCTACATTATATTGTTGTAACAAATATTGCCAATATATCACAAACATTTATCAAAACAAACCAAACAAGGCAGAAAATTTGTATTCTCAAGAATTCGCCTGGAGAGGGTTCTTGCACTATTCAAAGATAAAAAATCTTAAAAGCAAAGAAGGAAACATACTTAAATTTTAAAAATAAATTACTAAACTAAAACATAAATTGTATTGTTTCACTCATAGTTCATAGACTCGATGAGTCACTAAATACTCACTACAAACTCACCTACTTTTTTTAGCAATTTTTTAACAAAAATCGTTGAGTTTTTTAGCAAGTACTTGGCAAGTCCAAAGGGTCAATTCTCACCACTCCAACAATGCAAAAAAAATACAAATTTTTGCCTTTATAGAGGCTCACAGCCATCTTGAACACACATGATAGCATTAGAGAATTCTAGAGAAAATTTGAAGGATTTTTTAAGGGATTTGAAAAACAATTTTTTAGAATTTTGGATTTGCACCAAGTTAGTTCATCTTTTTTCCCTTTTTTCGAAGCATATAAACTTATAAATCATTTCTATTTTTTATAAAATATAAAATTTACAAATTTTATTATATTGAATTCATTCAGTTTATGTAAATGTGTTTGTTGATTATTGAATGATTTATAACAGTTAAAAAAATATTTGAATCAATTTTTTTCATTAATTATTTTTGTTGAATATAAGATTTACATTTTAGGATTAAAATGTTATTTTTATCAAATTTCTTATTTCAATTACTATTCAATTACCATATTGTCGTTTTACGTTTCAATTTTTCAAATGTATTTAATTTTACAAGATTTTTTTAAATTTGTGTTCAAATTGTTGTATTTTTTTTAATACTATTTCTTTTTGTTTTTATCAATGTTGCAAATTAATATACAATGACATCCAACTCTACATCAAGTTCAAAATTGGCAAGTGGAATCCATCCTATTGGAACTACAACCCTAGAAATTGTGACAACATGACACAATAGGACCGGTAGCAAGGACCATGATTTGTACTTAGTGCATAAAGAATATTAGTGGAGGCGTCAATGCCTCAAATACCATCTTACAAACATTAATCTGATTCCAAGCCATGTGCAAAGGCCCCAAAACAAATGAACCTAAGAGATGATAGCACTTCTTGCATTCCTAGATGAAAAGAAATTGGAGAGGACCAAAGCACAAGCAACCATAGAAGCAACCATTGCTCCTATTTTTCCAACAAAATCTAATATAGATATGACAAGCACTATGTGCTCAAATCACAATCCACTCATATGTGGCACATCCACCTCATCCAACTCAAGTTGAGCTTCGCCATAGGTGGTTTTTTGTGCCTTAAAACATGCATGGAGCATAACCTTCATTGGAAAGTACGAGATGGAACAAGGAGGCCCACAAAAAAGAAAGTTAGACGTGCAATTTTTTTATATTACAACAAAATTCCCCTTCAACGTGGAAAGGAGTCCATATTGGGAGTATTTAGTGATAACATTGATAGTTGCAAGCAAAGGGTACAAGGAACCCTCTCTAAAAGAGTTAAGTGGGGAGGTTACTCCAAGATGCTATTGTAAATGCAAAAATAATTGTGGAAAATCAAAAGAAGTAGTGGCAAAAGTTTGGATGCACAATTCTTCTAAATGGGTGGACGCAAGAAAGGAATCACACTCTAATCAATTTTTTAGTTGATTCAAATGGTGAGATTATGTTCTTGAAATCAATTAATGCATCCAACAATATAAAGAGCACAAAAAAATTGAAATTGATGTTGGCAAAGGTTTCTTAGAGGTGGGCATACAAAATATTGTGCAAGTTGTCATTGATAATGTAGTGGAAAACATGACAAGCAGAAGATTGCTTCAAGAGAGGCATCCAACACTCTTTTGGACACTGTGTACAACCCATTGCTTTGACCTTTTTTTGGACCTCATAGACAAAATTGATTGGCTAAAACTGATTGTAGACGATGCAAGGAATATAACAAAATATATTTATAATCACCCATGGGTTCTCAACTTGATGAGAGATCACATCAAGGAGAAAGACCTTGTGCGATCCAGTGTCATAACGTTTGCAATTGGTTTTATAACTTTGCAAAGTATTTCTAATTTGTTGACATCCTTGATGCAAATGTTTATGAGTCAAGAATGGTTAGACTCAACATATTCAACAAATGTTGATGGAGAGAGGACCGCAAAGACAATTTTTTATGATGTCTTTGACAAGAGAGCTATAGAGATTGTCAAAGCAACTTCAAACTTCAATTTAAATTTCAAATTCAACACTTTATTTTTGAAATTTGAAAGTATTTAACTTCAGTGTAACTTTATTTTGTTTGCACTTTGTAGGTATCAAAGTCATTGGTGAGGGTTTTGTGCTTGGTGGATGGAAAGAAAAACCCAATAGTCTACATTTATGAGGCCATGGATAGGGCCAAAGAAGCTATACAAAACTATTGTAGGAGGGATGCAAGTAGATTTATTCCCCTTTAGGAGATTATTGATCAAAGGTAGAACAATCAACTTCACCAACCTAAGAACAATATACTCTTGGTTTGCTGATTTTCAACAAAAGATATTTGCTGCTATGGTTTCACTTATCTTCAGCAGCTCCAAATTTGAGAATGATCCAAAAATAGCCTACAATATGTAATGGTTGGTGATAAAACATTTGGATCTCTTTGACCTCAACATGCACCTATTTGATCCAATCAATTTGTTGTCAACCTTTTGTAACATAAGGATGCAAGATTGAACAAAACAAGGTGTCCAAAAGATAAGAGAATGGTGTGCCTCAAGGAATAATCCAACCACTGCACAATTTTTTGTGTAGTTCATTATGACTTTAACAATATTATTAGGGCCCACTTCCTCAATAGCATGTATGATGATGTCAACAATGAATTTTGCAATATGAGGTTGTCCATTATGGCTTAGACAATGTTATTAGGCCCCAATTCCTTAATGGCTCGTGTGAGGATGTCAACAATAAATTGTGCATCTATCATTTGACCTCCACAATCTATAGCGTTCAAAAACATTACCCCCTTTTAGGAGGCATTGCAATCACATTGATCAAGGGCTGATTTTTGGCATCATTCCATCTATTGGGATCAATGAACACCCATGTCTCTTTCCATAAATCCCCAATGGATTGTAATGCATCTTCTATAAGTTTTGTCTTCTTTGTCAATAAGGTGCTATGCACCTTTTCAAAACCCAAGTGCTTGTACCCTTTTAGAGCATCATTAACTTTCCTCGCCATTTCTTACCAATATATTGACTAAACAATATTGCAAAGCAAACCATTTGCATAAACACATCTTGCAATGTGTTGATTGACAATCTCTTGAGATTCATTTTGAAATGCATTTTCCAATGGCCCCTTCATTCTCTTATTTAAAGCAGGCTCTTTTTCCAATCGGTGACTCTGTACTATAACTTTAGGAACAAAAGAGATGGAGAAACAACCAACCTCCTTGATACTCTCCTCACCAAAGCATGACATGTTGTAAGGGTGACTATTTTTTTTTGTTTGCTCCTAGTCTCTAACATATTCCAACACTTTAGATGTTGGGCACTAATGCATCCTACTTGCCTAAGCAAGCTCTGATGCCCAAGCTAGAAATACCACACAAATGGATTTTACTTGAGTATATGAGGTTGTATATTCAACACCACACCCATTACAAACCCAAATATATCACCCGCTACATGGAACCTACGGTATCATTTCAACAATTTCAACAATAGTGATTTTGGGTCTGATTTGAAGCCACAACAATGAATTTGGGTTTGTTTTGATGTGGGGCTGGCCTACAAAGCTACAACTGAGTGCCATTGTAATCAATATGGCACCAAATTTGGAAAACAACACTATCCAAACAAATGAAAACAAAACATATATCCTAGTTCAACATAGAAGAATGGAAAAAAAAAACATTTATAGATGAAAAAATGAAGAAAAAAACCAAAAAAACTTAAGTCCAAGAACTGTCCTCCACAATCTCCATGACAGCAAATGGGCTCTTGCACACACATAAGAATAGCAATCCAATCTGTTTGAAACCTTCAATGATCAATCTTTAACTCTATTTGTGCAATGACAAGCAAGAAAAAATATTCGGCAAGTGTATTTGGATCGTGGGTTTTGTTTTCAAAGTGAGATCAACCTGGATCTGCTTGGCAGGACCCTGTCAGAATCCACAAGGGTCCCTGAACAGTTACTTATTGGACCCAGATCCAGGTCACTTTCTGAGTGAACCAGTAACATAGTTTTAGCAATTTCAGTTTCACTTTAGAATTCAGATCTCTGTTCAAATATTATATTGTACGTATCTTTGAGATTTACTGCAGTTATAGCAGGTTCATGGTTTAGCTCACAACATTAAGTCAGTGAGCAACACACAAAATGTGATATGATTATCACTGGATCAATGGGTTCTAATTTTTCAATGTGTATGAGCTTCAGATTATGTATTTTAATCATTAATTATGGAATCTCAATGTCTGTTCATGGAATCTGGGTCAAGTTAATAGTATTACTTTAAAAAAAGAATTAACAACTATTTTACTTCAAGTATTTGTTATTTTTTTGATGGTCGTCTACCAACTCTGGGAAAAAATTTGCTGTCCTGGAAACTCCGAGAAACATGATTTTTATGCTAATTGCAACCAACTGAATTTTTGCAAATCAGAAATCAACAATAGTATGCAGAGCACATCAAAAGACACTTGGTGTGTTCATATTTTACCCTCTCTTTTTAAAATTTGAGTTTAATTTCATTTTTTTGGTTAATTTCTAAGATATTTGAGTGTGCTTGGAAACCAAACTTCCAACAGGCCCAACTTTGTCATATGGGCTTCATTTGACCCTGTTTTCAAAGCGCTGGAAAAAATAATAATTTCTATCCAGTTGTACATAGGTTGGGGTGATTTGGAGAGCTCTGAAAAAGAGGATCACTGCTAAGATCTGCATGATGGATAATGTCTCTGCAAACATAGATACCAACAATGGGCAAAGGCAATAAGACTTATCTTCATGGCTTAGAGTATGTAGCTAGCAGTCAATGGGACCAAAACTTCAGAAAAACAAGGTGCACACTACATCAGAGAATATCAAGCAACTGTGGCATTCATGCGCTTCAATACTATTGGCAGGAGGAGCCTCCAAAATAGATGTGGGAAGCACTCTTCAATCTACCAAATAAAAGGCGTGCTTTCAGATTGGAGCAAGAGCTATTAAAGGTTGAGCCCAAAGTCTTTAAGGAGATCAATGATTACTTAGCAAAGCTCATAGATCTGCAAAATATTGCCAATTTAAAGATAAATGCAAGGAACTAAATCCCCGGATGGTGCAAATTGTCATTGCAAGTCTAAAGAAATGATACAATATATTATTTTCATAGTTCCACAGAATTTTCTGACAAGGGTGCGGGTTACGAGGATGGTGGGATCAAGGGCCTCTGTTTGGGGACAGCAGGGGATGGCCGCATGTGGCAGCAGGGGGATGGCATTGAAATACATTTAGTACTTGAGAAAATAATTATTAAAGGATGTATAAAGAATAAGTATAAAAATTACAAATGAAACTTTGGCAACAAATTAGTAAAATTACTGAGCAAATAAACTAAATTTTGAACTTTGAAGTTGTAAATACATTGCAATGATTGCATTAAACATTTGAATTTTGAAGTGAACATTAACAACAAAAATGTTGAATTCAAAATTTCATTATGATGTTTACAATGGAAAATGTAACAATGTTCAAAATAGCATTGACTGAAGAGAGGCCTCTAGTCATCTCCAAACTATTGGAGTCCACATGCTTAAGCTCCTCCAAACCAATACCAACTATGTTTGTGTATCATCATCATCAACCTACATTGGCTCCTTTGGATCTACATCCCACAAAAATTCTCGATTCTCCTTGTACGTAAGTGTCTTGCAGTCATTAAAACAAAAGGCACTATGTACAACCACAAGCTCCTATGCTCTCCTAGAGGTAAACCTATTCCTCTTAAGGGAGTGGATGAAGCTATAAGTAGACCAGTTCCTCTCAACAACAGAAAATCTAGAAACCTAACATAAAAAAGGAATGGCTAAAGAGGTAGTCAAAGAAGTGGCCCATGCATAGTCTACAAAATTGGGTCTTTTGTGCCATAATTTCCCTATCTATCTTGGCCTCCCAAAAATAACCCATAAGAGTGGAAAATTTTGTCCACTCAATACAAATAATGCTAGCCTCTACAAAATCATACATCTTTTGGATGGCCTTCATGAACCTTACCTTCACCTCAACATCCTATATGGGTGTAATTCCACTAGGCCTTTACACATACCACTTTGGGTTGAATGCATAGCAGCCATGTGCAAGGGAGTATTGAGCTTCTCCCATGTTTGATGAATGATTGGCTAAATATATTCATCGTAGAATTTCAATGTGGTGTTTTTATCTCACACAATAGCCTTCATTTGGTCAAGCATAGAATCAAAGCACTCATACACCTCTCCAAGGCTAGGCACATTAGCATCCCCATATCTAATCACTTGGAATACTGGAGTAATTATGATCACCACAAAAAAAACATCACTCTTCACCACATCCTTCACCTTCTTCCCCTACTCTATCTTGGACTTAGGCCACCAATTCCATTTTGTTATCATAACCATTAGTTGCAATGCCTCTTGCAACTCAAGCATAATTTCCAAGAGAATGAAATACAATGCATATCTAGTCTTACAAGTTTCAAAAATACCTTCTTAGAGAAGGTCTTGAAGAGTGCAAGTGAAGTGTTGTGGTTGCAAATAAACATATGCACATCTCTAACATCATTGACAACCGCTTTGATCCCCAAAAAATTCCCATGTCCTTGAGCACATTATTCATAGCATGCACACAACAAGGAGTCCACCAAATATGTCTATAAGTTGCCTCAATTAACTTCCCTACAACTTTGCACACATGGGTTGCATCTATTACTACTTGGACAAAATTTTATGACCCAACCTCCTCTATAGCATCTTTGAGGATCTAAAATTGAAAATCAACATCCTTGCGATACCCTAAACAATCAGTCCTAAGAAAATAAGGGCCCTCTATACATGTAACCATGATATTGATTAGTGGGCAATGTCTAATGTTTGTCCACCCATTCTTGACTACACTCATCCACTTGTAACCCAAGATTCCTTCATTTTCTCCATTAACATATTTATCTTGGAATAGTTCTTATCTAAATTATGACTATTCCAAGATTATGGTCCTCAATTTTGCCTCCCTTGGTGACATATATGATGCTCCTTCCCTTGCTATCTTTTCCATCTCTTCCTTATAATAAGGGGAGTGAGCCACATGGAATGGAATGCCATTAACAATGAAAAAATTGCCAATGGCATCATCTGCTTCATCCTTCAATTGCATTTTGAATAATTTTTCTAGTGGGTTAGGAGCATCACTTGTCATCTTGTGTTCCCCCCTAACCTCTATTGCCTCTGAAGTAGAAGAAATTGGCATATGTGCAACTAGCCTTTGCAAAGTATTATAAGTAGAACCTTGTCTCTAATGACCACTCCACCTTTGAGACAAAGAAACCAATGTAGGTGCATGTTGTCTTCACTACCTATACCACCCCATAACTTACATATCTCAGCCCTCTAGTTCAATTTTTAGTCCCTACCTTATAGGCGGGAGACTAATGTTTTTGGCTGAATGTTGCCTATTAAAATGGTGCATTGGGAATCATGCTGGTAAAATATATATATCGTTATGCTAATTTTGTGGGGATTAATTTATTAAAAGAAAATTATTGATTTTTTTTGCAATTTTCTCATTGGTTGCTGGTATTTTCATCATGGTTTTGTCATTTTGTAATTTATTTATTTAATTATTGTAACGAACTTTGCTATTGGAAATATTTCATGAGTTTTTGGCGTAGTCATGTCTTCGCAACCACTATTTCTAGTGACGCGTCGTGTTTTAAGCAGTACATTTGCATTTACTATTTGCGAGTTTTCATTTCGGCAAAATGTTGCCTATTAAAATGGTGCATCAAAAATTGTGCCGGTAAAATATGTATATCGCTATGCTGATGTTTTGGGGATTGATTTTTTTTGCAATTTTCTCATTGGCTGTTGGTAATTTTGTCATGGTTTTGTCATTTTGTAATTTATTTAATTATTGTAACAAATTTTGCTATTGGAAATATTTCATGAGTTTTTTGGTGTAGTCGTGTCTTTGCAGCCATTGTTTCTGGCGACACATGGCATTTTAAGCAGTACATTTGCATTTACTATTTGCAAATTTTCATTTCAGCAGAATGTTGCCGTTTAAAATGGTGCATCGGAAATAGTGTCGGTAATATATATATATATATATATATCGCTATGCTGATGTTTTGGGGATTAATTTATTAAAAGCAAATTAGTGATTTTTTTTGCAATTTTCTCATTGGCTACTAGTATTTTCGTCGTGGTTTTGTCATTTTGTAATTTATTTAATTATTGTAACAACTTTGCTATTGGAAATATTTCATGAGTTTTTTGGTATAGTCGTGTCTTGGCACCCACTATTTATGGCAACATATGGCGTTTTAAGTAGTACATTTGCATTTACTATTTGTGAATTCTCATTTATTGTGAGTAGACTAAAGTGTAAGCATCATTAGTGGCTTATGGTGTGAAGTTTTAAGTCTGTCAAGCAAAGTATTATTTGTGTTATTTGTTCATTTGCTCAGGTTGTTTGATGAGGCTGAAATTTGTGTCTGTTGAGAGGGTTTACATCTAATGTGTTGGAAGCGACAAAGGTAGCATTTGTAAGTTCTTATATCTTTTACACTTTCATTTTTCATTTTCTCGGATTGTTCGATGAGGGTGAAATCGATGCCTTTTGAAAGGGTTTTTGTCTAGCATTTTGGAATTCAAAAACGAGGCGTTTGTAAGTTCCTATATCTTTTACAGTGTCATTTTATAGTTTTTTGCATGTCTGCATTTTATGGGTTAATGTCTATTGTTCGCTATTTTTTAGTGCATATATGGGTTAGTCTCTCTTGTTGAGTTAAAGACTTAATACCATAATTCATTAGTGTTGACTTCTATGATGGTCATGATTAAGAATAGAATTAATATTTTCTTTGCACGCATACATGCCAACTGCACTTGAATTTATTAAATGAAAATGAAAATTAGGTCTAAGTAAGTGGAAAATGTTTGGTTATAAAATCATTAAATCTGTGTTTGTTGAGAGGGTTTATGTCTATCATATTGGGAGCAAAAACGAGGCATTTGTAAGTTTGTATGTCTTTTACAGTGTCGTTTTATAGTTTTTTACATCTTTGCATTTTATGGGTTAATGTCTACTGTTTGTTGTTGTCTGCATTTTATATGTTAAGGTCTATTCTTCACTATCCTTGACTACTTCTATGGGTTAGTGTTTGTTGTTGAATTAAAGACTTAACATCGTAATTCATTAATGTTGATTTGTCTGCTAGCCATGATTAAGAATGAAAGTAATCGTTTCTATGCATGCATGCATGCCAGCTACACTTCAATCTATTCAATGAAATGAGAATTGTTCATATTATTTGCTATGGAAGTTTTAAGTCCGTTGAACAGAGTATTATTTTCATTGTTTGTTCATTTGCTCGGGTTGTTTGTGTCTATTTGTGTTGTTTACTCATTTTCTCAGATTGTTTGAAGAGGGTGAAATCTGTCCTTATTGAGAGGGTTTGTGTCTATCGTGTTGGAAGCGAGAAATGAGGCATTTGTAAGTTCCTATATGTTTTAGAGTGTCGTTTTATAGTTTTTTACATCTTTACATTTTGTGGGTTAATGTCTATTGTTTATTGTTCTCTACATTTTATGGGTTAATGCATGTTCTTCCCTATTTTTGAGTAGTTTTATGGTTTGGTCTTTGTTATTGAGATAAAGACTTAACACTATAATTCATTGGTGTTGACTTAAAGAGAAAATTAAATAAATTAAATTGATAGTTGCACTTGTCCATTTAACTCAACTCAAATTAACACACTATACTGATAATAAAATTTTTTTAACTTATCAATAAAAATTTTGTACATACAATTTTGATTGCATATCTCAAAATTAATTCACTTTATCCAACTAAATCTTTTGTGTCATGTATGCTCTGCTCATTCATTTCTATTCCTTTGTTTATCTACCCTATATTGCTACCAATAACTATGTGACATCTTTAATGTCATTTATTCCCTTAATTCTATCATGTGACTTCCTACATTTGATTTGTAACCTCTCCAAACCTCTGGTGTGACCAATATGCCATCATTTGTCTCTTCTCTTGGTTGACTATCTTTTTAATGACATTGTCCTTCTATCTTTTGAAGGAAGATTGGCATTTTTGCCTGTTGTGCCCAATTCCTTCTCTTTATTAAATTTTCCTTAGGTAATTCTTTGTGCAGCCTATCTTTTTCCCTCTATTGTTTCAAATTTTTAAATGGTTCAATACAGGTGCTAGTACCAATAGAATATGAATGGTCTCCCTTTTCCAATTGAAACGACCCCCCTTGCTACTGGAAAATGACAAAACATAGGCTATTCAAAATACACAGTAATTGAATAATCATATTTTTCAAACAAGTTGACACCTAATATAATGCACTAGATAAAAATGAATGAAATATATTATTTAATTTGTCAATGAAAATAGCTATCAAGTTGGTCCCATGTATTTTGTCTTCGAGAGATATTGACTCCAATCAGAAAATATGAATCATGCATCCAACTGCCCCAATCATGATTTTTTTTATTTCGGTTTGATTTTATAATTCTGGAATGAATTGATAAATCCTTTTGGTCACCCATTCCATCATTGATCTTTCTTGTTGTGTCTCTTCATTTTTTAGATTGCTCCTACATCAATCAATATCCATGATTTACCATCAATGTTGACATCAACACTCCACCATTTTTAGTTTGCATTTGATAATTCAACTTCAAGCACCTTGTTCTCAAGAATACAAGCTACTTTTCCAATAAATTTGTCTATTAAATGAAAGTGAAAATTAAGTCTGCATAAGCGCAAAATGTCTCAGTATAAAATCATTTCATCAATTCGTAATGTGGATTATTTGTGTCATTTATTCATTTGCTCCCATTGTTTGATGAGAGTGAAATCTGAGTCTACTGAGAGAGTTTGTGACTATTGTATTGGAAGCAAAAAATGAGGCGTTTGTAAGTTCCCATATCTTTTACAGTCTCATTTTATAGTTTTTTACATCTTTGCATTTTATGGGTTAATGTCTATTGTTTGTTGTTCTTTGCATTTTGAGTGCTTTTATGGCTTAGTCTCTGTTTTTGAGTTAAAGACTTAACACCATGATTTATTAATGTTGACTTCTTTGCTAGCCATGATTAAGAATGAAACTAATATTTTCTTCAAACACATGCATGGCAGTTGCACTTCAATCTATTAAATGAAAATGAGAATTAGGTCTAAATAGGTGCAAAATGCCTCGGTATAAAATCAATTTGTCAATTGCTAATGTTTTGTTCGTGTTGGAAATATTACATGGGTCTATAATGTTCTTTGATATAACAAGTGTTTATTTCGACGTGTATCATTCTAATGAAGAAATTTAGCATTTATTAATGCCTAATTTTCATTGATTAATGGATTGTGGTGTCAAGTTTTAAGGCTATCAAGAGGCACAGATTCAACCCTCATCAATCAATTTGTCAAAAAAGGACACATTTGAAAGTTCTATATCTTTTACACTGTCATTTCATATTTTTTTATGTCCCTCTAATGGGTTAATCTTTGTTGTTCCTATAGACACAGATTTGATTCTCATCAAAAATATTGTCAAAAAAGAACATGTTTGAAAGTTCCTATATCTTTTAATACATTTTCATTTCATATTTTTTTGTCCCTCTAATGGGTTAATCTATGTGTTTCCTTATCATTGAATGCTTTAATAGGTTCATTTATGTTGTTCAGTTAAAGACTTAACACCATAATTCATAAATGTCGAATCCAATCTATTAAATGAAATTTAGGTCTAAATAAGTGCAAAATTTGTCTACAATATGGTTGGGGCAATTAAGTTCCTAGTATGAGTCATGGCACTCGTTGTTTGCAATGTGTTCAATCTATGCAAAGTGATAACATTTCATACATTGGTTTTTTAATACCTCAATGTATGTCATCTATTTGCAAAATAAAAATGTCTAATGTTGATCAATGTGCAGTTGTCAAGGGTTATGACGATATTTTCATCACTTCTTTTTTCTTCATTTGTTCACATTACTAACTATTCCTCCCTTCTCACTAACCTTTTCTTCTAGCCATTTTTTCTTCAATCCATTCTATCCTAATCAATTAATCTTGTCCACATATGATATTGATTGAACTAATTGTTTTACCTTCTTAATAATCTTGTTTTCTAGCTAATATTTCTTTTATCTAGATGCATTAAATCATCTTATTGGTAAATTTGCCTCAATTTTTTTCCAAATTTCTTAAGGGGGCATCATAATCCTGTTTCTGTAGGGGCAAGACCTAATTAAATTTTTTCTTAATTTTTCTTTAAGACAATGCTAAAAATCACAAAATTAATTATTCATGACATCAAAAAAAAATTATTTGTTTTATTTTCAAAAACTTGTCACAATTTCCTCTTTATTTTACTTTTTTATTCTCTATTTTCTTTTTCAGTTAACTCTTAAAATTCTTTATTTCCTTTTTCACTTGACTGACCCTTTATTTCACTTGACTGTCTCTTTCTTTCAATTAACTCTTCCACTTTCTATTGTTCTCTCCACTCATCTCTTATATATTTTTATTTTCTCATTCACTTTTCTCTTCCATCCTTCTTACATTTTCCATTTTTTTTATGAGCAACTTTCCTTTGCACGCTCTCTCATTCAATCTCATATGTCGATCTTCTATTCAATCTCATCGATTTGTCTTGCAAACTTTGTCTATAAATTTAACATCCATCTTTTCACAACTACCACCACCATATTCAAACTTTCATTGTTATTATTGTCTTAAGTATACATGCAAAATTTGTTGGTGTACATTATGTGGCTATTGGGAGGGTTTATAACTATCTTGTTGGTATGCATATTGTAACAAATGTGTTTGCATTGTTAGTCCCTGCCTTATAGGCAGGAGACTAATGTCTTCAGCTAAATGTTTCCTAATAAAATGGTGCATCAAGAATTGTGCCAATAATATATATATCGCTATGTTAATGTTTTGGGGATTAATTTGTTAAAAGAAAATTATTGATTTTTTTGTAATTTTCTCATTATTTGCTGGTATTTTCGTCCTGGTTTTGTCATTTTTAATTTATTTAATTATTGTAATGAACTTTGCTATTGGAAATATTTCATGAGTTTTTTGGTGTAGTCGTGTCTTCGCACCCATTGTTTCTGGTGATGCGTGGCATTTTAAGCAGTACATTTGTATTTACTATTTGTGAATATTCATTTTAGTGGTGTGATCGAGTGAAAATCCTTCTTCCTAAACATGTAGCAACAACAAAAATGCAAGAAACAATGAAGAATAACTAACACCTCAAGATTGGGAAAAACATTGAACTTGAACAAAGAAGATGGAATGAAACGATTATACCTTGTCAAGTTGTCCCTTGGTTGGCCCTTCGATCTTCAATATTGTGTATGCTCCTTGGATGGAAAATGAGATGAAAATGCAAGATGGGATGCAAGATGAGCTTGAAAGTGTGATAATGGTGGATTCAAGTGCTATGATGAAGGGAAAATATGCAAATTGGCTAAATATGGTTTCAAATGACAAAATGGAAAGAGTTTGGTATCAAATGCATAAGGTCCCTAAATGAGAGAAAAGAGGGGGTATTTATAGAGGCTAGAGAATTCAATAGTCAAGATTGAGCCACCATGGCCAAGATGAAGGGCTATGGTGAGTTGAGGACTCACAAGCCCTCACATTTTGACATGTGGAGGGTCAAGTGGCCAAGGATGTGATGAGGTGTAGGTGAGGTGGAAGAATGACATGTGATGTGGAAGAAGGACATGTACCTTGAAAGTACATTGGGAGATGAGAAGATTTCTTTAAAAGGAAAGTTCTTGTTCCCAAATGGTTGGAAAGTGACATTAGAAGAATTTTAGTATTCCTCAAAAATATCCATGGGGAAGAAGAAAGTAGTTGGGAAAATAAATGTGAATTAAAAATTCACATGCTTAGAAGAATCCCATGGACAAGACAAGGTTCCAAAAAGGGAAGCACTTGTCCACATGTGTAGTTGATAAGCATGATAAATTGTCCTCCAGGTAAATTGCAACGTCATTTCCTTTTACACGCTTAACACTTCTACTTAATGCATTGTAGTATATGTTTGCAACATTGTCTTTGAACCAGTTTTTAAGCTGATCATAGATAGAGAAACTGAAATTGCACAAGAATTGCATCCGTGACAATGTTCGGTAATGAGGAAGTAGAGATAAGCATTGAAAATTTCAAGTAACATGTGAGTAACATTTTAATTATTTCATCTTATATATTAATTTTTAAATGTTCCTTGAATCATGTGAAGTATGAACATTAAGATTAAAACTACAATGAACAATGCAGTGTCTTTTTCCATTTTTGCTCATTTAGTATTCTTATGATGTTTACAAGATTATGCATATAGTATTGCAAATATATAGTCTATCTAATGAAGGTTGTGTACCTTTTTGAAAGCATGGATTCAGTATTAGATTACAATTCAACTTTATTTGGGATCATATTTTGTGATTTGAACACAATTCATATTTATTATTTGTTATGGACATGTCCTTGTTAGATGTTCTCTAATGAAGTTGATGTGATCTGTGTGAAGTGCAGTAGAGACTCTTTCAACTTTTATTTTAATCTTCGCTAGTTGTTGGCGAGTGGCTAGCAACTGTTGTTGCTTTTGCAGTCATAGTTATAACAGTGATATATACTATGGGACATATTTCCCTTGCTCACATGAATTTGGACATTGGTGTTGCTTCTTCAAATGTTGGAAAACTACGTCTCAAACAAGTAGCTAGAATCACGAGCATCAAAATCCTATTTGCTTGAAGTGATTTTTGAGTTTGTTAGCTACATTTGTTGATTGTCTTATAGTAGTAAGCTATTGCTTCTATTATCAAGGCACCTATCAATCTTAATAGTAAATAAAATATATGTAAGCATGCATTCCAATTTCCAATCAGACATGTCAACTACTATCAACAATGTGACTTATCCACCAAAGATATCCACAGTGATTTCTTGAACATGTGCATGATGTCCATGGATCAAGAAATAGATAGAGCATTAAAAGTATATCTTGAATAGGTAGACATGTTTCAATGACTTTTCTTGTTTCATGGACATACAATTAATTTGGATTGAATGGAAAATTTACAAAAAAATAGCCCAAACTCCCTTTTAATAAAATAATGCCAAAAACCATAGGATAAATTTTAGTGCCATGATTTCTAGCGAATGCATCGATAGGCAATAACGTGTAGAAAACATTAGCAGTAATTATTAGAAACACCATGAGTAAATTATGAAAAACATTTGTGACACCCAAAACATGGTTAAAATAGCAAAAGTGCTTTAAAATGATGGAAAGATATTTGTTACAGTATACATACAAATAGGATAGTTATAAATCGTCTCAATAGACACAGATTTTACATCGACAGATTTTTTAATTATTTAGAACTAATTTCATTTGATAGATTTAAGTGCAGTTGGCATGCATGTTTGACATAAAAAAGATTAGTTCCATTGTTAGTGATCACTAACATAGGAGTTGACATTAATGGATTATGGTGTTAAGTCTTTAATTGAGCAACAGAGATTAAGCCATAAAAATTGTTACAGGGACAGAAATAAAATATAAAATGACGGTGTAAAAGATATAGCAACTTACAAACGCCTCCTTATTAGCTTCGAATAAACAAAAATCTTCTATTTTTAATAGTTTTGTTCTTCACCATTGTTGAAATTTTTTATGGCTTAATGTCTCTAAGAAAATCCCTGGACTCATACAAATACAACTATATTTCCAATAGGAAAAATTCTTATTTTCATCTAATAGATTGAAGTGCAGTTGGCATGCATGCGTGTAGCGAAACACTTACTTCCATTCTTAATCATGGCCAACAGAGAAGTAAACATTAATGAATTATGGTGTTAAGTCTTTAACTCAACAATACAGACTAACCCATAAAAGCATTCAAAGATAGCGAAGAATAAATGTTAACCCATGAAATGCAGACAACAACAAACAATAGACAAAAACATTACCAGTGATGAAATGATTTTATATTGAGACATTTTGCTTTTATTTAGACTTGATTTTCATTTTCATTTAATAAATTGAAATGTAGTTCATATGCATGCATGCAGAGAAAAGATAGAAGATTATGAATCTAATTTGAAAGAAGAACTTGATCATCCCCAATGAAAAAACATAGCATATTGATGAAATATTACAGATTTTACAGTGACAGATTTTGCATTTATCTAGACCTAATTTTCATTTCATAGATTGAACTGTGGTTAGCATGCATGTGTAGCAGACAATAGATTAGTTGCATTGTTAATGGTGGTCAACGGAGAACTCAACATTTATGAATTATGGTGTGACGTCTTTAAATGGACAACAGACATCAACCGATAAAAGCATGCAATGATAAGGATCAACAGAGATTAACCCATTAGAGTGAGATAAAAAAAATGAAATGACAGTGTAAAAGATATAGCAACTTTCAAACTCAAGAGAAACAGGTTTCACTTGTAGCGCCCCTCCGAATCAATCTTTCTGGATTGTTGGTGTAAGTGTTATTTGTGATTTTATTGATAAATATGCCTTGTTCAATTAGCTAATTAAGTTAAATTGCGGTGTCAAGAGTAATCTGATCATTCATTGAAGTTTAGAGCACACATAATTATTTGGGTTTTGTTACACAAAAATGGATTATATGTGCCTTGGAACACAGTTATATTGTTTTCAAAATTAGCAATTATCTTATAATATATGATTTTTCACTGTTAGATCTGTGACTCAATCTATTCTATTTGTATGTATATAATTATATATGTATTCGAATATATGAATGTAAACTTTAGTTATATTGGAAATTATTATGCAAATAATTATTTGGAATATCGGTATTAGATAAATTAAGTTGTAATTTCAATATTACGATTTAAATATGCCATAGTATATATATGAATTTAGTAAGTGATATTATTTTGTAAATAAAACATAAAAAAGGATTGAATATGTAAAAAGTAAATTCTATATATATGTGTACTTACTTACTATAAATATATATATGCATTATTAAGTTTTATTTCTTGAAGTGAGTAAAAGTGTTTAAAAGGGATAAATATGCTGCTAATTGTACTAATTGTCTGATTACTTAGAATCAATTAAATAAATGATAAATAGAAATAAATGTTTATACATATATAAAATTGATATAATAATACTAATCTTGTGCAAGAAGCTAAAGTCTACACCTGCCACTTGCTGCAAGACAACTCCTTCAACGTACCACGTGCACTGTGTTGCATCCTCTTCTTTGCATGTTCATTGCGTGGCATTCTTTCCTGCAGAGGTTTTCTTTTGGGGGGATACGGGCTGGTCACAGTTTTTGGGGGCTTCTTTCTGCATACCTGTCTACCAGGGGGTGGCAACAGTTCCGGAGATTACTCTTCTGGAGAGGCATTTGGGGCTTACGGAGGAGGAACGTGCAAAGACGTGAGGTAAGTTACCCACCAAATTCTTTTGCTTGATAGTTGCTAGCTCCTCGTTGTTACCTTCGGTAGTGGTTGTGACGGTGTGAATCCAGTCATTTTAGTAGATAGTCCCACTGTTCTAGACTTTAGGTCTGCAGGTCTTAGACATGGTCAGTTGCATGGACCGTGGCATTGATCATCATGGCATACGGCCATGAGACGCCACTTCTTCGAAGGTCTTAGAGTATGTTCATTTAAATGAAAACTGCATTCTAAATCCTGATAAATGCATACCTATAGATTTAGCAGTACAATATTCTTCACCTTACGTAGTAAGAGCATATCAGCATGAATTTAAATAATCTCCCTGAAACCATCAGCAACCTGTCACTTATGCAATACTTGAAAAATAGAATGTTGTAGAGGTTTAAATAATCTCAATTCCTTTGTCAACCTGTTTCAGTTGCGGCGCTTGAACACAATAGGAAGATTAAAAGTTTAAATAAGCTGCCTGTATTTTGTTTACTGGAAATCTGTCGTAATTGTAGCACTTGAATATAGAAGGGTGTGAAAGTTTAATTAACCGCCCTGTTTCTCTTGGCAGTCTAACGCTGCTACAGTGTTTAGACTTTGAAGGGTGTATAAGTTTTAAACAATGTCCCTGTTACCGTTTGCAACCTGTCACAACAGCAACACTTGATCATAGAAGGCTGTAGGGGCGTAAATAGCCTTCCCATCTTCGTTGGCATCATGTCACATCTGCTATACTTGAAAATCAAATTTTGTGGAGGTTTAAACAATCTCTGAGATTCCACAGTGTGCGTGCCTTGTCTATGTGCACATTTTGCATACAGGTTTGCCTGGGCAGTTGCAAAAGGGCTGCAGATGTGTGAAGTATGTGCAGCCCTCATCCATGGAACCCGCTTGACTGCATACTCCTAGAACGCAAGCACCGCTTACAATGTTAGTATGTATTTCAGAGCGCTTCATTGATTCAAAGATTTTGAGAGCTTTCTTGCAAAATCCATTTTTGTGCTCACTCTGCTATCATTGTGTTTCATTCCATGAGTTGACATCTCTTGAGGCAGTCTGTAAAACAGTTCACACGCCTTGTCATATCCTGTGGTCTCATTCCTTTTGGTATGCTGCCAAACAGTTCTCGTGCCTCGTCAATCCGTCCACATCCTCCATACATGCTTATCAACACATTCTCTAACGTATACGCCCAAGTTACCTGTTGTATATGTTTTCTTGTCAGTTGTATTTGATAACCTCCCTTTGTATGTATCAAAGCCTCCCTTAGTTTCAACGCATATGCTACAAAAAAAATGCTTATATGTGCTTGGTAAAAGCATCCTTTATTTAAAAAGTATAGCTAAACAACTTTAATTCATAATTTATGTGAGCATGGGACCCACCTAGACCTCCATATACAAAAATAAAAGGCTTAATTTAGCTTAGATTTAGTCCCTCTGACCAAGGCTTAGGTGGCATTTCTTTTTTCCCTCCCCTCACGTGATCCCTAATTATATTCAATACCATAACCTAAGATTAGGAAAACCTTCATTTGAGAGTAGGCTATATGATATTTATTAGTTATAAAATTATTTAGTTAATAAGGTAATGAAATTAAAATTATGTTGAAATGAAATCATTAATACTTCAGCAAAATAACAATAATATCATTAAGGTTAAGAATGAAAAATAGTATCACTAAATTTATAGTTAATTTCATGATGGTTAACTTTGTTAATGTTTTAATAGTCCTTAGGTCAAGGACATTTCTAAGTTCTTGTATGAGATTTTCTATTGTAATCCAACACCTTTAGTCAACTAATATCTATCCTCAATTGTGCAACACGTGGTTTACACTAAAACCCTAACTAAGAATCTTGTACATATAGTGACATATAAATTAAAATAGAAGTCGATAGAAATTGATGCCACTCCCTCCTCTAGGTCTTTTTGAGCATCCTATAATTAAATTGACCCAATTTGTAGCTTTAGGTAAATGATATTATAAGCCCAGAACAGTTGAAATTGAAATGGTGCTAATTAAATATTTAATTACACTAATAGTGTTTTATTTCATAAAGGAATTAGTGTTTAAGATAGATTTGAGATAGTATTATCATCGCCCTTTGATAGCTAAATATTTGTCTTTTGGTTAGTATAACTTTTACTGGTTAGTTAAATTAGTGATCATAGCAAAGTAATTAGAGTGTTGCCTTATGTAGCATTAGGGTACACCATAAATGATCCTTGTGAACTTTACTTTCGTATAGCCTTGTAGCATTATTGTATACTGAAGCTTTACCCCTAGGGTTTTGGAATAGTTGCTTCTTGGATGCTAGATTTTTCTTGAAGAATCGGTGTATAATCTTTTATTTTGATCAAATCAATAGCTTATTTGAATGTCGAACTCATTTGTAACCTTTAGTTAGAGATCATGGATAAAATGGCTACTTGTTTGATTACCCGTCATGTCTCTCTCAGATGAACTGTCAATTGACTGAGCTATTGGTTATTGTGTTTGATCTTGTATGAAGATGATAATCTTTTAAAAGTGTTGGATTCTAATTTCGTTGTGATATTATCTCCTTTACTCTGTACTCGTCGATTTGTGGATATGAAACTTA
This sequence comes from Sequoia sempervirens, assembly GCA_007258455.2. Lineage (NCBI taxonomy): Eukaryota > Viridiplantae > Streptophyta > Pinopsida > Cupressales > Cupressaceae > Sequoia > Sequoia sempervirens. The sequence continues at coordinate 1,293,622 of VDFB02000009.1, read as the reverse complement.
TATAGTCATTTTTGTGATCCCATGATGTGAATCTTCCTTTTGTGTTAATTCTATTTGAGGAAATTCTATGCAATGGCTTTCTTGTAGTCATATTTCATGTTGGTTGGGAACCCAAAGTGGTTGAATTACCTCAGTGGGAGTTTGTGGATTTTTCGGTATTTTTAGGCTTCTAGAGGCAATGGAGAAACTTGAATTTTATTGATTTCCCATGGTTGGACCTTGTGATTCATTGGTCCTATTTCTGATTTTTGAGTTTTGTGGGTGGTACCTCCTTTTTTCTTGTTTAAGTGATATGGAATGGGTTTGCGAGTTGGTTCTTGCCTCGCATGTTGTGTGATATGTACTCCTTGATTTTTATGTGAAATGAGGTACACCCCTTGCGTGTTTTGGTTTGGTACCTATAGGGAGTGGCTCTTCATGGGGGTTTGACACACAAAGGGGCTATTAGGATAACCCATGGAAGAGTTTCCTAAACAAGTGATAATATAATTAATGAACTAGTAGGTTTGGGTAGATAAACACTAAGCAAGACTAATGATGAGCCTCACCCATACTGTTAGTGCTTACATAGGCTAAGGATGGGATGAGAAGACCTGGTTGGTAAGATCATTGCCTTGTCCTCACGAAAGGTAAGTGGTCCCGCATGAGTCATCCTATGGAGTGGTCGCCTTGAGATAGGTGGCCTAGATAACCATAGATGGAGGTGGTACCTTGTTATAGGTTGTCTGGCTAATCCATGTAAGGCCATTCGATGACACTCTCCTACAGTACCTGTTTATTTTCCCTTGTTTGGTCGCCTTTGGGAGTGTTGATTGAGTTGTTTGATGTTGTTGAGACAAATGGTTCTTGGTTCTTATTGTTGAAGCCTCCCAATTCTATCGTTTAGTGTTGTACACATGCCTCATGGCAACTTGATTGATGTTAATGAAAGGTTCCCTTGATATTTATTGTTGGATGATATTGTGATTTCATTTGAAGGCTTTGGATCCTATTATTGTTGGCACCTCTTATGGTTATTTAGTGTTGATCTATAATATTGGCATTTAGTGTTGTTGGAATTTTCTTTATTTTATTATGGCTGTGGGATGGCAATGTTATGGGTTGTTATCTTATATTGTTGTTATCCTTGTTGTGGAGTTTGGTTTGTTTTGGTTCATTTGACTATTTTGGTTGATGAATGGGGATCTTTCTTGTCAACTCCTGGCACGGGGGGTGGACTTTTGAGTCCACATGGTCGAGTGGAACGTGCTACGCACCCCATTGGGTCCCCATCCGAGGATCTAGATGTGTAGATATGTGCCTCTTGCGGTGACTCCAAAATTGTACCAAGATGGAATCAATATTGTTACTTGTATTCACCTTTCCAGTTATATTATTTTCTATCTTATTGTATTGTTCCCATTTATGTCAGGGAACACATCTATATTACTGTAACTCTTGCACGATGTAACTTTTATTATCATTGTAACGATTGTAACCTTTGACCTTAATTTATGATTTCTGATGGATACTTGTCATTCTTGAAATGTGTGCAATTCTTAATGGTGTTGTATCTGTGGAAATATTTACAATTATGTTCATAAATGTGATAGATGGTTTATTTACGTTATGATGTGGTTGTTTGATCGTCGATTAGCATCTCTAGGTAATGGTTAAGTGGAATTCTTGTAGTTAGTTTGGCATCGTCTTGGTTTGGGTTTACGTTAGTAATGTTGTCACGTGTACCCAAAAGGACGTGGTTTATGATGTATATTTTTAGCTATTATGTATGTGTTTGGTTGTGCATGCTCATCATATGTATTGTCCTTCTTTCAAAAAAAAAAATTATTGTGCTTGTATTGTCAGTTTTCTAGTTGTCCTTTGGGGTTCACACAGTGCAGATGTTTTGATGCATGTGCATCATGCATGTAATTTGAGAAAATGAATAAACAACACAAATAATACTTTGCTCGACAGACTTAAAACTTCACACCATAAGCCACTAATGATGCCTACACTTCATTCTACTCACAATAAATAAAAATTCACAAATAGTAAATGTAAATGTACTGCTTAAAACATCATGCGTCGCTAGAAACAGTGGGTGGGAAGACACGACTAGACCAAAAAACTCATGAAATATTTCCAATAGAATAGTTTGTTACAATAATTAAATAAATTACAAAATGACAAAACCATGACGAAAATACCAGCAGCTGATGAGAAAACTACAAAAAAAATCAATAATTTTCTTTTAATAAATTAATCCCCTAAACATCAACATAGCAATATATATATTTTATTGGCAGGATTACCGATGCACCATTTTAATAGGCAACATTCAGCTGAAAACTTTAGTGCACACACTAAAGGCATCAGTGTAGGGAAAACATTATACAAAAGCACGAGAAAAAAAACCAACATGCAATGAGAAAATTGCAAAAAAAAGGCCAAAGTTCACTATGTAGAAAATAATCCCACAAAACATAGCAAAAACCTCATTATTGCATAGAAAAATACGATAGGCTTATGCATTACTAATGTTTTGTTGCTATACACGTCTTCACTACAAATGTTTTTGTGGATAGGTGGCATTATTCATAGTACTTCGCATGCCTTGTCTAAAACTGGTGCTAAAGTTGAGCATTGGAAATTGGAATGCATTTTTATACATATTTTCTATTTATTATTAAGATTGATAGGTGTCTTGTTCTTCTCAGGTGGTAGTTGTTACTTGGACCATTTGTTGCGTACTTGAGTACATAGCAAATCAAGTTTATAATGTGCTATGGTCTAAATTTGTAAGTTCACTCTGCTTTTTATTCCTATTTTATATAACCACGACCTATTCTTCCTACAAGAAAATTATTCTAGTTAAATATAGAAAATCTATTAGATTACAATTATATTCATGGATCAAGCCTGTTTTCTTGTGCTATTCTTTGCAACTATATTCTTTTTCCACTTTTGGATTCTCCTACTTTGTGCTTTATCCACTATTGTTATGTTTTTCTTCTATATTATTACAGTGTCATTCAACAAAGATATTTAAATGTATATTTGGTAATCACATATTTCAATTAATATTTCACTTATATTTGTAGTTATACATAAAAGCACTTGATCACTTGCTTCCAATCATTTGTAATGGACCTTGTTTTGGTATAGGACTCAAATGTGATAAAAAAAAAACCTTTGGCAGGATGGCATTCATGATTAGAAAGTAGAGACTATAGAAATTGGCCAGCTTCACAAAATTGGAAACCTCTGTGGTTATCTAGGCATCAATGTTGGTCATTGCTACTCTAGTCGAGTTACTAGTAATCAGTCACCAAATTTTGTATTAGAATGCTACGCTTTTGTTTTTAATCGTATCAAAGAAAACTATTATTTTGTAAATACAATTTTAATGCAAGAATTTGGTAAAGCATAGTTTCCATGGACCTTGAAACACTATTGCTAATTAGATGTTGAGATAGTGGAATTTCCTTCCTTAGGACTTGAGAGTACATAATTTTCTTGCATATCATTGCATTTCGTAGTTTCCCTTCCCACAACACATAGACATGGCATAATATTCTTTTTTTCTTTGATGTTGCATATTGTCCATTGGTTTTTTGGACCAAATAGATCAAGCATAATACACTTCTAGCTAGAAATTTTTTTGTTGTTTACAGATTGATAGTGCAAAATTTGCTTAGAAGTTCCAATATTGCAACTGCATTAATACATATATGTATATATATACATATGAATATGTATATGTATGTATGTGTCTATATATATATATATATATATATATATATATATATATATATGTATATGTATATGTATGTATGTATGCATATTTCTGTGTGTACACATATATGTATCTAGGCTCAAACCATATATGGAGTTGAAAAGTATAACAAGATTACTACCAAAATTGATTGATTTTTTGCTTACGCTCAGTTACCTTGCTTTTGCTGAATTCATTTGCACCACCACTCTATTAATTTGGTTTCTTTTTTGCAGATTGTGGACTACATAGGATTTCCAATTTCGTGATATTATGCCACATTTTGCATTGTTATTGATCAATGTGAGTAATACATAATCATGCATGTTTCTCCTTTTCTTGTTTTCAAATACCTACTACCCTGCTCGATAGTCCTAAAACAAGTTTCGTTTTAGCCACATCAATTGATATTAAGAATTTGTTGTTGTGTTGTAGGATTTTTAGTACACAATAGTCGACGAAAGGCTATAGTTAGGAATTTTGCATTGCTATTGATCACGGTGAGTAATTGCCTCTTCAATTCTTCTTTGTATGTATTCAATATTTCAAGCTTCACACATTCTTTTTTAGTAATTAATGTACTAAGTAGTGTCAATACAATTTACATCTTTTGTCCTTTCACATGAAATCTACCAAAATGGTTACAAACAATTGTGTTACAAGAAAAGAACTATCACAACAACCAATTGTAGTAGAAACCTACAAACTAAGTGTGAATGCACCTTTCACATCAATTAATGAAGCTCTGCACTATGCACATTGTTTTTGAATTGACTCTTTCAATTACAAAGTTGGTGTTGCCTATTTGACACAATAAATATTTTGCTTCATTTTTGTTATACATTGAAACAACTACACAATGGTTTCTTGGATCATTTCTTAAATTGTCTTCACATTCGTTGTCTTATAGCTTTAAGGTCCTATGATACTAACTTGCATCCAAAAATGCTAACGAATTTGCATAGTGTACATGAAAAAATGCATATCTACAAAGAATGAGGCTATTAGCCATAGAAATCAACAATAGTGGTGAAACTGGGCTTTGGGGTGACACATTCTATCTAAAATGGCTAGCATATTGGCTAAACATACCAATACGCATTTGGTCTTTAACATACAAAATAATTTACTTACATTTCAATAAGGATGCATGTAATCCTGCAATATCAATTCTTTTCCATGATACAACTCCTACTATTGGCCACTATGAGCCTGTGTTCTCACAACTAAATACATACAATCGCACTGAAAATATCCAACCACTCAAATCACATACTGCAATTTGGACAACATTTAGTACACAATAGCAAATGAGTTTGAAACACTTGGACTTTGTAGAATGGTTACATTTGCTAGTACATGTGGTGAAAGCATGTTTGTTGCTATAGTTTTTTTGCTTCTTGAACAATTTGATCCAATTGCTTTGCAATTATTCATGATGCAGTCATTGGCCAATGCATTGACAGTTGAAAAAAATTATGCAATTGCTTTTTTTGACACTTTTGGTCAATCTAGCATACAAAGTAACAATCTTCTATTGTAGTTACAATCATTGGTTTCCAAAATTTGGATGCCATATGTGGAAACTGGCCTTGAAGGGTCTGAATTTTGTCCACTATGGTTGTCCCATATGTTTGATGCAACAATACACATATGACAAGCATCTCCATTTTCCAGGGCCAAAACATACTCTAATTGCATGAAGCCAAGAAGAAATTTGAACTTAGTTTGCTTTCCAAGTAGCTCGGACCATTGTCATTATGAACCATTTCAACAAAAAGGACAATTGAGTCAGAACATATGTGAAGGATCCACTTTGTGTTCAACATATGTCAAGCACTTTCGAATTAGAGACAATAAACAATATGACTAGTTCTCATAAAAAACAAACAATTTCAACAATACATACACCAGCTAAAGTAAAGTTAAGATCACATGAGACATTACACTCCCTAAAAGCGAAAATCTGAAATGCACAAGCATCCCATGCAAATATTCCACAAACTATAGCATATAGTTCTATCCTGCCCACTACCAATGTCACAAGAATAATTCGGCCCTACCCACTTAGTAAAATTCAATTTTGTGATTCTAGCTAAAATCCAATGCAACAACAATCATTACATTCTTTGAAAAGACAAATACAAAGTGGACAAAAGTGTTATGCTTTACATTTAGAAAAATTGAAACATAGACCATATAGATATTCTATGCTCCAGAAGACAACCAACACTCATCAATGAGCAAAAGCAAAAGGCACTCGCACAAAAAACAATGCAGTCCAAAAATCTATTAACTCATACCTGCAAACAATAAATGACACACCCACTCAATCATGCTCTATTTGCGACATGCTCCATTTCCATCACAACATTTATAAAGTTGAAAATGCACTTTTAGAAGCTTTTTATTTGTTGTTTACTCAAACATATGAAAAAAAAATAGCCATAGGGCAGCCCATTTGCAAACAATGTATAAAAGCCACACTAGATGGTAAGATTCCATATTTTGTCACGCCTGCAAGAATAAGACGGAATTCACAATTAGATTTTTTTCATTCTTTGACTTCTCTAGTGGAAAGGCTTGTGTCTTTGCACATAGCTTTTGCACATATTAGGCAATTGGGATATAAACGAGCACAGTATGGCTTGCTTGGGACAATTATTAATGTTCTTGTAGATTTTGATAAAGTGCAACAAGCATTGCCTAGGCAAATAGATGAAACCACAACAATGGTAGTTAGATTGAAGTGAAAGCTAGAATATGATAATGCATATGCACAAGGAAATGTTAGACCTTCCATAGTCATGGATGCTTTAATTGCACTATCCAAAACACCATTGTACAAAAAAGAGAACATCTCTATAAATAGAGAATGGCATGATTTGTTGGCAAAGAAGACAACACAATGCACATAGATTTCAAAACATAACCCACTATGCAAGATGACACATCTAAAGATGATGAGGAGCCAATAACTGAATCAGTTATACATTGGTTTAATGAAACACAATCAATCAAAGACCTTGACACAACAATCATTGAAATTGAGCCATCAGAAGGGTTTAAACCTCTTGGTATTTTTGAGGACATGTATGTAGAGGAGATGAACTTCCCGACTTTGTTCTATGGTTCGGCTCGTCCAACTAACATTACTAAAAAATGACGTACAAAAAAATTGCAAGATGGGAGCTTATGCATAAAGACAATGAATTTGCAACACAAAACAAATATTTTTTTTAAGGCTATTAAAATTATTATTCACCAAGCATCCTCACTAGCATGGTTTTGCATACGAAAAACTGAAATGAAAGGTGAGAAATTGCTTGCAAAAGATGTGTGCAATCCAACAAAACTTTAAAAAATATTATGATCTCCATTAGGCTATAAAACATTAAAAGGAATTCAGACCTCGCCTGATTATCTAGAAAACACTAAAAAGAACATATTTGCAATGATAAGACATTGGGACCTTCAACTTTTTTTGTGACATTAACAAGTGTTGAGAATTTTTGGGAGCCATTGTGCAAAGCTTTTTCCGAATATGTATTTCGCAACAATCAAAGTGTAATGAAACTATAGAAGATATGGATTTGGATTTCAAAATCAGAAAAAATCTAGTACTTTGCAATCATTATTTCAACCATAGGGTCAACGCATTTCAAAAAATGATGCTAAAAAACTATGAGCTCGAAGCCAAGTCACGGACTATTCTTTTGTTACAAAATTCCAAAACCGAGGCAATGAGCGTGTTCATTTTTTGTTATGGATAAAAGATGCACCTGTATATGGCAATTGCTCAAATACTAAAATAGAAAGCTTTGTGGAAAAGTATATTTCATGTGACTCATTGCTACTTAATACAAATCTTTCCAAAATGCAAACGCATCATCATACAAATACTTGCAAGAAATACAAAAACCCAAGTTGCAGATTTAGTTTCCCCTTGCCTCCAATGAACAAAACAATAGTTTTAGAACAACTGGAAAAAATTCAATCAAGGAGAAAGCAAAAACTTCTTTTTAAGCAACTGGAAAATAAACATTACACAAAGGAATTTTCATTTGAAAGTTTCTTGCATGAATTGGAAATGGATGAAAATGACTACATTACAATGCTTCGATCAACATTGTCACGCAAAATTGTCAAGCTAAAAAGAGACCCATCTGACATTTGGATAAATGCATTTCCAAAGAAAGTGCCCAAACTATGGTATGCAAATACAGATACGTAATTTATTTTAGATACATACGTTGTTGCATCTTACTATAGCTCATATATGACGAAACAAGATAGAACATTGTCTCTAGCATTTCAGAAATTGTGACGCGAATGCACCATTGCTTATGATGGAAAGTGCAATTTATACAAAAGCTTGGCAATGCATTTCTTACTATCAAAAAATGTCCATTCGTCAAGCTGTTCATATCATTTTCTCATTTCCATTACATAAATGCTCAAGGATTTTTTTTTTATCAATTTACTACACCATTAGAAAGCAAAGTGTACATGTTAAAAATCCCTAAGCTATTGACAAAAGAGCAAGACGATTCTGAAAACATCATATGTGCATCTGTAATAGAAAAATACGTGCAACAACCAAAAGCTCTTGACAATTTGTCATTGGCTAAATACGCCGCTTTTTACTCTAGCAACCCTAGAAAGTTGCAAAGAAGAGCAACTCCATAGATCATATGCTATGTAAGATACAATCTGCACATTGACCTTGAGAATTATTGCAGAGAAAAACTTATGATTTATGTGCCTTTCAGATCTAGTAAACAAACCTTGTTGATTGGATATATAACATGGAGTGCAGAATTTAATGCAAACAAAGTGTAAATTGAAAATTTCGAAGAGTTGTAAACTGTACAAATTGTTCCTAAATGGGGTGACATTGATGAAGCTTCCGTAAAAGTTGAAAACGATAAATGTCCAACAATAGACATTGTAGATGAAATCGATACAGGAAAACAAGAAAATGGCATGGAAAAGTATGGCATCATAAGTGACTTGAACCATATGAAGAATATGAAGCTCAAGGATTCTATTTGCAAAAAACTATTCTCGGAGAGTGCACATCCATTTCTATTAAGCAACGAAGAATACTACAAACTATGAAGACAATTGAACAAAGAACAACAATCAATAGTAAAGGACACACTAATAGCAAAAAGACTTGCTCCAAAAAAAGCATTGTACTTGTTCTTGATAGGTGGGGTAGGCATAGGGAAAACCTTCATAGCAAAAATACTTTTTGAGGAAATGATTTGATTCTATGATAAACAACTAGATAGTGATCCACTCAAGCCTAAAGAAATTATTGTTGCTTCAACAGGAAAAATTGCATTCAATGCAGGTGGCATTACTACACATTCAATCTTCCAATTGCCATGAAAATCTTCAAAAATGTTGCCTCTAGATTCAAACATAGCCGATGCCCTGAGAAAAAAATTAGACCAAATGAAAATTCTTCTTATTGATGAAGTCTCATTGATTGGTTCAAGTATACTTTGCAACATTGATAGAAGACTTCATCAAATCAAGCACACACCAACATCTTTTGGAAACATAGATATCATTTTCTGTGGTGATTTATACCAAGCACAACCTATCTGTGATACTTAGATATTTGAAGAACCAATAATAGATAAGGATAAAATGCCATACACCTTTTGGATCGACAATGTCAAGTGCTTTGAACTACATAGTGTCATTAGACAAACAAATCAACATTTAATTTTCATACTTAATCGTGCTAGGATTGGTCAACAAACCAATCAAGACATTGGCTATTTGAATGCAATGTGCTATAAGACACCTCCAAATGATCCACTATTTCCATACTTGTTTCATAGAAATACAACAGTCGACATGCACAACAAAAGAATGCTAGACAACTTATCAACAAAGCTTTATGTATTACATGCAATTGATAAACAGGACACAACAATTGATAACATTCAATGTCAACCTCTAAAATCATCATTTCCTAGCACAATTTTACTCAGGCAAGACATTTTGGTTGAATTTATTGCTTGCAACATTGATACACAAGATGGACTAGTCACTGGTGCAGCTAGCATCTTCAAATTGCATACAATAGAGCAAGAAGACATCATTTGGATAGAATTCAATGATTCCACTGTTGGAAAATTGCATTGACAAAGTATGCAAAATTTATACACGAATTGTATTATGCCTTCTTGGACACCCATAACGAGAATCGTTAGAAAAGTCAAAATATGTACAAAAATAGTCACTAGAGAACAATTTCCTTTGTAACTTGCATGCGCACAAACTATTCATAGAGCACAAGGTCTAACAATGGATGTAATTGCTTTTGACCCATGTAAGGTCTATCAACATGGCCTTGTGTACACTGCTTTATCACATGTAAGAAACATTGAGTCACTATGTCTCATGCATAAGTTGCAACAATAAAACTTCAGAGTGTTAGAAAAAGTAAATGGCGAAATGCAACCCCTTATGGCCTCTGCGCAATGGAAAGTAGAGCACAACCTTTTTTCTATCTCTCCAAATCATTTTATCATATGATCTTTGAGTACACATAGCTTTTCATTGCATGCACAAGAAATAGCCCATGACCATTATATGATCCAAGCAATTTTCCTTTGCTTCCAAGAAACCAAACATAATCTACATGACCACATTGGCTTCCTTGACAAAACATACAATTGCTATACTGCAACAGGCATTCATGGCCTATTAACATGTTGCAAGAAAACAGTTTCAGTGCAAAACTTTTAGAATTTTTCAAAAAAATATCTAGAATCAATAACCATTGACCTATTGCATATGCATATTACTATGCACATCATAAATTTGTACTTGACACCAAACATAACTATTCGTGATCTTTTTAATTTTATACAAACCATTGTTACCTCATTGCCACCTAATTCAAAATTGATTATTGTTGAAGACTTTAACATTGACATGTTAGAATCCACAAGACCAAAAGCACTTCTTCTTGAGTTTGTGAAACAACACAAATTGTCATTGATTGTTGACAAGCCAACAACACATGCAAACAGTCTGTTGGATCACTTTTGGATACATAACATCAAAATTGCTACTGTCAAATTCAGAGTACTAGATACATATTGGTTAGACCACTTTGCAATATCTATTCAGCTCTAGTCATCGGTACATAGTATATAGTTTTGCAACTGCAACTGTTTACTATCAACATTCTCTCTGCAGTGTGCTATTATCATTACTATTCATTGGTGTAGAAAACCAGCTTGCAATTTATGTGAGTATAAAAGAATTGTTGCATCAATTGTTCTTCATACTATTCATGCCTCTAATCAAAATACTTACTCTTTCGTTGTTCTTCTTATGTAGATCTCGACTTTGCTATTGTTCCTAGTCAAGACTACCAGGCATGCTCTTCTAAACCTCTGACATGATTATGCAGTTGCAAGTCACTATATATCTGTTTTGAAATAGGTATGCTATCATGCACAATATTGCTAAGCCTTTGCACATTATATGTTTCTTCATTAGAAAAAAATTACAAAGCTAATTTTGTTATGGATTGTAGAACTACCTTCAAGTACATCTAGATAATATTTAATTCATGGATAAGAACTTTTTAAATTTATTCCACAACTTCTTCTAAGTCCTATTTGATTTGTTGTTTATACTATCCAGCGTAGTCGCTATGAGCTTCTTATGTCACTGCTTCTGTTTTCTACTCATGCAAATTTCAGGTCTAGCTATTGTTCCAAGAGAGCAATATCAATTATACTATTGGAAATATCTTGCATGACTATGCTATTGCAAATGACTACACAATTTTTTTGAAGCAGGTATGCTATTATGCAAAATATTACTAAAGCATTGCACACCATTCATTTCTTTATTAGAAACAAATTGGAAAGTCAAAATTGTTATGTGTCGCAGAACTAGGTTGCAGCAGAACCATATAATATTTTTTGTATGCATATCAAGTTTCTAAATTGTCGGCTGCAAGTTACAGATCTCTTGCTACTTCATACAACGTATATCTTAGCATTTCCCAGCCTACACCATAGCATCTAGAGCATCTACAAATATGTAAATACTTGACATTTGACACCAACAAAATTCAAAATCATATTAGACCTCATTATTGTTTTCTTTTCAGTTTGTTTTAATACGTGCTTGACATAAATATCTCATTGCATATGTTTGCAGAAACATTTGGAAAACACAAACTGTATTTCTTGCACAATAGAAAATGGATTAGTTGGTTGACAAAAAAGATGAAAAGAGGCAAGTACTATATCCCGTTTGTATCATACATAGGTTGACTCTTTATATGTTTAATTATCAATTTAGTTTTTGTCATTGCTCAAATCGCAATGTACAGATTGAAAGCAGAAACTACAGAGCCATCAAGCATCCTCGACATATGCACAAAACAATCGGCATTAGCATTTGAAGGAGATATTTTAGCCATGTATGGCCTTGCTATTACCATAAATCTTGGAACACCACCAAAAGCAGTAATTTTGCATGTTGATTTATTTGAAATTCATGGTCAAATGACAATCATTGTAAATGTCAACAAAAAAATAATTGACACATTTCTTTCATAGTTATCACCTCATATAGTTGTTTGTTTCACAAATTTTTTCATTAGGAAAAAATAATAATATGAAAGATGGGATGCTAATTATTCCTTCGTTTTAACTGCTAGAAGTACCATTGAACCCATTAACAAAGTCTATAAAGAACGCAGGCTTATTCTCGACACAACCATCTCATAGCTCATCCAATCATATGACAACTACTCTATTGGAAAAATTGGTGTTGTTACTAGTCATCATCAAGTGCCAATGCAATATGAGTTGCAAGTTAAAGATGGAGAGACCCAAGATGATTTCGCCACTGTAAGATGTTCCACACAATTCATGTCGACATCATAGAATTTGAGCACTTTTCTTTTTGGACTTTACTAAAGCCTTTTTACAATTTGTTTTCCATAGAGCAAACTAGTCTATTAGATTAGATTAATGTATGTATTTTTGAACATACAGTTTTTACTCTAATTCAATGCCATTGAATTCTTAAATTGATTTCCCTTAGAATTTTGTATCTCGACAATTGTGTATTTTACAGCTTATAGTCCCCATCAACCATACAAAGCTTTATGTGACACTTCAACTGATCCTGGCATCAACAAAAACCCCTTTCATATTGTTCATTCTGAGCCAAAAGGCACAAGTTTGATGAAAACAACACAGTCCAACTTCATTGACAAACTCAATGATGCATCTACAAAGGCCCCCTACAACCACTGAAGTCCTCAAACATGGAAGTAAATACCTAAATCATTTACATTTTACATGATAGTATAAAATTTTGATACAAATCGTTTGTCATGTGTTCCTTGCTATCGTGAATTTCCTAAACGATGTGTTGATGTAATTTGTCACTAATTACATCTACATTACCATTGTAGGTGACTGGAACACTATGACCTAAAATTGTCCACTTGCCCCTATATGAACCATTATGCACTTCATGTAAACAAAGATTTCTTTTTACACAAACATCAAACAATGACATTGCGCTGACACAAAATTTGAATATGTGCATTTCCTGCAATGCACTATTCAAACAACAAGTGGACCTGTGGATTGTTATCTACACAAACAATAGCTCTGAAACAACTTCCGCCAGGTAGCTGCAATTCCATTTGAAAATTACGAGAAAGACATGTTTGCAGTAATGTTCTTGTTGCGAAAGTTTCGATTACAAGGAACATTCACACTTGCAATGGATAATTGCATCATATGAATTGTCACTGAAGGAAGTAGCATGGCATCTCCACCAACTTGAAAAAACATTTATAGTTTAGTACAGGTGCTTACCCTGCACTATTCCAATTTTTATTCTTATTCATTGATAGCATATCATACCAACTGCATTGTGAGGAGTGTAATGCTCATTGACTGGGAAGCAAGATCTAGGCAGCGCAATGTTCCAACACAAAACAATATGAATTAGAAAAATGTCTAAGAGCCTACATAGCATAGCTATTGTTGATAGTGTCAATGATAAGAAAATTGTGTTAATTCTTTTATCAAGACTAGTCTGATAGTTTATTTTAACCTGTTATATGCACCACATAACTTGACAATTTTCTTTTCATCTCTTTCAAACATACATAGTATAGATGTGAACAGCTTTGCTTGCAGTCCCATAAATAGTTATAAGTTATGTTTTAGTTTATTTTGACTTCTTATACACACCACATAACTTCACAGTTGTTTATTCATCTGTTTCAAACATACATACTATAGATGTAATCAACTTTGTTTTCAGTTTCACAAACAATTATAACTAATGTTCCATTTGTAATGCTCTTTACTCTCTACAAATCATAGTAATACATTTTTGTGATCAAACAAAAGCTATAGTGATTCAATATTGCTTTTATGTGAAATTGAAAATGTCTGCTAAAATGCCTGATGCTTTTACATACAGTGTTGTATTCTTCCAAGAATTATTTATCTAGAAAAATGATTGTTTCCTTGTTTCTAATGCTATTTTGAAGTACTTAGATTTTGTTTTCCAAAATGCATGAACACTACATGTTCCTCCCAAGAATTATTTATCTAGAAAAATGATTGTAGGCTTGTTTGCAATGGTATTTTGAAAAACTTAATTTATGTTTTCCAAAATCCTCATAAGTCAATCACTAGAGAGATGAGGAAAATTAGACACCACAAACAAATTTTTTTGATTAATTTTTTTTTTAAAAAGTGAAAATTTTGAATCACATTGTTTGTTCAAACATTGAAATTGCTCATTCTATCTATGAAAAAACCTACACTACAGTTCCAATCTATCAATTTCATCCCAAAATAGATTATGGTTATTGATGCTAGTTAACATGTCTTTTGTCTCCAAGGATTTTATGCTTTTATTTGTGTCTAATTTTTGTTCATTGTGAATGGGTAAAAAACAAGACATGTGTACCTTCCTATATCTTTCACAATGTTATTTTATAGTTTATATGAATTTGCAATTCATTAATGGCTTATAGTGTGAAGTCTTAACTCTATCCAGCAAAAGATTGTTTGTGTTTCTTGTTCACTTGCTTCGATTCTTTGATGAGAGTTAATTCAGTCTCTATTGAAAGAGTTTATATCTATTGTGTTGGACACAAACAACGACATGTTTGTAAGTTACTATATCTACAACACTATCATTTTCTTGCATTGTCTACTATTTTCTCACATTGTTTGACGATGGTGAAATCTATTAGTTAACATGTCTATCGTCTCCAAGGATGTTATGCTTCTATTTGGGTCTAGTTTTCATTCATTGCAAATGGATAAAAAACAAGGCATGTGTACCTTCCTATATCTTTCACAATGTTATTTTATAGTTTATATGCATTTGCAACTCATTAATGGCTTATAGTGTGAAGTATTAAGCCCGTCAAGCAAAAGATTGTTTGTGTTTCTTGTTCATTTGCTCATATTGTTTGACGAAAGTGAAATCAGTCTCTATTGAAAGATTTTATATCTATTGTGTTGGATGCAAAGAACGAGGCGTTTGTAAGTTCCTATATCTACTACGTTGTCATTTTCTTGTGTTGTCTACTCATTTGCTCACATTGTTTGACAAGGATGAAATTTGTGTCTGCTCACAAGATTTATGTCTATCGTATTGGAAGAAAACCATGAGGCATGTGTAAGTTCCTAGATCTTTTGCAGTGTTGTTTGATAGTTTTTTACATACCTACAATTGTAATGTGCCATGTTCTGTTCCAAATTCTTCCTGGTGTGATAAAGCGGAAGACTTGTTCAATTCCTAATGTTTAGTTGCTATTGGAAATATAGCATGCCTTTGTAATTCTCATCGATATAGTCATGTCTTCATGTCCAATGTTTTTTCCCACATATTTTGTTTTAACAAAGTCATTATGCTTATATAGTCCTTAGTGTCATTAATGGCTTATGCCATGAAATATGTAGTCTATTGAGAAAAGGATTATTTGCATTATTTATTCATTTGCCCAAATTGTTATTCAGAGAGTTTATATCTATCACATTGGAAGCAAAAAGGAGGCATTTGTGAGATCCTATATCTTTTACACTGTCATTTTTCTATCGTTTATTCACTTGCTCAAATTATTTGATGGGCATCAAATCTGTCCCTATTGACAGGATTTGTGTCTATCATGTTGGAAACAAAAAGCAAGGTGGTTGTAAGTACCTATATCTTTTACAAGCTCCTTTTATAGTTTTTGACATCTTTGCACTATATAACTCGATTTTCTATGAGAAATATTTCATCAATACGAAATGTTTTTTCCTAACTATCCAAAAAATTTACAAAAAATTGAAGTATTCTCTCATTGGTTGTTGGTATTTTTCGTGTGCTTTTGTATTTTCCTAATTGCAAATTATTTTATGCACAAGAAACGGAAAAATTTAATCAATTCCTAATCTTTTCTTGTTATTGGAAATACTTCATGGCTTTGTAATTTTCTTTGATATAGTCTTGTCTTCGCGCCCACTGTTTTTGTGTACACATGGCATTTTAACAAGAGCATTATGCATTTATTTGTACCTAATTTTCATTTACTGTGAATAGACTCAAATGCACATGTCATTAATGGCTTATAGTGTGAATTTTTCATTATATCCAGCAAAGGATTTCATTTTCTCGGATTGTTTGATGAGAGTAAATATGTGTCTACTGACAAAGTTTAAATCCAGCATTTTTGAAACAAGAAACGAGGCATTTGTAAGTTACTATATCTTTTGCATTGCATTTTTTGCATACTTTGTTCTCTTGCTCCGACTGTTTGATGGCACTAAGATCTTTCCATGTTGACAGGATTTATGTATAGTGTCTTGCAAATGAAGTTACAGAGTAAAAGACAAATTTCCTTCAAGTTTAGAATGGGTGGAATTGGAAAGAAGTTGATCTGGTTTACCTAATTTCTCGAGCAAGTTTTCAACCATTATGAGGATCTCTAATGGTGATAAATACTATCCAAATGCATGGAAACTATGATAGGTACATTTTGTATCTTCACAACTCTTATTTCCCCAGCACGGTTCACCTAGCAAGTCCTACGGATTCTCAAAGTCATTTGTTAGATAATGTGTTCCATTGAGAGGGTTTATATCCATTCTATGGGTAATATGCTCTATTCACAAGATCTATGGATAATTTGATGAGGGAGAAATTTATCTCTATTGAAAGGATTTATATCTATCCTTTTGGAGACAAAAATTAGGCCTTTGTAAGTTCCCATATCTTTTACGCTATCATTTTTTGCATCGTTTATTGATTTTCTCAAATTGTTTGATGGGAGTGAAATCTTTGTCTGTCGACAGGGTCTATGTGTACTATTTTGCAAGGGAAATCAAATCGTCTGTAAGTTCCTATATCTTTTATAGTGTTGCTTTATAGTTTTTTACATCTCTACATCTATGATGGGCCCTATTTTATTGCAAACTATTTTTTGGCACCAAAAAAGCACAAATTTAGACAATTCCTAATGCTTCATGGCTATTGGAAATTTTTCATGGTTTTCAAATGTTCTTTGATCTAGTGATGTCTTCACATCCTGTATTTTTTCCCGTGCATCGCATTTTAATGACAACATTATGCATATATAGACTCTAATTTTCATTTGCATTGTTTATTCATTTGCTTAGATTGTTTGATGAAGGTGAAATCTATGTTTATTGAGATAGTTAATATCAATCGTATTGGAAGCAAAAAAGCAACCATTTGTAAGTTCCTATATCTTTTACGCTTTCATTTTTTGCATTGTTTATTCACTTTCTCAAACTCTTTCATAAGAGTGAAATATGTGTCTCTTAACACGATTTATGTTTATCATGTTAGCAGCAAAAAAAAGGCAGTTGTAAGTTACTATATCTTTTACAGTGTTGTTTTAGAGTTTTTTGTAGCTCTGCATTTTATTGATTAATGTCTATTGTTTGTTGTTCTCTGAATTCATTAGTCCTCGACTTTCACTTATTGTGAATGGCTTGAATTGCAGGCATCATTAATGGCTTATGGTGTCAAGTTTTAAGTCTATGGAGCAAAGGATACTTTGCATTGTTTATTCATTTGCTTCGACTATTTGAAGAGGGTAAAATTTGTGTCTCTTGAGAAAGTTTATATCTATCATATTGGAAGCAAAAGAGAAAGCGTTTGTAAATTCCTATATCTTTTACACTCTCATTTTTTGTGTTATTTATTCATTTTCTTAGATTATTTGATGGAAGTGGAATCTGTGTCTGTTGGCAAGGTTTATGTCTATCGTACTTGAAGCGAAGAACAAGGCGCTTGTAAGTTCTTGTATCCTTTACACTATTGTTTTATACTTTTTTACATCTCTGCATTGTATGAGTTCTTGCTTATTGTTTCTTGCATTTTATGGCTTAATATCTATTCTTCCCTGTCTTTGAATGCTTTTATGAGTCACTCTTTGTTGTTGAATTAAAGACTTAACACCATGATTCATTAATGTCAACTTCTTTGTTGCCCACAATTAAGAATGGAACTAATATTTTCTCTCCACGCATGCATGCCAACTACACTTGAATATCAAACTCATTTCATCAACTAATAATGCTTTGTTGATATTGCAAATATTTCATGGCTTTGTAATGTTCTTTGATATAGTCATCTCCTCACACCAAGTGTTTTTTTCAATGCTTGACATTCTAACAAGGACATTTACCATTCGTTAGTGCCTAGTTTTCATTTATTGTCAATGGGCTTAAGTGTGGTCGTCATTATTGGATTCTAGTGTCAAGTTTTAAGACTATCAAGCAAAGGATTATTTTATATAACAAGCATTTCATCAATACACCAAGTCTTTAACTCAACAAGAGAAATTAACCCACAAATGCACTCAAAAATAGAGAATAGTAGGCATTAACCCATACAATGCGGAGATGCAAAAAACTATAAAAGGACATTGTAAAATATATAGGAACTTACAAACGCCTTATTTTTCAATTCCAAAATGCTAGACATAAACCCTCACAAAAGGAACTGATTTCACCCTCATTGAACAATCCGAGCAAATGAGTAGACAATGCAAAAATGAAAGTGTAAAAGATACAAGAACCTACAAATGCCAAATTTTTCGCTTCCAACACGGTAGATGTAAACCCTCTCAATAGACACAAATTCCAGCCTCATCAAACAACCTGAGAAAATGAATAAACAATGCAAATAATACTTTGCTACTTCACACCATAAGCCACTAATGATGCTTGCACTTCAATCTACTCACAACAAATGAAAATTCGCAAATAGTAAATGCAAATGTACTACTTAAAATGCCACACGTCGCCAGAAACAGTGTGTGCCAAGACATGACTATACCAAAAAACTCGTGAAATATTTCCAATAGCAAAGTTCGTTACAACAATTAAATAAATTACAAAATGACAAAACCACGACGAAAATATCAGCAACCACTAAGAAAATTGCAAAACAAATCAATAATTTTCTTTTAATAAATTAAGCCCCAAAACATTAGCATATATATATATATATATATATATATATATATATATATATATATATATATATATATATATATATATATATATATATATATATATATATATATTATCGACACGATTTCTGATGCACCATTTTAATAAGCAACATTCTGTTGGAATGAAAATTCACAAATAGTAAATGCAAATGTATTGCTTAATATTGAAAATATTTCATGGCTTCCTAATGTTCTTTGATATAGTTGTGTTTCCACACCCACTGTTGTCCATGCATAGCATTCTAATGATGGCCTTATGCATATATAGTTTGTCATTTTCATTTATTGTCAATAGACTATAATGCAACTGCCATTAATGGCTTATGGTATAAATTTTTTACTCTCTTGAGAAAAAAATGATTTTTAGTGTTCATTCATTTGCTTAGATTGGCTCACGAGGATGACATTTTTGTCCATTCACATAGTTTATATCCATCGTAGTTTAGAATGGGGGGATTTGGAAAGAAGTTGATCTACTTGGCTTGCCTTCCCAGATAGGTTTTGAACCAACATAGAGACCCTAGATGTGGATAAATTATTTCACAGAGAGCCTTGCCACATACCAGTAGCTACCCTATTGCCTGTGGTAACTCGATCCTTGCACGGAAAATCAACTATAATCACCCAATTGTCAATGTCTCTTCTCCCCTCTACCCAGTCATTTGAATTCACTCCAAATCATTGCCTCCACATGTAATAATTGTGTCCTCCATTCGATTTCCCATTTTCTTTTGTTGATAGATGCACAATAAATGATTCACTTCTTTCATTACTCGCATTCTCATTTGCTCATCCAGTTTACATCTATCATATTCAAAGAAAAAAAGGAGAGGTTTGTAAGTTCCTATATCTTTTACACTGTCATTTTTGTGTTGTTTATTCACTTGCTCGGATTGTTTGATGAGAGAGAAGTTTGTGTCTGTTGACAAGGTTTATGTCTATCATGTTGGAAGCAAAGAAAGAGTTGGTTATAATTTCCTGTCTATGAATTTTTTTTTTGTTGAGAGGGTTTATATCTATGATATTGGAAACCAAAAAGGAGGCATTTGTAAGTTCCTATATCTTTATGTACTCGTTGTTTGCATTGTTTATTCATTTTCTCAGAAATATTGATGAGAATGAAATTTGTGTCTGCTAGCAAGGATTATTTATATCGTATTAGAGACAAGAAACAAGATATTTGTATGTTCTTATATCTTTGACAGTGTTGTTTTATAGTTTTGTCCACCTCTGCATTTTTCGATTAACATCTATTATTTGTTGTTCTCTGTATTTTATGGTTTAATGTCTATTGTTTGTTGTCCTCTGCATTTTATGTGTTCATTTCTATTCTTCCCTATCTTTCACTACCTTTATGGGTCAATGTCTCTTGTTGAGTTACAGACTTAACACCATAATTCATTAATGTTGATTTTTTTCCTACCCACAAGTAAGAAAGGATCTAATATTTTCTCTCCATACATCCATGCCAAGTGCACCTCAATCTATCAAAATCATTTCATCAATTGGTAATGTTTTGTTGTTGTTGGAAACATTTCATGGAATTTTCATTTATTTCCAATGGATTGAACCACAATCACCATCAATGGAATTTGATATCAAGTTCATGCCCTTGCTGCCCTATCAAAAGCACTTGAAAGGAAATTTGTAATATTTTTTGCATCTTGCCTCTGTTTCATATTAAACAATTTCTCTTTCTAATATTTTCATGCTTTTTGCTTTTAACTATTTATTGTGTGAACTAATTACTACTTTCAGTTTCTCAATGCAACTACCTAAACCAATGAAGTTTGAAAAGACAACTCAGTTGGCGCTCATTGATATCCATGCTACTATGATCACAATGAAACTATCATTTCCACATGCATCAGATTGACTAATTCAATGTACATAAAACTATTTGAAATTCTATAAATTACACATTTCATATTTCATTGTAATCTATCAAATATCACATTTTTTATTTGGACAACTCAATCAAGGATATTTATCTTGGTTTAGATAAAACTTATTGAAGAAAACTTATCTCATCACATATATGTTCAAATATTTTTTAATATGGCTATTTGTATGATGTTTATTTGACTTCATCTCATTGCAATACAACATCGCATTATCTTACACCCGTTTATTATTTATGTGATCTCTTAGCTTAAACACTTTCCATATATGTCCTAATAATCATATTTCTCTATCTTTGTCTCTCTATTCATGTATCTTGTCCATCTCCACACTCTACCTTACATGCTTATTGAATAAATGGTCAATGACACTAAAAAAATATTAACAATCAAGTTTTTCAATCCATTTAAACATATTAAACCATTAAAAATTATTCACAACATTTGTACAAAAAATATATGTGCAAAAAACCTTGCAACAAAAAACACCCAACCTTGTATCAATCAAAGTAAAAAACTACATCAATATAATATGCTTATCATTTTGTCTAACACTAATCTACCACTTTAATTAAACATATAATTAAGAGATAAAGATTAATGACATGGTCGAGAAGTGAACACAACTAATCTACATTTCTTCGCTTTACGATACATATATCAAAGCCAAAAGTTTTGGAAAACAACATTTCACACCTAATACAAACAAAAGGAAATGTGCTTGACTCCTTTGATCATCATCAAGCTTTGTTTATTGATGTGACAAGATTCAAGAAACATAAGCTAACACTGATGCAAATGTTTGGATAATGTTTTCAATAGTACATTTCAATGTGCTTTAAATTGACTCCTACTACTATTTAGACAATGGTTTTTGATAATGAATTTTGATGAACATTAACATTTGAAAGCTTGTCTTCAAGCACATAACTTTGGATGCTCAACTAAAAATTTTAATTTAAAAAATTAAAAAAAAAATGAATTATGAAAATAAAATTGTAATTATGTATATATCTATATATTATCTACATATACATCTATATGCATGTGTATTATGGATAATATATATATATGCACTATAGATGTATATGTCTACATGTATACATGCATATGTATATATGTACATATATATATATGTATCTATATATGCATCTATATATATTTGTATGCGTGAACAATAGGAAAATGGAGATGCTTTATAACTTAGGTCATAGAACACCACTATTCTCCTATTATCATTCAATAATGTCATAAGAGTCCTACTTGGATTGACTAACAACCTCACAATTTGAGTCAATTCACACTGAGGAGGACATAGGAGGGGGTTCTTTCAGCTTTTAGGGGTTCACCACCAAGCAAATGCTTGGAAAAGACAAACAAGCATTCAATCTACAAAACCTAGTTATGCAAGCTAAATGGGAGATGCAAATGATGAAATTATGCAACAGGGAGTTAGGATGTGTGTACCTAGGAATTCTGGAGATGTTGTGAGCATTCCAAAAATGCAAAGAAGTTTCCCAAATATGCCATGGAGGA
The DNA here is from genome assembly GCA_007258455.2 of Sequoia sempervirens. NCBI lineage: Eukaryota > Viridiplantae > Streptophyta > Pinopsida > Cupressales > Cupressaceae > Sequoia > Sequoia sempervirens. The sequence goes on along the minus strand of VDFB02000009.1, from coordinate 1,270,860 downwards.
CAAAGACGCCCAAGATGGCGTATTAGTCTCGCTACTATTTTTTGGGGCAGATGTGAAGTCTTCGGATGTCGGAACCGGATCTGAAGGAATCTCTAAAAAATATGTCTGGGAGGACTAAGACATCCAAGGTAGCGTATTAGTCCCATTTTGAATTTTTGAAAACTCTAAATGTGGTCCTGAGCTCCAAGGTATGCACTTGCTTCTCCTTTGATATCAAGTTCTGAAACTTCCAGATTTGACCTGCAGGTGAGTTTCCATGAAGATTCCAAGTTTGTAATGCAAATTTGCAATCTTGCACTTCAAATAATCTTCAAGTCTTCAACCTAAATCTGCAATCACAAGCATGCAAGAGGGGAAAAACTTGTTGTTTTTTAGTGAATGAGGGTTTTCCTTGGTCAAACCCCTTGTAGGTAATTAAACCAAATGATGAAATGAAGCATGAAACATGAAATATGTAAATGATATCACCTTGTGTGATGTCTTGTAAAGAAAATCTATAATCTACCATGTAGTGGCCATGAAGAATGTAGATCTTGGATCCTTGGATTTGATGTGAACAATGGTTGCAAATAGATCTTCAATGCTACATCCATAATCTTGGCTCAACAACATGAATGGATGCACTAAACCTTTGACATGATGCTTGAATCTTGATGATGGCTCCAAATACTTGATGAATTGCTCTTGAATGCATAAACTTTCCTCAGGAATGAATACTTGAATGCTTGTTATGAAAATGAGTGGAGGAACCTTGTATTTATACTTATTCATGCTTAATATCATGAAAATCCATCATACGAAGCCGACATATGAATTCATTAAATAAAGGAGGCTAAATCCCGCCAAGATTTGAAATTGAATCCCGAAAATAAGCCAAGGAGGACTAAGACGCCCTAGGTGGCATCTTAGTCCCAAGGCTCAAATCTCGGGGCACAAACTCCAAAAAGGGACCTTTTTAGGTATATTCAAAATCGGGGTCCCAAGACCCATGGAGGAAAAAAGATGCCTTAAGTGGCATCTTAGTCCTAGTCCATAAGACACACAGACATAATCATTAAATGATCATTTATCATTTGATATTTTTCGGGATTAGCCATAAAAATATATAGTTTATTATGTGAAAATGCAAGGGTGTGTATTTTACTACACTACAATGCAATTACTATATATATATACATCCATACTATATATATATATATATATAAACAGTCATGATCAACATCCTAGATTAGAAAGTAACTCATCTTACACGTCTTTACATATCATAGATTGTGTCATAACAATCAAAATGAATAGTTCCTCAAATCTATGCACTCCACGGGAGTATTTAATTGGAAGGATGTTCTATAACTACTCCAAATATTTCAAAGAATAGATAATGTTCATATCTCACGATGTTTGAAGATCATAAATTGTTTGTCATCTACATGCTTAAATGTGAGTAATCACGACATAAAACTTACAAGATGAATCATACACCTAATCCTAAGATCCTCCCACTTAACATTCAATTTGCAAAGACAAATTGAAAATGATCAATCAAGCTCTACAAGACGAAAGATGCATAGCCTAGATCTACACCAACAAAACTCATATTTGATCATTGGCTTATGTTATGGACAAAGTGATAATGAGCATCTTATTCTTACCACCATGGTACATTAGGTTATGTGTCTTTTCTTGCTCCTTGTTTTCACATTCAAATTTTGATTCAAATCTTGACAATATTTTGTATTGCCACTAATATGCCCAACTACCTCTCATGTGATTTGTCTATTGTAACCTGTTTGTTTGAAATCCATCAATGTCTTCTCTTTATAATATGTAAACATGTATGTATGTATGTATGTATGTATGTATGTATGTATGTATGTATGTGGATGTATATATATATATATATATATATATATATATATATATATATATATATATATATATATATATATATATGTATATGTATATGTATGTACATACATATGTATGTATATATGTATATATGTATGTATATATAAATTTATACACGTGTGTATGCCATTACACTTCCATACTATATACATATATTATGCATTTATATACATACACATACATTTATATATATACAATATATATATACATATTATAGCACTTGACTAAAGATTATAAATTTTGTACCATGATTTATAGTTGTTGACTTTAGTTTTTCATGCTCTAATGCAAATATCAAAAAGAAAACTTTTATAAAACTGTTTGAAATTGTATAAATTACATATTTCATAACTCATTGTAACCTATCAAATACCACATTTTTTATTTTGACAACTCAATCAAAGATATTTATCCGGATTTTGATAAAACTTATTGAACAAAACTTATCTCATGACATATATGTTCAAAGATTTTTTAATATGGCTATTCATACAATGTTTATTTGACTTCATCTTATTGCATTACATCGTTGCATTATCTTACACCCATTTATCATTTATCTAATCACTTAGCTTAAGCACTTCTCATATATATGTCCTGATGATTATATTTCTCTTTCTCTCTCTATTCATGTATATTGTGCATCTCCACAATCTACCTTACATGCTTATCGAATATATGGTCAATGACACTAAAAAAATATTCACAATCAAGATTTTCAATCTATTCAAACATGTAATTAAACCATAAACAATTATTCACAACATATGAACGACGTGTATGTGCAAAAAACTTTGCGACAAAAAACACCACCAAAAACACCCAACCTTGTATCAATCAAAGTTAAAAACTACATCAATATAATATGCTTATCATTTTTTCTAACACTAATCTACCACTATAATTAAACATGTAATTAAATGATAAAGATTAATGACATGGTGGTCAAGTGAAGATAACTACATTTGTTGGCTTTACAATATATTTATCAAAGCGAAAGTTTTGGGAAACACCATTTGGCACCTAATACAAACAAAAAGAAATGTACTTGACTCCCTTGATCGTCGTCAAGCTTTGTTTATTGATTTGATAAGATTCAAGAAACATAAACTAGCATTGATGCAAATGTTCGGATAATGTTTTTCATAATACATTTCAGTATGCTTTAAATTGACTCCTACTAGTATTTAGACAATAAATTTTGATAATAAATTTTGATGAACATTAATATTTGAAAGCTTGTCTTTAACCACATAACTTTGGATGCTCAACTAAAATTATTAATTTAAATAATCAAAAAAATAAAAATTGAATTACGAAAATAAAATTGTAATTATGTATATATTTATATATTATCTATATATACATCTATATGCATATGTATTGTGGACAATATATATATATATAGTGCATATAGATATATATATCTATTATCTATAAATGCACTATACATTTATATGTATGTATGTCTATGTGTGTACGTATATATATGTATGTATATATATGCATATATATGTATCTATATATAGACATCTATATATATGTGTATACCATTACATACATACATACGCATACATATATCTATAAATGCTCGTGATCAACATCCTAGATTAGAAATTAGCTCCTCTTACACATCTTTACATATCATAGATTATGTCATAGAAATCGAAATGAATAGTTTCTCAAATCTATGCACTTCATGGGAGTATTTAATTGGAAGAATGTTCTATAACTACTCCAACTATTTCAAAGAATAGATAATGTCCACATCTCACGATGTTTGAAGATCATAAATTGTTTGTCATCTACATGCTTCAATATGAGTAATCAGAACATAAAACTTACAAGATGAATCATACACCTAATCCTAAGATTCTCCCACTTAACATTCACATTGCAAAGACAAATTGAAAATGATCAATCAAGCTCTACAAAATGAAAGATGCATACCCTAGATCTACACCAACAAAATTTATAGTTGACCATTGGCTTATGTTATGGACAAAGTGATAATGAGCATCTTATTCCTACCACCATGGTACATTAGGTTATGTGTCTTTTTCTACTCCTTGCTTTTGCATTCAAATTTTGATTCAAATGTTGACAATATTTTGTATTGCCACTAATATGCCCCACTATCTCTCATGTGATTTGTCTATTGTAACCTATTTGTTTGAAATCCACCAATGTCTTTTCTTAATAATATGCAAACATGTATCTATGTATGTGCAGATGTATGTATATGTATGTACATACATATGTATGTATGTATATGTCTATATATATGTATGTATATATATAAATTTATACACGTGTGTATGTCATTACACATCCATACTATATAGATATATGTATGTGTTTACATACACACACATACATATATATAGATACACACACACACACACACACACACACACACACACACACACACACACACACACATATATATATATATATATATATATATATATATATATTATAGCACTTCACTAAAGATTATAGATTTTATACCATGATAAACACTGGTTGACTTTATTTTTCACACTCTATTTCAAACATCAAAAAGCAAACTTTTTCCCCTGGTAGGGACTCTAGCTCCTTCAAAGCTCTTGTTTTACCAACTTCTCACATACATCTACACCTTTTCTCAAATATGAAGGAGGTAAGCATTAACTCTAGTAATGCTGCCTTGAAATTCAAGCTTACAAAAGTGGCACTTTCACAACTTGGTGCCCCCAAATGCCCCAAACTTGATTTGTAATTTTGTTGCAAATTGTCTTAGAGGAGACTTATGGTCAAAGGGACCTTTAGTAAATTTTACCAATATTGTGGAAGGGAAACTAATATTTGCACTCCCAGTGGAACTAGTGATTTGGGTTTCACAGTCAACCCTCTTTGCTTTTGCACTTTCATCAAGTGCATAACTTGATTCAATTTCACTTTCAACTTGTTGAAGTTCAATTTCATCCTCACTCATGTTATGAGAACTCATTGTGACATTGCAATAAATGATATAAAATTTATAAGTTTATACTTTTAAATGAAATTTCAAACTATGCATAATGCAAGGGATTAAGACACAAAGATTTTCCTTTTATTTTTCTTACTTCAAGTCACACAAAGCACAAAAGCAGAGGATACACAAATAAAAAGTCTTTGTTCCTAACTTTTTTCAAAGAAGGATTTCACTTTTTTTTTCTTACTTAGGTCACACAAAGAATAGAAGAAAAGGATACACAAATTTTATAATCCTAATTTGACAATAAAAATTTTGAACATCTAAAACTTAAAATATAAAATAGTATAGCTTGTCGTTATATAATTAAAAAAATCAAAATATGATCATGATTCATTAATATTATTCATTAAATCTTTTGCAAAATTGAAAACTAAACTAATAACGCTATTGAATTTAAGCTTAAAAATTGAAATTTGTAACAAATTACAATCAACAATGTAAACTAATATTTCTATTTATAAACTATATTGAAAGAAACTATTTTTTTTTTAAATTACAAAATTCATTGAAAAACTAGTCATGGAAACCTCTCTTTGTTTGACGAATTAGGGTTGGGATTTCATTTCACCAAATAAATAATTCTTTAATGATGTAATCTTGGATTGGAATCCTGCATTCACCACATGAACAATATATGCAAATATGTATATATGCTTGTTGGAGTTAGACAATTGCATCACATCCATAGATTATCAACAATGCCAACATATTAGGAATTTGGGAGAAGGGACATGACAGGTCCACCTGAAGCCATATGCCAAGCCTAAAAGAGTGTATACCACAACCCTCCCCCTTGGCGACTTTTACCTGCTTTCCCAATCAATGCCTCGACTCCATGAAGACACTTGCCATCTTGTGAAATTGGGCAGGGGTCGTAAGTGGGCTCTATCGGCTCTCTGGATAAGAATCTTACTTAGCCTATCTACCACTCCACCCCAAGCCCATCCTACAAGATGGGTTTCATACAATCAAGCACATCACATAATCTATCACAAGAAATCATATAGACAATATGCATATGTTTGTAAACAATGATTTGCAAAAAATACACCTGAATATAGGATATATCTGATAATAGCAATCTGTGGTGATGAACTGGACTGATTCTCTTGTTTCCTGGTTTATATGTTTCTTCTCCTTAACCAATATGTTCTTAACACTCAAAATATATCATTAGTGTAAATCAAACAAACAAGAATCTATTATCTGTATTCATATTAAAGCATCATAATTACCCATAAGGCTCAATAACTGTTGCAAGCATCATTATTGCATATATATATATATATGAGTATATGTATGCATATATATATATTTATATTTAAACTTACTTCCCCAATATATTATTGGCAGTAATTCTTAATCCAATTCAATAGGGAAAAATCATTAGATCTGATTAGGGGGGACGAAAAAAGGGTTCTGCAACTTGGTCACCCGTGTAGTTGCTTGTTTTGTGGGTGTTCTTGGGCACCCGTGGAGGAGGCTCGACCCTCCTCCACGATTTTGAATCATCATTTTCTAGACCTCATATTGTATTGTGCGGTGTGGGAGCGATCTTCTCTTATGATTGGGCGTGGTGTGTTTCCTGAGCTCCTTCTGTCAGTTCTTTCATTCGTGTCGAGGCATGGGTGTGATTGTCTGGGAGATTTATGATTGAATGGGGATACAGCTCCCTCGGTAGATTCCTTAAATGGCACGACTTTCAGCGGGTCTGTTAAGTCTTTCAGAGATATTGTGGCGGGCGAGCGTGAGTGTCTTCCGCAAGGTGCAAAGTTTGTTTCCAATTGGACTAACATGTTGGAGGACGATGGAGAAGAGGGGCAAGGTAAGCAATCTTTGTCTCCTCCTTTGAAATTTGTCTTGGTTCTAAATGAAGAATTGGATAAAGCTATTTATGAGGAAGATGTAAGGCTTTCTAAGACTGCTATTTTCTTTGCAGTTGTCGACCCTGATAGGGTCCTGGCCAGAAAATATATGGAAGAATGGTTCAAAAATGTGTGGGAAATGAAATTGGAGTTGCATTTTTATTATTGTAGAATGGTGCAAAAAGGATTATTTGTTGTTTTCTTTAACAACCCTAAATCTCAACTGGAAATTGTTAAGAAGGAATTTTGGACTGTTGGAAAGGTTACTTTTCGAGCCCTAGCATGGCGTCCAGAGGCTCTGAATGAGGAGGTTTTGGCCTTATCTAGCACTCGATGGTTGGTTATAAAAAATGTCCCTCCTCAACTTTGGAAATTTGTTCCTCTCTTGCTTGAGCCTTATGGCAAGGTGTTGAGAACTGATGAGACCAAATCTCCTCTTCCCCATTCCGATGCGATGGTTTTGACCTCCATAAACCCAGGACTGGATCTTCCGCAGATCTTGGAAATTAAATTAAAGTTTGGCACCATCAATTGTGTTGTGGAAACCCTAGGAGGCCTTAATGCTTGTTATCTCTGTCACAGAGAATGGAATATTAGAAGAAATTGTTCAGTGATTAAAAATAAGTTTCATAAAAACCCAGATTATGGAGGTAATAAGAACAATAAGCATGTTCCACCAGAGGATGGTGGGGATTTTAACCTTTCGGGGAAGGCAAAGGAAGGTTGTCTTTCCCTGAGAGTTGAACACCAGAAGGATTTGACTACCTCTATAAATGAGGTTGAGATCGATGATGCAGAAAATATGAACTCCTTAATTCAGGATATGAACATTGTCATGAATAATAATGGTGATGAGGTGGGGGAACTATTTTTTGACAAGAAATGTCTTCCACCTCCCTTCCCAAATGATTCAAATAAGCCTTTTTTTAATGGCAAGCTTAATGCACAGCAATTGGCTCTTCAAAAAATAAGGAAATAAAGAAACATGAGGGTAATGAATCTATTACAGTGAAAGAGTTTTATTCATTTAATGATAAATTTTTCAGAGATTTAAAACTTGTTGGCTTAACAAAGGAATCACAAATAATAAAAGACCATACTAATGAAGGGGAATTGAGCCCTAAAAATGGTGGGGTTTTCTCCACTAAAGTTGTTGATATTTCTGCTTCTTTATGCTCTAGCAAAGAGGCCAACTTGGAGGTGTCTCTCCATCCCAAGGGGGATGTGATTGACTCAAGGCCAAATCTTGAATATAGCACCCTGAACCTTAATTCTGGAATTGATAAGGAGATTGAGACTCAATCGAAATTGGCAGTTATAACTATTAGCCCCCTTGATGGATTGGTCAGTTCGGATGGGTTTGCCTCCCAATCAAGCATGTACTCTACAAATGACCTAGGGATTCTCTCTACTAGGGAAACCACTAATGGGGAAGGTGTGCCCATTGAGGTGCTTGTTAAAAAAACTAGGAGGTATAGAAAGAAGAAGGGTTTGGATGGCACAAAATTGCAGGATGACAAAGAAGGTAATCCCCTTTTAAAAGATAAAAGGAAGAAGTTTAGTGGGGTGATCCTTCCACCAATGCTAAGAGAATTGAGGCAAAGAATAAACTGCCTAAGTGCTTTGATAACTTTAGGAGTGATAAGGGCTCCTCATCCAATGATCAAAAGAATGGAACTTAATTGTCTTTCTCGGAATGTAAGGGGCCTTGAGTCCCCTGATAGAAAACATCTTCTCAAGAGGTTGGTTGCCCAAAAAAAGGAAATGGATTTCTTACTTCTCCAAGAAGTCAAATTTGTTGGATTTTCCTTAGAAACCAGCCTAAAGGTAATATGGAAGGATGCCTCTTAGTTTGTGACCAGGCATGAACAGGGGAAGGGTAGGGTTGTCATTATGATGGATAACAATTGGAGCTAGTATGTGGTGCAATCTGGTGTTTCTCCCTGCAATAGGGTTGTTTGGGTAATTGTAAAGAAGAAGGAAGATTGCTTTGGTGTCTGCTCAATTTATGCTCCTAATGACTACAGAGATAGAGTTTTTTTGTGGAAGTGGTTGTTCAATCTCCAAGATATCCCTTGGGTTCTAGGGGGAGACTTTAACTTTGTGGAAAGAGAGGAGGACAAATATGGAGGTGTTGGTCATGTTTGGAAAGACTATGAGAAGTTTCATTGGTTAAGACTTAAGTCTAAGTTAAGTCTTGAGGATCCCATTGAAGGCCGGAAGAAGGAATGTAAGGACATTTGGTTCACTTGGTCTAATTACCAAAAACATGGAAGGAGAGTTCTTTGTAGGCTAGATAGATTTAATATAAATAAAGGCCTTTTTTTCTGTTGCCCTTCTTAAAGTTTACTGCAAAGTGGAGATTACTTTGTACTCACTCTCTGATCATCACCCAATAAGAGCAAAATTTGTGTTCAAAAATGGTGTTGCCTCTAGTGTTGGCCCCAGAAATGGGTTTTCTCTTAACACCAGCCTTCTTAAGGGTGAAGATTGTAAATGTGCTATAAACTCTCTCAGAGCCATTAATAAGTGGTTGCATAGGTCCTTACCTCCCATTGAGACATGGGACTTGAATTTGCAAGGCTGGAAGATTCTTTTCCAGACCATTGGAAGGAAAAAGGAAAAGGATAGAAGGAGAAAGGAGGCTTGTTTGCAGGACAGCCTTTTCAAGGCAAAATCTGAAGTGCAAAATTGTCCTAATGACAGCTCCCTGGTGGACAAGCTCACAGTGGCCAGAGACAATCTCAGCAGGTTTCAAACTAATAAAGTCAAGGGTCTAAAAATTAGAGCCAAAATGAATTGTCTGGAAAATGGTGACAAGGGTACAAAATTTTTCTTCAAATATTTAAAGGAGAAGCAGGCCAGAGAATTAATTGATCAGATTAATGCAGATGCCAATATCCTTCTTAATCAGGATGAAATAAGAGGGCAGTTTTTCCTTTTCTATCAGAGTCTTTTCACTTCTAAAGGGGGTAATGAGTCTTGCTTTCTAGCTAGGGACTATATCAAGGGGTTATTGCCTAGTTGGGTTCGTAAGGAGGAAGCCCCTGAATTGAATAGAGAAATTTCTAAGGAGGAGATAACGAGATCTATTCTCTCCCTCAAAAATGACAAATCTCCAGGTCCTGATGGTTTATCTGCAGAATTTTACAAATCCTTCATTGATTGGGCTTGGGATGATCTCTACTTGGTCTATAAGGTTGCCTTTGAGAGAGGTTCCCTTGGAAAAAATATTAACAGAGGAATTATTAAGTTGATTCCTAAAGAGGGAGACAAAACCCTTGTTAAGAATTGGAGGCCCATTACTCTCCTGAATGTTTCTTATAAAATTTTGGCAAAGGCTCTGGCTAAGAGGTTGGCTAGTATTCTTCCCACCATCATTAATTCAACTCAAGTTGGCTTCATTAAGGGGAGGTACATCTTGGAGAATCTGGTGACAAGTTGGGAGGCCATGAATTGGGCCAGGAATTCAGGTCAAGATGTTGCAATGCTTCTGCTAGACTTTGAGAAAGCCTATGACAGAATTGAGTGGGACTTTGTACTTATGGTCCTTGAAGCATTTGGCTTTCCAAGCTTGTTTTGTTCTATGGTCAAGACTCTGTTCCAAGATGCTTCTGCTCAAGTGGGTGTCAATGGAGTTCTTTCACAAGAAATTGTTCTTGGGAGGTCAATCAGGCAAGGATTCCCCCTTGCACTAGCTCTATGTGCCATTGCCTCTGATGCTCTTCATTATATATTGAGAGATAGATCATTGACCCCTGGGGTTAGAGGTATCAAGCTGCCAGATTCCAATGAACTTATCAACCTCTAGTTTGTTGATGACACTTATATTCTTGTACAGCTTAATGAGTATAACTTTGCAATTCTAGTGAAGAAGCTTGAGATTTTTTTCTCTACTTCAAGGGCAAAAATTTCCCCTTCAAAATCTTACCTTCTTGGGTGGAAAGATAAGCCCCCTAATTGGGTGTGTAGTTATGGTATCCAATGGGGGTGGTCCTCATAAACTTGTGTGATACCTTGGTATCCCTTTTGCTATTGAGTCCAACTTGAAAGACATGTGGGGCTAGATTAGAGATAAGATTGAGAATAAATTAACCAAGTGGAACAAGCATTACCTCTCTTTTGCTGGGAGGTTCCAGATCTGTCAGAAAATTATGTCTTCTTATAGCATTTACTTTGCCTCTGTGTGGTTTTTTTGCTCTTATCAAATCAATGTTATTTAGAAAAGAATAAGGGAATTTTTGTGGTCTAATGGTAAGGGGAAGAAGAAGAAGCATTCTATCAAATGGGAATGGTGTACCATTTCCAGGGTGAGAGGTGGTTTGGGGCTAAAGGATCTGAGGATCCAAGGTATTGCTTTGGCTTCTAAATGGGTGATTGGCGCTTTGGATGGGAAGGAACCATGGAAGGTGCTCGTGAGATATAATATTGCTAATGTTGTGCCTAAGCATGCTAAATTCTAGAAACTCCTTCCCTTCAGTGATATTCTTAGTTGTGAGTGGCCTATGTCACCTGCAGGGTCCAATGTCTTTAAAACCTTATGGAAGGCTTGGGAAATTGTTAAGAAGCTCTTATCCAACTGTCATTTCACCAAGGGTGATAATAGGGCCATCTTTGCCAACAGATCTATTTGGTGGAACCTGAGACGGAAAGGGAAGCCCTTGGCCCTTATTCAGGGGTGCTCTGCTAAAGGCTGAGCGCTTAAAGGAATCCTTTGCTTTAAGGATATCTTAATTAATGGAAATTTGAAGGATTGGAATACCCTTAGCACTGAATTTAACATCCCTCAAAGTAACTGGAGAACATACATGATGTTGAGAGAGGCTTGTGGCCATCTCAAGTTCTCGATTAAAGTCATAAATGAACCCCTCCATTATAAAGATTTTGTGCGGCATAATGGCAACAGAATAATGAATGTTAAAGTTAAAGATATATATTCTATGCTTACTGATCAGGTTGATATTACTGAATATATGAATAAAGCTTGGCAATTGAACTTGAGCAAGGAGCATTGGCAAAGAATCTTTTTGAAGAATTGGCAGAAGGAACTTGAGGCTAAAAAGGCCTACTTCAGATGGCTTCTAATTCTACAGAAGCTCCCTTATAAAACTAGTACAAATGATCTTGATATGTGTTCTTTGTGCAGGAAACCTGAAACTTTGTCTCATATTTTCTTTGATTGCATCTTTGCCAAAAAAATCTGGAACATGTTCTGCTTTTCTCATAATATCTGGGGGTGTAATGGAGGTTTAAATTCTGTGAATATGCTTTTTCTTCTAAATTGCAAGTTAGGTAAAATTGGTGCTTTATTCTGGCATATCCTTTCTACTGAGATTTTTTGGGCAATTTGGAAATCCTGGAATGAGGACTAATTTCAAGGTAGAAGAAGATTGCTTACTGAGTCCTACAAGGGACTCGTATTCTATAATGTTGCTATGCAGGTGTTCATCACTATGGAGTGGAGTTGTCGAAGGATAAATTCTGGAAATACTTGGAGAACAGGGAAACTTCTATTGATATCATGGATGCCAGATATGGTCATATGTGGCAAGAAGGCCACCCTGGTGACAACTCTGATCATCATGGTTAACTTCTGACTGATGGTGTTCCTTTTGTCATGGTTCCTTGTATATGGGTTTGGTATATATGGTGGTACCTCTGTTAATGTATTTGTGTATATTCTAATCTCGGACTATGATGTAATTTGAGATGTACCTGGTCCTGATGACTTAAGTTTGTATCTTTTGTGGTCCAGGTTAGGTTGCTTTTGTGGTTGCAGGGCTTCTTGAATGCACTGATCTGATACTCTGATGTTCTATCTGATCTGATATGTACTGTTCTCCTTATTTTTAATATAAAAAAATCCAATTCAATCTGCTAGTTATTCAGATTTCTGACTGATCCATTATCCCTTCCCATATATTTCTTCTTCCAAATCTGATTATATCATATTAATGTATTTGCTATTATACTCATAAACTATTCCTATTTCTCTCCTTATTTACTCTTCATATCCCTGGTTTTAATTCTCTCTATTCCTTATTTATTCCTATTTATTCCAATCTGCTGTACTTTTCAGATTTCCAATTACTGATTTTATTTATTTTCTATTTTCCTGAATGCAGACATATTTCTCAATCTGATTCATATTACATTATTTCCTTCCTCAAATCTGCTGGTCTCCCCCTGCCCACTTATTCCCCATATTATTTTATATATCCATATTATGAAGAGATACAATGTTTCATGTTAGATACACCTCTTTCGAAAGGAGGTGTCCTTCATGATCGCTGACTTTTATGCTGCTGTCTTTATACCCTCTTATGAATCATTGCCTTGTTAAATATATAGTTGCTGCTTTTCCTAAACTTTCTCTTTTATTATGGGATCGCTGCCTTTTGCAGCTCTTCACATCCCACGATTTCAGCCTTGTCTTCTAATTTTATATTTTTGTATTCTCTTTAATATGTTTTTATTATTGTATTATCTTTTAATATATATTAATTTATGTTAACATTATATTACTATAATTATAATAATATTAAGTTGTTAACATTAATATTTTAATTTTTATATTATATTGTTATTTATTTTATTTTATTTGCTTGCAATTTCGGGGGCATGACAAAAAATGCTTTCAATCCTTTGAGTTTGCATCACTCGACTTCTCTTCTTGCTCTTCTCCGATCCTCTTGCTCTTCACTTACTCTTTCACCTTGCACTTGCAAGCTTGATGCTCTCAAGACTCATTGTCGCACTCACTAATATGAGTTATCAGCTTGCTGTTGATTTCTTGTTGTGAGTTGAAATGAGGTTGAAGGCAAACTTATAGAGTTTTTGGGGTTTGGGTGGGGCCTATAGGCCATTAGGGTTCAAACTTGGGCACAAATTTCTAGAAAAAAATTGATTATTTTTTAAAAATGCACTTTTCTTTGCAATACCATGGGAGATGCTTGAACATCCCTGAGACGCTCAAGGGATTGTTGGGAGTCCCCAAGACATCTAAGGGACATCTAGGCATCTCCTATAAGTCCCCAAAAAAGGGATGTCCCAGAAATGTCACCAATATGATGGCACAGGTGATGGGACGACGAGGGGACATCCCCTCCAAGTCCTCACATCCCAAAGACATCCTCGTCCCAAAAGCGTGAGGTTTTTGGGAGGGACACATCCCCATGTACACTAATTATTTTCTATATTTTACACCAACAAGCTGATGAAGGAAAACATCCTTTGATTACCTAAACAAATTGCAACTTGACGGACATGACAAGCTAATCAAAGTTGGCATGATTTCAAATAGCACACAAACATGACCCATGGCAAAGCTGAGAAGATTCCCAAGTGGTATGACAAGCAAGGGCGTGAAGGGATAACCAAGATGATAGCAAAGGTGCCACTAGAAAGGTATCCTACCAAGATAATGCAAAGGGCAGCTATAGGAGTGAAGACAGTGAAGGCAAGAAGAAGAAAGGGGTGTTGGTAGTGCAACAAATCAGGCCACCACGAAAACCTTTTCCCAAATAAGATGCATGATCTTATTGATGAGAATGAGAGACACAAGGAAAACCTGAAAATTTCACAGTCTCAAATTCTCACAAAAACAACATCATCATGCAGAGCTCACTGACATGGTCCTGACGCAACTTGAATGAGCTCAAAAGGAGTTCGTATGCAGAAGTTATGTGCAGTCAAAGGTCCGGTCAAACAGGTGAATCAGGCGTTCAAAAAGGCAGAAAATTGATCATCTCAAAATGATACAATAATGACACCAAGTTGTAGAGCTCGTTGTGCTGATTTCGGAACTATATTCAGTTTCAAAAATAGAGTCCGTATGAGCAAAATAGAGCCGGTCAAAGTTTGTAGACAAAAAGAGTTGACCAGTCAAAATGATGACGTCATCATGGTGATGTGGCAAGTGGTGTCGTGGAAAGAGTATATGACATGGCATAAATATGGATTAAACCATATTTGTTAAAGAAAAATATATATAAAGTGGGCAACACCTATTAAAGTGGGATGCCACCTAAGGAATAGGGGGTATCCCACCTTATATGGGAAGTCTCCCTTGTCTTTAGGGGAAAAACTTAAAAGGAGGAGAGGATAATGGGATCACCACCCACCATTTTCTCTAAGAGATTTAATTGCTTTTTCAAAGCCTTAGAATAAGGCTAAATCCCTTTTTCCTAGGGGCTTAAATTATCCCATATTTTTAGAGGCCTAGAATATTTTCTTTTACACGGAAATATTAGGAATTGTATTCCTAAATTAAAGGATCAAATAAAACCTTATTAGGAATTGTATTCCTAAATTAAAGGATCAAATAAAACCTTACATAAAATATTCCCTAAATAATAGAGAATAAATCCATTCGTAACCATTCAAATGGAAAGAGAATTATTTTGAGGGGATATTATCCTTCCAAAAATTATTAAAGGAGGATATTATTGAATTTTTTTCTTGTAATAGGAGATATGGGTATATTTGCAAATAATATGGTTTTAGCCCATATTAGCAAATAAATTTGTATAAAAGGGGGAGAGTTTTGGCTTGAAAATAAGCAAGTCTACTTGGAGAAATTATTCCTTTTGTGAGAGATGAATTCTTTTTGAGAGGAAGAATTGCAAGGTGTTGTTGTACACCAAAATTGTAAAAGTGAGAGATTGTGAGGAATTTTGTGCAGGTTTTTGAAGCTTGAATATTGTAAGAAGGCATTTTCAGGTGCTTGGCGGTATTAATAAAATCGGTCCAACATTGAGAAGTGGACCCGAAGAGGTAGTCCTGATTGGACGAACTCCGTTATCACTATCTTCTGTCTTATTATTCTTCTATCTCCTGTCTTATTTTCTCTCTAATTTCTTTCCAGTATTTTCAATTTTGCATTTAATTTCTAATTACAAAATTTTAGTAATTAGTTAATTTCATTGAGTTCTGTAAAGGATTAAGTGAACTTAGTTTGTAATTTCAACGGTTAAACAACATAATCACGCAATTTTGTCTAGATCGGGAAAAAATTGTAATTAGAATTAATTTGCAAGTCATTTTGTAAACCTCTAATTACAGATCAAAGTGGTATCAAAGCTTCTTAACAAGAAATTGCAAAAGTGAATGTTAACCAAGTTGAAATTGAAGCAAGGAGAAGGTGCACTTACAGAGTTCAATCCTGAGATCGGGAAACGAAAGCCATCAAAAATGTCAGAAATGGTAGCTGAACATGAAGCTGCAGAGCTTGATGAGAAATCTTTCCAGAAAGCATTTCTTGAAATGAAGGCTATGGTGGAAGTTCTTTTCCAAGAGAGGCAAGAGTGACAAAGGAAAAAGGAAAGCAAGGCTAGAAAGAAGGAGGAAGTTGAATCCTCATTGAAAGAAGACAAAGGTAAAGGAGTAGGAGGTGGTGGTGACCCTCCTGAACCTCCATCCCCGTCTTCCTCATCTTCTTCATCTTCATCTTTTTCTTCGTCTACCTCTTCTTCTAAAAAGAAACAACCTGTGAAATCTAAAGTTAATTCACCTTTGTTGAAACTTGATGTTAAATTTGATTTGCCAATCTATAATGGAGAACTAGATGCAAAAAAAATTGATAATTGGATAAAACAAATTGAAGTTTATTGTAGAGTTCAGAAGTTTACTAAGGATTCTCAAAAAATCCAATTAGCTACTCTTCGCCTAGGAGACACAGCTTTAATTTGGTGGGAGAGTAGAACACAAGACGATCTAAGTCGTTATGGCAAAATTATTTCTTCTTGGTTTGAGTTTATAGCTGCATTAAAGAAACAGTTCTATCCATTAGGGCATATGCAAAAAGCAATGATGAATTGGCAATCATTAAAGCAAGAGAAAGGACAAAGTGTGCAAGAATATACACAGGAGTTTAGGAAGAGGGCTTTAATGTTGGGCATTCCTTTATACACACAAGAAACTTTGTTAAAGTATATAGGTGGATTACGTGAGAATTTGAAACATACTATACTTATGTTTAATCCAACTAACATTGATGAAGTTAGTGTGCAAGCTATCCATTTGGAAACAAGCTCAAGGAATAGCCAAGACAATCTAATGTTGGACTCCAGTAAGCATAAAAGCAGCAAGAAATGGAAGGAGAAATCACAACAAATCGCTACTATAAAGAAGGAGGAAGAGAAGCCTTATTGCTCAAACTGCAAGAAGCGAGGGCATGAACATGTGAAGTGTTGGAAATTGCATCCTGATCAGAAGCCTAAGTGGTTCAAGGATCGAAAGGGTAAGCAGAAGTCCACAGCTGTTGTGCAAGACCTTGGTATGGAATCTGGTGATGAATCAAAGATTTCAATTTTGGGTTTGAAAGGTAAAGCTTTTGTTGGTAATGAATTTGTCACTGATGTTTCATGTGCTTCTACTTCAAAAATTCATGTTGTTCCTGAAGATAGAAAAAGATGTGAATTGTTCCATATAAGGGTGATTTCTAAGAACACTAAGATTGATACACTGATAGATAGTGGATCCCAAGTTAATCTAATTTCAGAAGAAGTTGTTGAACAATTGGGATTGAAAAGAAAGCCACATAAAAACCCTTATCCATTAGGTTGGGTGTGCAATGATAACAAGTTGCGAGTAACTAAGCAATGCAATTTAAGATTTGCAATAACATCTAAGTTTATAGATGAGGTTGAATTTGATGTGGTTCCACTTGATATTTGTGGGATTGTGTTGGGTAGCCCATACTTGTATAATAGGAAAGCAATCTTCTACAGGGAACATAATCAGTATCACTTGTTTAAGGAAGGAATTGAATACATTGTGCATTCTCATCCAATTAAGACTGGTAAGTCTTTTGTGACAACGGGACATTTGAAAAGGGTAGTTAATGCAAGCAATAATTGGGCACTTATGTCTGTACCACAAGAAGTGTCATTGCATAAGATCATGCCTAATTCTAAGGTTGTTCCATTTATGAAAGACAAGCATGACATTGGTACATTCTTTTTCTCGTCTGCAAATTCAGTTTTGTTATTCAGCCTTCTACTTTTCAGCAGTGTATGGTTGGTAGCGGCAACATTGGATGTGGATGTGTATGTGGCTAATGTACTTAACAATATCGGTGCAGTTTTGGTTATTGTTATGATGAGTCAGGTGTTCAGAATTCCAGCAAGGACAGATGATACTGGGCAAGTGGGGCGACATTTCCCTAGCTCAAATTGTACATAAAATAGACCTTTTGGAGGTCCAAAAGCTTCTCAATGGGGAGGAATGATCCAGGTGGATTCTGGAAAACCTGAAAATTTCACAGTCTCAGAATCTCACAAAAACAACATCATCGTGTAGAGCTCGCTAACATGGTCCTGACGCAACTTGAATGAGCTCAAAAGGAGTTCGTATGCAGAAGTTATGTGCAATCAAAGGTCCGGTCAAACAGGCGAATCAGGCGTTCAAAAAGGCAGAAAATTGATCATCTCAAAATGATACAATAATGACACCAAGTTGTAGAGCTCATTGTGCTGATTTGAGAACTATATTCGGTTTCGAAAATAGAGTCTGTATGAGCAAAATAGAGCCGGTCAAAGTTTGTAGACAAAAAGAGTTGACCAGTCAAAATGATGACGTCATCATGACGTCAGCGTGGTGATGTGGCAAGTGGTGTCGTGGAAAGAGTATATGACATGGCATAAATATGGATTAAACCATATTTGTTAAAGAAAAATATATATAAAGTGGGCACCACCTATTAAAGTGGGATGCCACCTAAGGAATAGGGGGGTACCCACCTTATATGGGAAGTCTCCCTTGTCTTTAGGGGAAAAACTTAAAAGGAGGAGAGGATAATGGGATCACCACCCACCATTTTCTCTAAGAGATTTAATTGCTTTTTCAAAGCCTTAGAATAAGGCTAAATCCCTTTTTCCTAGGGGCCTAAATTATCCCATATTTTTAGAGGCCTAGAATATTTTCTTTTACACGGAAATATTAGAAATTGTATTCCTAAAATTAAAGGATCAAATAAAACCTTACATAAAATATTCCCTAAATAATAGAGAATAAATCCATTCGTAACCATTCAAATGGAAAGAGAATTATTTTGAGGGGATATTATCCTTCCAAAAATTATTAAAGGAGGATATTATTGAATTTTTTTCTTGTAATAGGAGATATGGGTATATTTGCAAATAATATGGTTTTAGCCCATATTAGTAAATAAATTTGTATAAAAGGGGGAGAGTTTTGGCTTGAAAATAAGCAAGTCTACTTGGAGAAATTATTCCTTTTGTGAGAGATGAATTCTTTTTGAGTGGAATAATTGCAAGGTGTTGTTGTACACCAAAATTGTAAAAGTGAGAGAGATTGTGAGGAATTTTGTGCAGGTTTTTGAAGCTTGAATATTGTAAGAAGGCATTTTCAGGTGCTTGGCGGTATTAATAAAAGCAGTCCAACATTGAGAAGTGGACCCGAAGACGTAGTCCTGATTGGACGAACTCCGTTATCACTATCTTCTGTCTTATTATTCTTCTATCTCCTGTCTTATTTTCTCTCTAATTTCTTTCCAGTATTTTCAATTTTGCATTTAATTTCTAATTACAAAATTTTAGTAATTAGTTAATTTCATTGAGTTCTGTAAAGGATTAAGTGAACTTAGTTTGTAATTTCAACGGTTAAACAACATAATCATGCAATTCTGTCTAGATCGGGGAAAAATTGTAATTAGGATTAATTTGCAAGTCATTTTGTAAACCTCTAATTACAGATCAAACCAAGATGATAGCAAAGGTGCCACTAGAAAGGTATCCTACCAAGATAATGTAAAGGGCAGCTATAGGAGTGAAGACAGTGAAGGCAAGAAGAAGAAAGGGGTGTTGGTAGTGCAACAAATCAGGCCACCACGAAAACCTTTTCCCAAATAAGATGCATGATCTTATTGATGAGAATGAGAGACACAAGGATCGTTATCAAAAACGTATGAATGATTCTGCACTTATTGCTTGTATTTCTAAGGATACACATGAATACTTATAAATTTGAGAGGACAGACAATTTAGGTACTACTCATCACATGGCTAGGGATGGACATTTATTTGCATCACTTGAAAAGCCTATGGATGACAAAATTTATATTGCAGACAACATTGACAGTAGTAAGAAATGGTACAGTTCAGGTACATTGTGGTATTATTTAGGATGTGTATCATGTTCCTGACTTAACATATAATCTTTTGTTCATATACGAATCACTCAGAAGAAAAAAGAAGGAATCTTGTCTGGAATGACTTATTGTGAAAGATGTTGCTAGTAAATTCCAAGGAGTTGCTGGTGGGTCATTGGATAAGTCCTATGAGGCTTATGCATTAACTGGATCTGAAGATGTTCTAAATAATCAGGTACAACTTGCACTAGTGGCAACAACAACTGATGAGAGTTGCCTCTGACATTTCCATAAGGGGTACCTGAACTTTCAAAACATGCAATCAACAGTCAACTATAGAACCACAGGCTTCTTTTACTCTTGCTAAGGGTGTATGAAAAGGGTGTGTTCTCTACAAACTTCCCTCAAAAATGTTTGAACATGACATGGCATGCAAAAGGACAACTGGAGCTTGTTAATTCTGCTCTTTGTATGATAAAAATAATCCATCTATTCCAGGTGTCACTTTTCTAAAAGACTATTGGTATATTTTCTGCAGAAAAACTCCATTGCCTTCGAAAAAAACATTGAATGTAAGGCAGTTGTTGAAAGACAATCTGTGTATCTTGTAAAATGCTTAAGAATGGGTCAAAAGGGTGTATACGTCAACAATGTATTAAAGGAATTCTATTCCAAGTATTATGTCTCTGCAAGTTGCTTAGCATTTCAAGTTCTTTTAGTGGACAAATACATAATCCTGATAATCCTATTTGTAACAAGCATAAGCTTAGTTGTAATAAAATAGTGTGAAAGGCAATCAGAGATTTATAGTTAGTTGCAGGAGTAGACATTGATGGTGCAGAGAGTAGCAGAATGAGAATAGCAATAGGATCATTGTTGTAATATGCTCTGCCTTATCTCTTTGTAACTGTGTTTGCTGAAGGAAGGAGGAGATGTCAAGCAATTTGCAAAGTCTAACTGGTTTTCGCCACACTGAGTTATGCAATGTAAAACCTTCTTGTGTGGTTTGTTCTATAGTTCTTGGCTTATATTGTTCCCATCTTTATTTTGTACAACTACTATCTATCTAATTTTGCAACACATGAAGACTAATTCTAGCACCAAGTTGTAATCTAAAAGCACTACCATTTGAAGTTCACCCGAGTAGTAATAACATGGAAAAAAATTAAAATAAGATTTGCTTTGTTTTCTTACAAATACAATTGTAGAGAAATTATGGCTCACTTGGAGGACAACTTTATTTTTTTTTCCAATGGACTCTTGATAAAGTCAGAGTAACCATGGCTAGTAGAAAATGGATGCCAACTGTCTCAAAGCCTCATGATGGTAAATATTTTTGTCCCTGAACAAACTGAAAGCCATTCTTGAAGCCTATAAAGCAGCAAAAGACTTCAGAAGACCGGTACCACATGTCATCTTGCTCTAAGAGTACCACACTACAAGCACTCAAAAAGCATCATGAACAACATTGACATGAAATTTGGAAGATGCCTACCCAATCATATTAGTGCTGCCAGAATAAACTCATCCTACCTATTCCGACCCTTTAAGACACGTGCTACATCAGCTTCATCTTCATCTGAATGGGGTGAAAGTGCATCATGTAGAGCTACCTGTAAGAACTTGTGCTTCATCAGGACAATTTTCACACAATATTTGAGCATTCTATGATAGTTTTATGGACAAGATTAAACCCTGAATACAGACTAGGACTGACTGAAAAAGATTACTGTCAAAGTTTTCTTTTTTTGATTTCCAAAAAAAACCCTTTGGCATATAGATAACAAAAAGACATTAACAATGCGATAAAAAATTGCAATACTTTTGAACTTTCAATTTTATGCAACATTAATATTAATATATATTCAAATTAATTCTCATTCAAGGGATAGGAAAACTTACTATTTGAAGCAAACATGGTAAAATTAGCAAGGCCAAACAAAGCCTAAGAGAGGATATAAGGAGCCCTTCCCTGCAGAATAAATCAAACTGAATTTTGATAGTGCCTCTCTATGTAATCCAGGTGTGGCAGGAGGGAGCCTTGTGCTTAGGAACTTCACAAGAGAATTTTTGTATGGTGGCTCACTGTTATTAGGTAATGTCCCCATTTTAGGGTTCTCTTACTCTATGGTTGGAGATGTCTTTCAGGGTTTGTGTCTGCTCGAGGGGTAATTTGATGTTACCATTGAGCTGATTTGGTTTGGAGGAGTTCTATGATGCTTTTGGATGTCATTTTTGGCTTCCAATTTGGGCTCCAAGATTCTTGGAGGGAGCTTCTATTTATAGTAAGTCACCCAGTCAGCTTTGTTTATCATTATTTTTCATCGGGATCACTCCAATGCAATTAGTTTTCAATTCTCATTCCGTCAGTTTCTACAAAATGAGTATATTAATGGCTTTATTTTAATTATTTTACTAAGGTTGTCAAATATTAATTAAAATATTAAAAAGGGCCCTTAGTGTTATGGCTCGTCCGAACCAAGATAAAATGTTTTAAAACATGGATGTATTAAACAACGACCTTGCGTGCCAAATTATCATTATTTTAATAAAAAGGTTTTTTTTGGAGCTAAAAGAAGTTTAAATTAAAAAGTGAATTTAAATAGAAGCTTCTAGAGAGTTTGGTGAGAAAAGTATAAAAAGAGGTTATGAGAACTCATTTGGTATGTTGAGATTATTCTATTTTTCTAATTGAAATCCTTGTGATTCCAGAGATTGAACCTGGTTCATCTCAAACTTCTTGAGGACGAAACCCCTCTTGAGAATATCATCCATGGTGGTGAAAAATCCTCTTTAGGTGATAGCTGATAGATTCATTCAGAGTCTATGCTTGTGCTTCATTCGCAAATTTGGAGATAATGATACTGTCCTTTTCATTCAGAGATGGAGGTATTCGCAGTTGGTTACTCTATTTGGTAGTGAGCATGTGTTTTGGTTTCCATACTTAGATTTTGGCTTGAACCTTGAAAGAAGTTTATTGTGGCTGGTCGTGGGTTTTAGAGGCATACATATATTTGAGTTTGCATTACCTTTTTGGGAGATTGGCGTGAGGATTAAGGGTGGTATTTATCCCTGACCTAGGCGTGAAGTTTGGCATTATATTTTGTTGCAATTGTTGGTTGGGCGTGAGGAATTGCAGGGGGATCAAGGATTGCTGGAATGGTCATTTTTACCAGCAAGGGACTACAAATCTTGCCATGAGACTCTCCTTTTCCATTCGCCAGTGTTTTCTGCAGCAACATGAGTCCATAAATACTAGATTTTTGCCCTTGTAGAGGCCGTGTGGGTTTGCTGGGAAGAGCCACGACCTGATAACCATTTCTAGGGGTGACGTGAGGCTGTGCAAACCATTCGCTGTGCATACAAGGACTTTGTAGCGGGCGTGAATAAGGCTGCTGAGTGTGAGCATGTTGTGGAACATGAATGCTTGAACTTGGATGGCTAGTGTAATGAAGATTTTTGAGCTGGGCGCATAAGGACATACTACCTGTTTCTGGGCGTCACTATTGCCAAGGGAGGCCAAGTTTACGGGTATTTCTATGTAACAGATTATCATTGTTTCTTAAATGTATTTATTGTTGTTGTGAGGTCTGTATGAAGGAGATTCAAATCAGAATATGAATGTTGCAGCCTAATTGCATACTCAGATTTAGAATTGTGCATTGATGACATTGTAATCTGCAACCACTGTAATGGAAGTTGAAATGAAATGCTGAGTAAACCACTAAGATTAATTTTCTATTGTTCCTTGCATTATGAAATTCAATGTATAGGCAGTTTGTAAGAGGGGAAAAAGAACCTGTGTGGGACTGTCATAAACTTCCAGCATTCCCTAGTTCAGAAAAATGCATTGATGTCATGTAATGAGCAGCAGTAATGAAATGAAAATGTTAACATTTGTTGTGCAAGTTTCAAACCTGTAAATGGTAGTCTATTGTCACTGTATCTTGCATTATGAATTGCAATCTATGTTACTCCAAGTGCTATGCATATTAAGTGTTTGACAAAATGCTATCATATGTTGAACCGGAAAACTAATCAAAAAAAAATATCAGTCTAACAGGGGGGATATTACAGTGGTATCAGAGCGAAGATTTCCTGCCAGCCTGTTGGGAAGCTAATCCTTGTCAGATTTTCAGTTGCCTGTTAGTGATCAGCATTTGCATGTGTGTTGGTAAATTTCACCTTCGAGAGAAGCATCTCAGTAGAACATCTTGGTTCATTGGCTTCGTTAAAGTGAAAGCATGGATTGGCGACCTAAATTCTTACCCCAAGGAAGAAGATCCTATCCAAGAGTTACTAATAAGAATACAAAAGGAAAGATTAAATTACGACAGTGAAGCCACCAAAATTCTTGATGAATATCAAGAATTTCCTAATGAGATCAAAGACCAAGTTTCCTTTGACGCTTTCTTGGACTTCATTGTAGCGAGGGACCCTACCAAAAATGGTTTGATTAACTAAATAAGAAGATCAAGGAAGAAAGGAGATTTACAAGAAGTCTTTGCAAAAGAAAAGGGTAAGTCTAAGGCAGAAAAGGTGGTAATGAAAGAGCTTGCTGATTTTGACATGACAAGAACAGAAATTTCTAGAGTTGAGCCTAAATGCGAGGAAGACAAACTATTAGAACTTTCCTATGAAGAAGAAGACTTCATTAAGTGAGAAGCATGTATGACAAAGCCCCAAGATAATTCCTGAGAAGTGCATGCAACTACCATTGATGAGATAGGGCATGAGGAAAAGGACATAACAGCAGCCCTGAATGCATCTCTTGAGGTATCCAATGCAGTTGTTGACACTAGTACCAAGGTTGACAGGGTTGAGATCAATCATATACCTTCAGATGATTGGCTCATTGAAGGCAAAAAGGATGAAGTTTTCATAACAACTAAAATTGATGATTCTTTATCCCATTACAGCGATGGGGACATGGGTAGTTTCTGGGTTAACTTTCAGACTAAGTCTATGAAGAGAGATACTTATGTTGACATGAGTAGTGGTGAGTTGGAGGGTGATTTATTCAAGGTGACAACATCATAGGAAGAGCACAGTGAACAAAGCAATCAGCCTTTTAACACATGGAATCCAGGTGTGTTGACACCTAAGTATGATGGGGATCCTACATGGGATGAATCCCTTTTTGATCGTGATAATGTTCTGATTTTATAACACAATGCATGCATGGAGAATGGCATTAATAGTGTTGATTCATTTCATGAGAACAAATCTGATTTCTCAGCACATGAAGCTAACTTTGAGTAGAGGTTTAGTGACTTTGATAATTTGGATCCACAGTCTATTGCTGAAAATGATAATGGGAAAAATCAGGTGAATGGGGAAACAACCACTCATGAGGTACATAAGGAGCATACTCTTTTAGATAGGAAACATCAGCTCATAGGACCATGGGATCCAGGTGTTTAGGCACCAAAGTATGATGAGGAATCGGTTTGAGGAGAATTCTCTTTTGACCAAGCTGCTGTCCCAATCTTAGAGCATAAACTATGCGAAAAGGATGCCATAGAGGGAATTGATTTTGAGAAGCATGATCTTGAAGACAAGTCAGAATTGTTTTTGCATGGGGCTGATTTTGATCGGCGGCCTAGTGACGAAGATGAGACAAGCTTTGAAGAAGAGGCACATGAGACTTGGGGCAGCCATGGTGACACCATTGCAGGTACAAAGGAAATTCTGATTTTTATATACATCATAACAGCAGATCACTAAACTTGTGTGGTCATAACATTAATGATGAAACTTGGAAGGAATAATTAATGGTGCCAATTGAGAATGAAGTGCAAACATTATCTAAGTTGGATGACATGAGTCTTGTTGAAAATCTCATCCAAAAGACACCAAGAAATCAGTATGAACAAATAGTTACCCTTGCTGATTTGCAAAACATTAAGAGCACAATGGGTAACATGAAATCAGCCTATTTGAATATGATCAAAGATAGAGATGTGGCTACTAAGATTGCGGATAAAGCTATATCTACTTGAAGTAGAAGATCAACTTTCCGTGGCCAAACAATTCAAGGAACAAGAGAATAAAGAAAGGGCTAAAGAAATCAGGCAGGTAATTGAAGAGCTTGATAGCATAAAGGAAGATATTGATCTTATGCCCTTCCCAAAGGAATCAGAAATTGGGAGTCTGAACCAGCAGGAGGTTTCGGTTGAGCATAAGGATAATGATAGCGTTCAACTAATTGATAATCCATTGTTTGAGATGGATGCTAAGGCTTCTTTTGATAATCCATTTTTGAGTGGGATGATGGAGTTCTTTTTTATTCTAGTGATGAGATTGGAGTCAATCACAGGATTTGGGAACCAAGTGCAGTTTCCAGTAGTAGGGAGTTGAGTCAAGATTGGAATTGTGAGCCAAATTTCAGTAATGATACTGTTGTCCACCTTCCAATCAGTTTACATGGGACCATAGTTCATGTTACGTAGAGGTGTTGGCGGGCTTCTTCAGGCTAGTAATTGAGATATTAGTGGTTTGCATTGAGGGGTAGAGTTGATCTAGTCATAGGAGGTGATTTTTCAGCTACTTCCATACTTCTGACTCCTATGTTTTCAAGAGGATTGCATATTGTTGATCGTTGTGGGAGATTTTCCGGTATGTTGGGTGTGCTAGAGCATAGTTGGAAGACTCTGCTAGACTCGCCGCGGACTCTACGGACTTGGGAGTCTGCAAGTTGGCAAAGTCGACTCGCCGCGGACACCTGAGCTGAGTCTGTGGCTTGGACTCCTAAGTCCTTGGCTCAGACTCCCGAGTCCTGTGCCTGGACTCTTGCCGCGGCTGGAGGTTGCTTTCTCAGCTTTAAAACATCATTTTTTTCATTTTTTTTTGTCAAGTCTGTGTCGAGTCCCAAGTCCGAGTCTTATTTTGGGTTGTCGAGTTTGCGTCGAGTCCAAGTTTTCGAACTATGTGCTAGAGTATTTGGGTTTCTCCCTTTGACTCTTGGAGGTTAAGTGTCATTGATACCTTTTTGGTTTATAGCAGCAGAAGTCCTTCTTGGATGGCTAATTTTAGAGATTGTTTTATTGATATCTTCTTTACCAACCACTTGACAGCGTTTCATCAACTTCATTTTAGGGACAACATGAGAGGATATGTTGAGGTTTATATATTGTGGTTGGGAAGATTTTCTTTTTCGTTGCCTAGGATTGAGTCTGGTAGGGAGATTGCAGCTTTGGACTTCACTAAGATGTCTGGGCAGGATATGTCTCTTGGTGGGGATTTCAATCCTTTTAAGTATTTCAGTATGGGATTGAATGGTGATTACTCTTCAGGGTTCTAGGAGAGGAGAATGTAGTATGAGCATGATGATCAGACAATTATGATCAGAGTGGCGCATCATCAACAAGGTGATACCTTTCTGAGATTAACTTGGAACCCTGGGATCACATTGGGTTGTAGACCAATAGTTGTAGGGAACGAGAGAACCGATGATGACTTTCTTGAGCTTGTTACAATGGTGCCTTGGATTGGTTTCTTAGAAGAGCAATTCTCTGAGGGGTTGACCAAGCCCTTTCAGTATCTGATTGTTTTTCTTATCAGTGGTTTTCAGGAGGTCTCTTGTGTTGGTACCCTACAAGACAATGCCTTGAGAGGATGGTACTACAAATCTCCTAGGTTGTCTTGGGGCCCTAGGATCATTCCTGGTTTCAGTTTTTTTCCTGCATGGTTGTATTGGTATTGCTTGAGGGCAAGAAATCATAGGGAAGGGCAGACTATAATGTCATCATTTTAGGGTTCTCTTACTCTATAGTTGGCGATATCTTTTTTGGGTTTGTGTTTGCTTGATCTGAGAGGTAATTTGTTGTTACCAATGAGCTTAGTTGGTTTGGAGGAGTTCTACAATGCTTTTGGATGTTATTTTTGGCTTCTGGTTTGGGCTCCAAGATTCTTAGAGGGAACTTCTATTTATAGTAAGTCACTCGATCGGCTCCGTTTATCATTATTCTTCATCGGGAATGTTGTCCCTAATTTTTGACTTGTCAAAAATGGGATAACCTATCAAAACTTTGAATAAAATTGAGGATTTTCTTCCTCAAGGCACATTTTACGAGGTGCAAAGGTTGGAAGTTTTTGGTTTTGGATCAATAGTCCCCTTGGACATTCTTTTTCATTCACGCCTATTCATTTTCATAAGTTTTTGGGTCATTTTGCTTGTATTTTTGGTCAATTTCGGGTTTTTGGGGCATCACTGCATGTAGGGGTTTTGGTTTCTTATTACAAACAAGTGATAGGAACTTTTTTCCTTTATTACAAATGAGTAATAGGAACTTTTTCTTCCAACTACAAGTTAAAAGTTCACTTGCAATGGGGGTCTTGAGACCCAATTTGCAAGTGAAAGCGCTTTTAGTCACTTTATAAATTTCATGTCACTTATAATGAGGGACTTAAAGCCTGATTTGCAAGTTAGAGGTTTTTAAGTTACTTTTTGTTAATATGTAACTTGTAATGGGGGTCAAAAAGACCGATTTGCAAGTTAGAGGTTTTTAAGTTACTTTTTGATAATATGTAACTTGTAATGGGGTTCTTGAGACCCGACTTACAAGTTATAGGAACTTTTTGTTCTAATTACAAGTTATTTTAAACTTGTAATGAGCATCAAAAAAACCCAAAATTAGTTTTACAAGTGTATTTGTGAATTTTTAGCTTGCTCTTGCTCATATGTACCTCGATTGGAGAGATTTTTGGCATGAAGAACACTTGGCAAGGTCTGCAACTTTATTGAATCCCTCATTTTTGCTCTACTATTGCCACGTTTTTGCAATTTGAGTTTGATTTTAATGTTTTTCCCTCCATAGTCAGATCTCCACAAGGCGACTGCAAGTTAACTTGCAACTTGCAGTCAGGTCTTCAAGACTCGATTACAAGTGGAAGCGTAAATTTTTTTCCCTATATCCCACTTGTTGTCAGCCTTCCAAAACCCAAAATTGGTCCAAAATGCACTCAAAAACACTTGAAAATGAGTCTCTAGGATCCAATCACAAGTGCAAAACTTGTATTTTCCCATTACACATATGAAGTTGCATGTTCATTCTCCACAATTGCAAGTCAATGTTCTTGTTTTTCCACACATGTAATGTAGTCTCCAAAACCCGAAATACACTTGTGAGCCCATTTTTGCATCAATTTATCCCTTCCCTTGTTAGTCTTGTTTGCACACATGATCTATCAAACCAACAAATCAAGGCATGGGCATTGTTTTATAACAATTTCACCTTGAATCAGGTGTTATGGGTTCTTCATCAGTGAACAAAAGAAGAGATACAACAGTAATTCATGGGGCAGCCCGGAGGTCAATAATCCTCATGAAGCCATCTAGGGACAAAGTGAATCAAGCATGGAAAAAGAACGCAACAAAGAGAAGAATTTCCTTCCTAAAGAAATGGTACTACTCCAAGCTTGTGATAAGGTTGAAATTCGCCAAGGACACAAAGATCATTAAGAATGCAAATTCGAGTTCGAGATGTCTTCACCAATCCTGAATACTTCAAGTTCTAAAATCTTGAAGCAGCATGAAGATCATCACAAACAAAGGATGATGTAGTTAGAGTCGTGTCTTGGACACTTACAATAATTTCAATTATGCATTTGTAATTTTGTTTTGACAAATTACATGTAAAGTCAGAAATTGTAATGGCAAATGGCCATGTTACTCACATTATTGAAGATTGTAATTACATGTAATCAAGTTACAAGTCAAAATAAACTCGGGCTGTAATTTGGAATAAGTCAATTACAAGTAGTTAGTGGTTGAGAGAATTTCTCAAATTAGTTGGGATCCTCCCACCTTTTTCTCAAGGCTTCTCTCCTATAAATACTTGAGGGGGTCTATTGTAATCTTGATCTTTTTGGCAATAGAGAAAACTCTGCAGACATTTATAGCAAAGAGACTTTGTGTTTTGTGTATGTAAACTTAATTTCCAAGCAATACAAGGAAGGCATATGAGATTTCAGACTTTGTGTTGAGTCTTGTTGCATGTTATTACTATGTTTTTATGTCATAGTGGTACATTTTTCTGAGTTATTCTTGTGATATTGTGGAGTTGTTGTGATAAGACTTTGGTCTGATTTCTTGCAGTCTTTGTGCTACAAGTTTGAAAGATTGAATTAGTTTGATTTGTGATTAGGAGTTGGAAAGAGTTATAAGTCTTTGTGCTTTTAGTAATTCCCATATAAAGTGATTCGTAAGTGCACCATCCTTGCAGACTTTGAGTTGATATATGTTGTATTTTGTTCTTAGATTATCATTCTAAAAGGGTAGATATGATTTCGGATACTCAAGACTTTGTGCTTGGAGATTGTTTTCCCGTCCCGGAGGAGGTGATAGAAGTCTTTGTGCTTTCAGAAAACTTCATTTCCTCTCTCTCAACTTCATTTTGAGCTTATTGTCACTTTTCTGTGAGGAGAAAAGAATATAATCCTTCCTGAAGAAAGAGGAAAGGTTGTTGTCTTACCCATATTAGTCTAAGCTAATTAGTAGAAAAGGGGGAGCCTTCCCTAAATTAGGAGAGTATCATATTCACACACTGTGGCTGAAACCACAATTTTGCATATCTTCAAGGTATATAAAATTTTCAACCAATAGTTTTTGGCAACTCCACTGGGGACACGATACGCATTCGAAGGCCTCACGCTTTTTTTTTTAAGTATATTCATGTCCTTTTTCATTGTAATTTATTCTCTTGTATGTTTTTCAAGTTTTCACCAAGGATATGTAAATGGTTGCTCAAGGTCCTTGGGGAAATGTTTTTGGTCCATTGAGTTTAGCTCTACCCCTACATGCTCTTCCTAAAGGATCACGAAAGAACTTTCCCAAATTCTTTGGTGATGGACAACAACATCCTGACGAGCAGGTTGTTGCTTTCTATAGTGTTTGTGGAGTTAATGGTGTTGAATACGAAGATGTATCTGTAAGGTTGTTTGTGGAGACTCTCCAAGGTGTTGCCGCAGATTGGTTTTATCATCTGGCACCACGTACCATCACAAACTGGGCAACTCTCATAGCCAAGTTTGAAGGAAGGTTCAAGCCTCCTAAAGACGCTCATACTTTGTTGGCTCAGCTCACCCAGTTGAAGAAGGAATCTCACATGCCTATGTGTGAGTTCATTGCTCACTTCAACAAGCTGCCATGAAGAATTCTAACTGTTGCTAAACCTACAGCTGAGAATTCGAAATGTTTCTTTGTAAATGCTCAAGTGCCTGAGGTTGGTTTCCTATTGAGAAGAGCAGCCCCAACTACTCTTGCAATTGTACAAACCTTGGCGACAGAAATTGAAGATGATCTCATTCTTGTTGGGAAAATAAAAATTGAATCAAAAAAATCTAAAGAAACCTCTTCTTTGGAATTATTTTCTTCCATCACGAGAACTAATCCTATGGTGCAGAGGTTAGTAAATGAGCTACTTGTCCTCAAAAAGCAACTAGTTCATAATTTTGTTGTTGGGAATCAACACAAGTTATCTTCACCTCTGAAGAGGCTTGCTCTTGAAGCACCATCAGCAAATACAATAGTGGAGCATCCAGAATCTGAATCTAGTGATCTCGCTATTCTCTTTCGGGAAAAGGAAGCAAACATAGTTGGCGACTCCCATTTCTGGATTATGTAGTCTTAGAAAGCCATTGATGAAAATCAAAAGCATAAAAGTCATTTTGTTGAAGTTCAAGTGAATGAAGACAATCTTGTCTTGAGATCTGAAAATATGTACATGCACGAAGATCTCAGTCAAGTTGAAAAGAATGCATCTTTGTTTCAAGGTCATGAACTTGAACATGTGTTGCATAAAAGAATTTCCCAAAAGCTTGATGAGGACCTTTTTACAAACATCATAGAGGAGTTTTGCTCAAGTCTTGATGACAACTCTCGTAATTTTGAAATTTGTGAATAGCATAATGAAGGAAGAAATGCGGCCATGTTTTCACTTGGATTGCATGAGGAAATTCATTCCTCTCAAGATGAGGATGTGGTTGAAAAAGTAGCCAGTAAAGATAGAACCAGCAAGAAAAGTTCAGCCTTTCTCCTATCAAGAGGATGTCCTATAAGACATCTAGCTTGGTTGGAAGCCAATGGGAAATCAAAGGTCACACTTGTACCTGAACATGAAGATATGGATGAGAGTGAAGCCAAAGATACATTTGCAGCTGAGAAAGAGCAGTTTAGATTCAATGATTCATTATAGATATTTTTAGAGGTAGCTAAACCTATTCATTTCTTCCTAGAAGGGGTACCTGAACTTCATCTTCAAGAGGCTGCTTATGATCATGGAAAGCATTGCAAGTTGTTGCAAAAGGGCAGCTATTTTGCAGAACCAGATAATGGTTTCATTTGAGAAGTTTCCATTTTTGGCTAGTTTTAAGTAGGTAGGTTTTTACCTTTTCAATAAGTGCATTTGCACAAGTTTGTGTCAGTCATGTCATCCTTCCTATCATTTTGTTTCTTTGTTGCTTGACTCTGTAACCCAATGGATACTAAGGCACTGGGAAGTTCTAGATTCTACTACCTTCGCTTGTTTTCACAACCAAAGGCAGTTCCCCAGTCAGAGCCAGCTGTTGTCCCTAATTTTTGACTCGTCAAAAATTGGGATAACCTATCAAAATTTTGAATAAAATTGAGAATTTTCTTCCTCAAGGCACATTTTACGAGGTGCAGAGGTTGGAAGTTTTTGGTTTTGGATCAATAGTCCCCTTGGACATTCTTTTTCATTCACGCCTATTCATTTTCATAAGTTTTTGGGTAATTTTTCTTGTGTTTTTGGTCAATTTCGGGTTTTTGGGGCATCACTGCAAGTAGGGGTTTTGGTTTCTTATTACAAATAAGTGATAGGAACTTTTTTCCTTTATTACAAATGAGTAATAGGAACTTTTTCTTTCAACTGCAAGTTAAAAGTTCACTTGCAACGGGGGTCTTGAGACCCGATTTGCAAGTGAAAGCGCTTTTAGTCACTTTATAAATTTCATGTCACTTGTAATGAGGGTCTTAAAGCCCGATTTGCAAGTTAGAGGTTTTTAAGTTGCTTTTTGTTAATATGTAACTTGTAATGGGGCTCAAAAAGCCCGATTTGCAAGTTAGAGGTTTTTAAGTTACTTTTTGATAATATGTAACTTGTAATGGGAGTCTTGAGACCCAACTTACAAGTTATAGGAACTTTTTGTTCTAATTACAAGTTATTTTAAACTTGTAATGAGCATCAAAAAAACCCAAAATTAGTTTTGCAAGTGTTTTTGTGGATTTTTAGCTTGCTCTTGCTCATATGTACCCCGATTGGAGAGATTTTTGGCATGAAGAAACACTTGGCAAGGTCTGCAACTTTATTGAATCCCCCATTTTTGCTCTACTATTGCCACGTTTTTGCAGATTTGAGTTTGATTTTAATGCTTTTCCCTCCATAGTCGGATCTCCACAAGGCGATTGCAAGTTATAACTTTCAGTCAGGTCTTCAAGACCTGATTACAAGTGGAAGTGTAAAAAAATTTCCCTACATCACACTTGTTGTCAACCTTCCAAAACCCGAAATTGGTCCAAAATGCACTTAAAAACACTTGAAAATGAGTCTCTAGGATCCAATCACAAGTGCAAAACTTGTATTTTCCCATTACACATATGAAGTTGCATGTTCATTCTCCACAATTGCAAGTCGATGTTCTTTTTTTTCCACACATGTAATGCAGTCTCCAAAACCATAAATTCACTTGTGAGCCCATTTTTGCATCAATTTATCCCTTCCCTTGTCAATCTTGTTTGCACACATGATCTATCAAACCAAAAAATCAAGGTATGGGCATTGTTTTATAACAATTTCATCTTGAATAAGGTGTTATGGGTTCTTCATCAGTGAACAAAAGAAGAAGAGATACAACAGTAATTCATGGGGCAGCCCGAAGGTCAATAATCCTCATGAAGCCATCTAAGGACAAAGTGAATCAAGCATGGAAAAAGAACGCAACGAAAAGAAGAATTTCCTTCCTAAAGAAATGGTACTACTCCAAGCCTGTGATAATGTTGAAACTCGCCAAGGACACAAAGATCATTAAGAATGCAAATTCTCATTCCAAGTCCGAGTCTTCACCAATCTTGAATACTTCAAGTTCTAAAATCTTGAAGCAGCATGAAGATCATCACAGACGAAGGATGATGTAGTTAGAGTCGTGTCTTGGACACTTAGAATAATTTCAATTATGCATTTGTAGTTTTGTTTTGACAAATTACATGTAAAGTCAGAAATTGTAATGGCAAGTGGCCATGCTACGTGTTAGCTCTCAAAAACGCAAGTTTGAACCACGAGAGGTTGCCAAGCTCTCACAAAGTTTTTGGCTAACATGCAAGGCCAAATGATGAGTTTGAACCTTCTACTCTTTAGGTGTTGCTAGACCTAGGTGGGTCTACCTATATGAATGAAACATACTTGAACTATGTGATTTCCACTACAACAGTCTATTCGCAATGGCAATTTTAAAGTGAACAGATGAAAACTTAATTTGGTATAAATCATATAAGCAATATGTTCAATTAACAGATGTAAAATCTAATATGAAATGAAACTAAATGATGGAATGTGGGGTACCAATGCTCTGTTGGGTATATAGAGTCAAATAAAAATCAGAGTTGGGTGACTTATAACTGGCAATAATTCTAACTGTTTGGCACTTCTATGTTTATAACTTGTATAAACAAGCAGGGATGTAATTATTAGATTATTCTTTAATAATCCAAAATAACAATTCTAAGTTGTTGTGAATAACTAAAAGGATTTTAATATTTCTTGAAAGACCCAATTAATTATGCCACACAGATTCAGCAAATGTGCACTGATAAATTGAAAATATGCTTAATATATCAATTTAAACAACAGAGAAATATTAAATGTGGAGAAAAACTGATAATATCTTCAATTAACATAACAAACAATTGATGCCAGCATAGAGCCACCAAATCAAAGATTTTCCATTAACTCCTTCAAAATTTACATGTGCATCTTGATCCTTTTTGATGTAACATTGTATCCCTATTCACCTACTTCTATCTATTCTAATCTTCTAATTATTCCTTTGGTCTTGGTCTCTCTAATTTATTGATAGGCAACAAGCTTCGGGCCAAAGGTCATGACTTTCGATAACAAAAATTAACTGAAAAGATAAAATGTATTAGAGATAACTAAAACTAACACATGCCAATCTGTTAATCTTCAAGTAAAAGCCCGAGCCACTAAAGACTTGTACAAAGCTTTTACTTTATGATAATCCCTTCTTGATGACGATTAATCTTCATCTGAACCCAAATATTTCTCCTGCCACTTGCTAATTGTTAAATCATTTAGACACTTGAATTCCTGCATAGCAATGAAGTTTGTAAGGTGGCTCTTCCATCTGCTATCAAGCAAGTTTCTGGCATCTACAACAAACTTTGTATAACCATTATCCAATGTCATAATCCTATCAAGTAGAATGTGAAACTTCTCCAGATTGATATCACCATCACCTTGAATACATTTCAAGCATTGAGGAACCATTTGATCAAATTCATTCTTCCATTCATTCACGTCCTTGAGTTGTCCATCAACTTTAATAATCAAAGGACTGAAACTGTGTTTTATTGAATCAAATGAATTCCTTTTGTTCTCTACCTTCTTCTTCATATCAATCAAATACTTATGCTCATCAATGACTCCCTTCACCATCTCTTGTGTAGGCTTTAATCTCGGAGGTGCACCAGGATCCCTTTGTGTTGCTTTGCACAAAGTGGTTAAAATATGGTAAGTGGGCTGCCATCTTTTTTGTAATTCCTCTAAGATAGGGGAGTTAGTATTTATTTTGTTCCATAGCTTTCACCAAATGACCAAAACCCTCATGGACTCCACTTATCTTCTCTTTTAAAACTTCAACTTTGTGCTTCAATATTTCCTTTAAGATACCCAATATGTGTTGCTTGACATCACCCATATTATGTTTCTTTAATTCTTCAACTTCTCCTTTCAACTGTTGGATTTGAGGTTCTTCAACTGGAGCAGGTGGATGACATACAACTATTTCATCTCCTTTTACATATGTGGCTTGTTGCAATTGTTGCTTTAATCTGACATTTTCAATGAATAACTTATTTATTTCATCATTTGATAACTTGAGTCTTTTCTCATACTCTTTTATCCTCTTTTCCATTTTTTCTATTACATCTTTTGTAAACATGGCTAAATGCATTGTCATGGTTGTTGCTTATGTTGGAGTAGTGTCCTTCATTGTCCTGACCATTACAGACCCTCTCATTTCTTGTACTATGTGTAGAAGCCTTGGCTTCCTTGTGTTCTTCTACTTCGTCCATAAGGCAAGGGTTTGGATGGTAGGATTGTATCCTGTACCTGAAACTCCTTTTGAATCAAATTCTACAACCAAGTTTGGATCATCCTGGGTTCTAATTTGATCTAACAGAAACACCTTGGAGAGTTCCATTCCAAGTATGATCAACATGTTACTATTTAACACCAACTCCCTTGCTTCTTTGGGAGTAATATTGATGTTATCAATATCCAACTCTGCCATTGTTTGGGCCTGCACCTTTGCATGCTTTGAGTCATCAACCCCAATGAGATTAATCTTCATCCTATCGTCAAACTGTTTCATTTTCATTTTTATCAAAAAATATTTGAACTCCTTTGTATGGATGAAATCATCATCCTCCATGAACCGCAGAGAAGCAACTATTCTCTCGTCATCTTGTATCTCATCAAAAACTTCTTCTGATATTCTTACTTTTGGGTCATGAGGCTCTAGCACCTTTTGTTGCTCTGCTACCTCTTTCATCTCAGCCAGAGTCAAGACTACTTCTTGCTCTTCATCACTTGACCCATAGTCAACTAGTGATTCAGTTCTTTTTTTCTTAGCAGGAGGCTCATCAGTTGGAGATGGAGGAGATTGATGAATTGGTGATGGAGGTGATGTATGTGATGTGGAAGTTGTGGATGATGGTGGCTGGGGTACAGATGGCGGAGTTGATTTCTCTTCTTGAACCCTTTTATACAATTCATCAAATTTACCAAGGACCAATTGCATCCTTTTCAACAAATTTGGTTCCTCATCAAAGAACCCCTTGAACTTCTTATCTTTTTCTCTCTTCTAGTCTTCCCATCTCATCATCATTAACCATATTTTCCTTGTTTCAAACACATTTGCAAAATATACTAGGTTTCTTATTACATCCTCTTCTGAATCGAATGCATGTGTTATTGCCCTCTTTGTAAGTAGGGTCCTTCTGATATTATTGATGTGACCCTCTAGATCACATACTCTCACTTTTCCTGACCTGAGAGCAAAGTTGGCCTTATAAATCTCTACACTTCTTCCAACATATCTGATCCAACTGATAACTCCTCAAAAACTATCAAGTCAAGTAAGAAAGTCCCCTTTCTCTGATTCTTCATGAGTTCACGCTCCATCCAGAGCATTTGCCACATAAATTCTAAAAACAGTACTCTACTAGGCACAAATTTTGGTAAAATATGAGGGGCCTGATTACAACCATATACCCTAATTATGGTATATTGTAGCATCAAAAACCAATCAGATAGTTGTGTGTGAAACCCTGGTCTGGTTTATATTGCATGGGTCTCATGACCTCCATTAAAGATTGTGGTAGCCTTGGTGTAGGAAAACCAAGGGAAGCAATTAGTTTGTTGACAAAGTCATCCCTAAACGCAACAAAGTCACCTTCAGTGCACCTACTATCCCAAACATAGCACCAATTTTGCACTGGGAGCATAACTCCATCCTCATGTGTGCTCAACTTCATCCTTTTAGTCCACTTGATTTCATTTTGAAATAAAATTAAATGAAACAGTAAGGAATATTTTCTAAAAGTTTAGGGGCCTTAGCTTCCCTGAGCTGTAAAAGACCTTCATGAATTTGTTCCTCAATGATAGAAGCAAAATCAAACTCCACATTAGACTCAGGGTGTTCGATAATCATTTCCATCCTCATCAATCCAATTGACATATTGTCTTCAACATCAATTCCAAGAATCTGACATAGTGCATAGTAGGTGTTTTTGAAATAGTTTTGAAAGTTCTGCTGGAAAGGGTTCAACTTTTGAAGAAGGGATAGGAAGAACTTTATTCTTATCGCCCCTTTTCATGTGCAGGGGAGTTCATCAATTCTATAAGTCCTTCTCAGTCTCTTGTAATCCTTCTCTAGCCTCCCCAAATCTATTTTTGTGACAGCCTGCTTGTTTAAGTCAAAACACCTAATTATAGCTTCCCTTGAGATATCTACCAGACATTGACCATCTGGGAGTCTGACAACTTTCGAAGGGGAATTATATCTACTGGCCAGAGCTCTAATTAGCTCGACATCAACAAAAACATTAGGAATTATCAACTTTCCCATGTCAAGTGTCCATGGGTTCGATACAAGGACCTTTTCATCTATGTTCCTATAAAAGTGCCAATACAGATTCCACTCAGACTATGGAATTATTGGGTCTCTACACCCCTGAGCTAAATCTTTGAAAACCCTCTTAGGACCTTTATCAACTGAACCAGGTAGTAGGGCAAGTAATGGCAACTATAATGAAGCTTTACTAGATTTTTCCTCTTTTTTAGTTCCTACTTCTATTTTCTTAGGCTCCATTGCTTAGAATTCAATGTGTGGTGAGTAAAACTTACCTGGGATATCACTTGTTCTGAGGAATCCTTTTGGCTCACACCTTGAGCTTGCCTGTATTTAGCTTCTGCCACCACGAGCGACCAAACCCATAATCTGCCTTGTTTAATTCTCATATCATACTGCATTAATTCCCATACAGGTTTTATATCATTTAAATCCTTCGCACCGAGCTGAATTTCATATTTTGATGTTGATTGATGTGACTAGCCTTCATCTAATGTTCCAACGACTAATTACTGCGCTACCACATATCATTCTTCGTTCATCTGCGGTACTGCGGTACATAGTATTTACTTGTTCTCATTATACCGCATTACCGCGCACTTCCTTGGCTTCATTGGCGGTACCGCAGTGTATACTTAGTACTTCACCTTACATACCACTTTACAGCGGGCCACATTTCGACCCTCCGTGGTATAGCGGTTCTCTATTATGTTTGTTCTTGCTCCACCGCTCTACCACAGGCTTCATTTTGACCCGCCGCGGTATAATAGTTCTCCCTCTGCTAGTACTAATGATGACTCCGCTTTACTGCGGGCTAGGTATCAACACTTCGCGGTATAGCGGTAGTGCGGTATACTACTATCCTCTTACCGCGCTACCATGAGTTACTTTGTTGGAGGCCACAGTAGGGAGGTAAAAGGCAATGCACACATGGGGTAATCAAGTATGGTAGAGGTATGGTGGTAAAAGACTAATTTGAATTTGTGGATGGCAGAAACATAAATTTTATGAGAATAATGAGAGAGATCCTTGATTTTTCATGACAAAATCAATAGAATTTTAGGTGAAAATTTTGGTTCCAACACTAAGCGCATTATTGAAGATTGTAATTACATGTAATCAAGTTACAAGTCAAAATAAACTAGGACTGTAATTTGGAATAAGTCAATTACAAGTAGTTAGTGGTTGAGATAATTTCTCAAATTAGTTGGGATTCTCCCACCTTTTTCTCAAGGCTTCTCTCCTATAAATACTTGAGGGGGTCTATTGTAATCTTGATCTTTTTGGCAATAGAGAAAACTCTGCAGACATTTACAGCAAAGAGAATTTGTGCTTTGTGTATGTAAACTTACTTTCCAAACAATACAAGGAAGGCATATGAGATTTCAGACTTTGTGTTGAGTCTTGTTGCATGTTATTACTATGTTCTTATATCATAGTGGTACATTTTTCTGAGTTATTCTTGTGCTATTGTGGAGTTGTTGTGATAAGACTTTGGTTTGATTTCTTGCAGTCTTTGTGCTACAAGTTTGAAAGATTGAATTAGTTTGATTTGTGATTAGGAGTTGGAAAGAGTTATAAGTCTTTGTGCTTTAAGTAATTCTCATATAAAGTGATTTGTAAGTGCGCCATACTTGCAGACTTTGAGCTGATATATGTTGTATTTTGTTCTTAGATTATCATTTTAAAAGGGTAGATAGGATTTTGGATACACAAGACTTTGTGCTTGGAGATTGTTTTCCTATCCCAGAGGAGGTGATGGAAGTCTTTGTGCTTTCAGGAAACTTCATTTCCTCTCTCAATTTCATTTCGAGCTTATTGTCACTTTTTTGTGAGGAGAAAAGAATGTAATCCTTCCTGAAGAAAGAGGAAAGGTTGTTGTCTTACCCATATTAGTCTAAGTTAATTAGTAGAAAAGGGGGAGCCTTCCCTAAATTAGGAGAGTATCATACTCACACACTATGGCTGAAACCACATTTTTGCATATCCTCAAGCTATACAAAATTTTCAACCAACAGGGAACACGCTAGTACAATTAGTTTTTTATTCTGATGCATTCTGGCAATTTCTGTAAAATGGGTATATTAATAGCTTTATTTTAATTAATTTACTAAGGTTTCCAAATATTAATTATAATATTAAAAAGGGCCCTTAGTGTTTTGGCTCGTCAAAATCGGGATGAAATTTTTTGAAAACATGGATGTATTATACAGGGACCTTGTGTGTCAAATTATCATTATTTTGATAAAAAGGTATTTTTTGAAGCTAAAAGGGAGTTTAAATTAAAAAGTGAATTTTAAATAGAAGCTTCTAGAGAGTTTGGCAGGAAAAGTATAAAAGGAGGTTATGAGATCTCATTAGGTATGTTGAGATTATTCTATTTCTCTAATTGAAAACCTTGTGATTCTGGAGATTGAACCTAGTTGATCTAAAACTTCTGGAGGACAAAACCCCTCTTGGAGAATATCATTCACGGTGGTGAAAAATCCTCTTTGGGTGATAGCTAATAGATTCATTCAGAGTCTATACTTGCACTTCATTTGCAAATTTGGAGATAATGATATTGTCATTTTCATTCAAAGATAGAGGTATTTGCAGTTGGTTACTCTATTTGGTAGTGAATATGTGTTTTGGTTTCCATACCCAGATTTTGACTTGAGCCTTGGAAGAATTTTATTGTGACTGGTCATGGGTTTTAGAGGCATACATATATCTAAACTTGCATTACCTTTTTGGGAGATTGGTGTGAGGATTAAGGGTGGTGTTTATCCCTGACCTGGGTGTGAAGTTAGGTATTATATTTTGTTGCAATTGTTGGTTGGGCGTGAGGCATTTGCAGGGGGATTGAGGATTGCTAGAAGGTTCATTTTTAGTAGGAAGGGACTACAAATCTTTCCATGAGACTCTTCTTTTCCATTCGCTAGTGTTTGTTGTACCATGGGTCCATAAATACCATATTTTTGCCATTGTAGAGGCCGCATGGGTTTGTTGGGAAGAGCCACAGCCTGATAAACCATTTCCAAGGGTGACATGAGGTTGCGCAAACCATTCATTGTGCATACATGTAAAACCCTGCAACGTAACCTAGAGGACGATGCAACACTACGGAAGCGCAACTATTTTTTTTTCTTAAAAAAAGTAACAATAACAAGTAAAGTAATCTACTCTAAACACATACATCCTCTAGGCCACGCAACGCATCTACTTGTGAATCCCAAAACTTATACAATTAATCTAACCATAGCATATGAAATTAACTCATGATAAACAACATACATCAAAGCATTAACCCATTGCATAATATACAAAGTACAAAGCTCATCTCCAAATATTACATTAAGTCAATATACCATTACAAAGCTCATCTCCAAGATGACCTAGATCATACAAAACGATACAATTACAAAATATATGGATCCTCCTTGAGTACAAATGAGGAGTATAAATACATAATGTCCCACTGATACAATGAACATAAGAGAAGTAACATATCCACATATACACACGAGCTCTTTGAACTAGAAGATCTCGCCATCACGAACAAGTAGAAAAATCCCAACAGTGTAAGGTGCACAATCCACCCAGCCATGTGGTATCCGTAGGCCCAACCCCCGTGCTAGGAGATAGTAAAAGGAAACCAAGACAAACCTACTACCTCTAGACACAGGCAACATGCAAAACAACACTGTACCAGTAAACACATAACATAAGGTTACATTGCTTCCAAAACCATTGAATCAAGTACATCCACTGTACAATAAAAACCGATTGTTGTCATAGGAGGAGTGTCATCACAAAGTTTGCATTGGTTAACCTTAAGAGATCTTCCTAGGTCTCGACCCCCATCCTGGGTTATCCTGGTAACCTCTCACAAATTCTGACCCCACATGCATACCAGTGCATAATCGATTATATTTTGAGAAGACAAGATAACTTGCCATTCCAGGCCTTCCCGACTCATCTCAAGTCTAATACAAGCCCTTGAGTCAATGAGCAAGGCTAAATTATGAAGTTAAATTTATTAAGCCACCTTTTCCCCTACTATAGGTTATTTAATTTCCACTGATTAAACTAACTCTCGTACGAGTCATCCTGGCACCACTTTATGTGTCGGCCCTCGTTGAAAGCCACTCCCCTATTGACAACACAATATACTTATTACACAACCCAAGGGTAGACAGTGCACTAAAACTGATAACAAATAACCACCATAACTCAAGAGGTAACACATCCCTACAGATGTCAAATACTTAATCCCAATTACGTGCTACCCAAGGAAATCTCAAAGGGTGAACAAAAGACACAACCCTTTCACAATTTACAATCTCTAGAAGGCTTAAATTTTCCCAATAACAAATATCCCCCCAATACACCATTACAAAAGAGTACGTAATTAAAATAAGCAACTCAAGTAATTAAATGTACTACCGTTAGGATTTCCTAAATCCAAATAAATCAATAACTCATATTTAAAATACATCATTTAAACATAATTCCAATTTATAAATCAACAATGAATTAAACTAAATGTTTAACTTTCAGTTTCACAACTACTCATAATAATTAACTCAATTTCCACAATTAAAATAATCTATCATTAAAGTTAACTATTTGTATTTGCATGTACCTATTGCAATAACAACCATTAAATAAATATATTTAATATGTATATATATATATAATTATATATACATATAAAATATATATATTACTTATTTTATAAAATCAATTATACTTTTCCAATTAACATTTTAAAATATCAACTTATGCATTTTTAATTAACCATATATAAATATATTTATTATATATATAAATTATATATAATATATATATATTATACAATATATATATATAAGAAAAACACATGCAAAAATATATATAATATATATATAATATATACAATATATAAAATATATAGTATTAATAATATATATCATATATACTATATATATTATATATAAAAAAAAATTATAAAAACCTGAGCGGACGAAACAAAGGTTGCGCAGGTTACAGGTGGCGCCTGCAACCTCCATAGGAGGATGCGTTGCCTGTGGGCAGCGCTTACTCCACAAAATTGTGGAGGGTAGCGTTGTCCACAGCAATCGCACCCCCACTAATGGGAGCGGCGGTGGGGGTAACCCCCTCACCAACCCCCATACAATAAACTTGTTTTTTCCTTA
Source organism: Sequoia sempervirens (assembly GCA_007258455.2). NCBI lineage: Eukaryota > Viridiplantae > Streptophyta > Pinopsida > Cupressales > Cupressaceae > Sequoia > Sequoia sempervirens. Next base: position 1,227,390 of record VDFB02000009.1, on the reverse strand, counting down.
ATTTCATCGTACGTTGACTTTTCTGTAACTTTCAATATAAACATTCTACAGAAATATTTCATAGTTTCGTATGCATATTTTTTTTATATAAATATGTATATGTATATATTCATATATATATTCTCATATATATATACATATATATATATATAAATAAACAAATAACTCAAAGTGAATGCTCGAGAAGAGCAAATTTAAACAAAAGTTTTCTACAGAAGAATATTTCCAATTTTCACAAAAAGACGTTTTCTACAATTTCGATTTAATTTCAACAAAGGTTCCACAATTTAACTATAATTTCCTTTAGGGTAAATCCATTTCTAGAACTTCATTTTAACAGAGGATCTAAAATATATTTTCTACAGAAGTTGTAAATATTCTCGGCAATCGTTTTAAAAAAACAAAGCTTCTACAAACAATGAAATCCTCTTCTACAGGATACCTTTCCAATTTGCAATACAATAATAATTTAAATAACCTTTTCAAATTAAATTTACAAAATCAATAAGGAATTTGTTCCAGAAGATTTGCTAATTCGAAATTTGATGCAGAGCTTTCTCTTCAATTTCCAACTTTGCCAAAGCCTCTTCCCAGAATTACCACTTTCCAGATAACAGAAAAATAATCCAAAACCAAAAAAGAATGCAACAAAACTAGATCCCCAAATTTTTCGAGAGCTTCTATTTCCAAAATTTTAACAGCCCAAAACAAATTCAACCACTCTAGAATAATCCCTTCCTTCCGTGAAATAACCTCTTTTCATCAATCCCAATAATTCTCTCTGAGAATCAATTTTCAAACTACCGTAGTGAATATTTTCTTTTAGTTACAAAAACAATTTTTTTTTCTACAACAACCACAAATATTTCCAAAGATCTTTTACAAATATTATGCATTTTAAATTTAAATAACTTATTTATTTCAAATAAGATTTAATCTAATAATAAAATCACTTTATAACATAAATTAAATTAATTAAATTATCAATTATAAAGCCTCAACATCAATAATCCAGATTAATTAAATAACCAATCAAACATTTATAAATTAATTCTCACAAATAAACCTTGCACAATAAATAAAATAACAAGGCAAGCGTAGATAAAGAATACGACCAATACATGAACTGACAACACACTATACTAAGGTAAAGGTTTGACTAGGTAACCCATTACTATCTCCCAATCAACATTACTGTTGGGTAGTGGACACGCTCAAACTTGTGAATCTAGGTGAAGTCGTTGTCCTGTACTTGCAAATCTACAAACAAAGCATATGTCGTACATGTATCCAGATAATAAATCATACACACTGTGAAGAGAGAATCATGGAAATCGCAAGGCACTCGCATGCGATTGATGCAATCTTGTTCCCTTCACCAATACAGTATCATAATAAACTGACAAACTACAACATCAATTAAAATACAAATGAGCATATATCAATCACTCAAATAATCACTTAAAACTAACATAAATCATGTCATAAACCATCAATATAGTGTATCATCTCATCAATATAGATCTATCATTGCTCCAATATTAGCGATAGAATAACAATAACATAAAATATGGTCTATCAATATATCTGAACTGTCAGAGAAGACATAGCAAATCAAAGGGGTGTTACATCCTCCCCCCTAGGATCAGGCTTACTCCTGGAAGCCTACGAACAAATAGGGATAGAGCTCCCTCGGATTCCAATCACATCCTTCCAAGTAGTCGAAGTATCAATATCTCGACCCCTGAGGATCAACTCCTGACGTTGAAGGATGTGCACGGTTCCGAAAGAACAATACCTGTCCTCCACTAGAAACCTCTCCAACAGCACCTTGGTGCCCGGTCTAGCGGGTATCCACCATGGTAAACACCCTATGTGATCTACCTGCGTCACCTATTGTCAGCTCTAAAGCCGCTGGCCTCTGAGTATATCTAGATGTGTCCTTATTGGGGCACTATCACACTATGTGACCTTGTTGGCCACAAGTGAAACATCTTGTACCTCTATTGAAGTTTCTATCACCTAGAGGTACACTAGACTGTGGAAAACTACCTCTAGAAGGTGCACTAGATTGTTGAACACTACCCCTAAAGGTAGACTGAGTACTCTATGTTGGTTGTGCATTACTGAAGCATTTGGCACACCTCCAGTTCCTGTCACCCCCTGACTAATAATTGTCAACCTGTCTAGGTGGAAAATTCTTTCGTTTCTCCTATGAGTTCTGGTACTGTCCACTTTGTGCTGGTATCTGTTGTGCCCTGGGTGGTCCAGCTCCCTGAGTTTGGCCATTGCATGCACTAGGTCCTGCAGTTGAAGTACTACCTATCTGCACTCCAACATGACCACCCAATGCCATCACCAAATTCTCCTCTACAAGTCTGGCCTTTTGTACCGATGTCTCCATAGTCTTGGGTTCAAAAACCCGCACACCCCCACTGATCTGGGCATTTAAGCCCCTAAGGAAGTACTGCACTAACATGCCCTTATCGTCACCAATGCATGTGTACTGCTTGAGCTCGTAAAAATGATGCTTATATAGTTCCACTAACATAGTCATATGTCATAGAGTATCGAACTCATCACCACGACGTTGTCGCCAATGATCATAGAGGAATCTATCACAGAACCTCTCTAGGAACATCTCCCAAGATACAGTACCAATATCAATATGGAGCTTCTACTCCTCCAATCTCCATCATGTGGAAGCAAATTCTCTCAGGTGCATAATCACAATCTAGATCTAGTGTTGCTACCATACGGGTGCATAGTAAAACACTGGTTCAGGTCAATCAACCAGGTCTCAGCCTCTAAACCGCTGCCTGAGCCATCGAATAAGGGTGGTCGAGCTCTAAGTAAATCTCTCATATGTGCAGCTACAACTGCCTCTGACTGTCCCGGTACATCCCTCTCTCCAATAATAATCTAATATACGTCCTGCCTCAATCCAAGATGGGCAAGAGTCTCCTCCAACAATTGACGCAACTGAGCGCCCTCAATCCCTTGTGCATCCGGATTCTAAATACCGCCTCTCAAAATTTTTTGGGAAGCCTACTATTCCTCACGATTTGAATCATGAGAAACATGAGGAGGTGAGTTTTGTTGACTACCTCCGTGTCTGCCTCTATGGCCACGACCACGACCTTGACCTCTCCTTGGTGGCATGATCCTGCACAAACACACCAAGGTGTAAGAAGAGGTATGCAACTTAAATCCTACGCAAACAACTTAATGGTTTCCACATTATCCCAAAGTTCCCAATACTTAAACCTAGGCTCTCATGCCAAGTGTAAAACCCCGCCACATAACCTAGAGGACGATGCAACACTACGGAAGCGCAACTATTTTTTTCTTAAAAAGAGTAACAATAACAAGTAAAGAAATCTACTCTAAACGCATACATCCTCTAGGCCACACAACCCATCTACATGTGAATCTCAAAACTTACAAAATTAATCTAACCATAGCATATGAAATTAACTCATGATAAACAACATACATCGAAGCATTAACCCATTGCATAATATAGAAAGTATAATAATGAATTCTTCCAAAGATTACATTTAGTCAATATACCATTACAAATCTCATCTCCAAGATGAGGTAGATCATACAAAATGATACAATTACAAAATACATGGATCCTCCTCGATTACAAATAAGTATAAATACATAGTGTCCCAATGATACAATGAACATAAGAGAAGTAACATATCCACAGATACACACGAGCTCTTTGAACTGGAAGATATCGCCATCACGAACAAGTAGAGAAAGCCCAACAGTGTAATGTGCACGATCCACCCAGCCATGTGGTACCCATAGTCCCAACCCCTATGCTAGGAGATAGTGAAAGGAAACCAAGACAAACCTACTACCTCTAGAAACAGGCAACATGTAAAACAAAATTGTACCAGTAAACACATAACATAAGGTTACATGGCTTCTGGAACCACTGAATCAAGTATATCCATTGTACAATACAAACCGACTGTTGTCATAGGAGGAATGTCATCACAAAGTTTGCATTGGTTATCCTTAGGAGATCTTCCTAGGTCCCAGCCCCCATCCTGGGTTATCTTGGTAACCTCTCACGAACTCCAGCCCCACATGCATACCAGTGCGGAATCAATTATCTTTCGAGAAGATAAGATAATGATCTTGCCATTCTAGGCCTTTCCGACTTATCTCAAGTCTATCCCTTAAGCCAATGAGTGAGGCTAAATTATCAAGTTAAATGTATTAAGCTACCATTTCCCCTACAATAAGTTATTTAATTTCCACTGATTAAACCGACTCTCATACGAGTAGTCCTGGCACCACTTTGTGTGTCGGCCCCCATTGAAAGCCACTTCCCTATTGACAACACAATATACTTATTCCACAACCCAAGGGTAGATAGTGCACTAAAACTGATAACAAATAACCACCATAACTCAAGAGGTAACACATCCCTACGGATGTCAAATACTTAATCCCAATTACATGCACTACCCAAGGAAATCTCAAAGGGTGAACAAAAGACACAACAACCCTTTCACATTTACAATCTCTAGAAGGCTTACAATTTCACAATAACAAATATCCCCCCAATACACCATTACAGAAAAATACGTGATTAAAATAAGCAACTCAAGTAATTAAATGTACTACCATTAGGATTTCCTAAATCCAAATAAATCAATAACTCATATTTAAAATACATCATTTAAACATAATTCCAATTTATAAATCAACAATGAATTAAACTAAATTTTTAACTTTCAATTTCACAACTACTCATAATAATTAACTCAATTTCCACAATTAAAATAATCTATCATTAAAGTTAACTATTTGTACTTGCATATACCTATTGCAATAACAACCATTAAATAAATATATTTAATATGTATATATATAATTATATATAATTATATATAAATATAAAATATATATATTATTTAATTATAAAATCAATTATACTTTTCTAATTAACATTTTAAAATATCAACTTATGCATTTAAAATTAACCATATATAAATATATTTATTATATATATAATATATATATTAATTATTTAATATATGCATTATACAATATATAATATATATTATTAATAATTAATAATATATATCATATATATTATTAATAATATATATATCATATATATTATTAATAATATATATCATATATACTATATATTATATAAAAAAAAAACATTTTAAAAACCCGGCAGACAAAACAAAGGTTGCGCAAGTTACAGGCTGCGCCTACAACCTCCATAGGAGGATGTGCTACCTGTGGGCAACGATTACTCCACAGAACTGTGGAAGGCAGCGCTATCCACAACAACCACACCCCCACCAATGGGAGCGGCGGTGGGGGTAACCCCCTCACCAACCCCCATACAACAAACTTGCTTTTTCCTTAATTTCGTCGTACGACAACTTTTCTGTAACTTTCAATATAAACATTCTACAGAAAGATTTCATAGTTTCATATGCATATTTTTTTATATAAATATGTATATGTATATATTCTCATATATATATATATATAAATAAACAAATAACTCAGAGTGAATGCTTGAGAAGAGCAAATTTAAACAAAAGTTTTCTATAGAAGAATATTTCCAATTTTCACAGAAAGAAGTTTTCTACAGTTTCGATTTAATTTCAATAGAGGTTCTACAATTTAACTATAATTTCCTTCAGGGTAAATCCATTTCTAAAACTTCATTTTAACAAAGGATCTAAAATATATTTTCTACAAAGGTTGTAAATATTTTCTAGAGAGGCTGTAAATATTCTCGGCAATCGTTTTAAAAAAACAAAGCTTCTACAAACAATGAAATTCTCTTCTACAGGATACCTTTCCAATTTGCAAAACAATAATAATTTAAATAACCTTTTCAAATTAAATTTACAAAAGCAATAAGGAACCTGTTCCAGAAGATTTGTTGATTTGAAATTTGATGCAGAGCTTTCTCTTCAATTTCCAACTTTTCCAAAGCCTCTTCCCAAAATTACCACTTTCTAGAGAACAGAAAAATAATCCAAAACCAAAAAAGAATGCAACAAAACTAGATCTCCAAATTTTTTGAGAGCTTCTATTTCCAAAATTTTAACCCAAAACAAATTCAACCACTTTAGAATAATCCCTTCCTTCCGTGAAATAACCTTTTTTCATCAATCCCAATAATTCTCTCTGGGAATCAATTTTCAAACTACCATAGTGAATATCTTCTAACTTTTAGTTACAAAAACAAATATATTTTTTACAACAACCACAGATATTTCCAAAGATCTTTTATAGATATTATGCATTTGAAATTTAAATAACTTATTTATTCCAAATCAAATTTAATCTAATAATAAATTCACTTTATAACATAAATTAAATTAATTAATTTATTAATTATAAAGCCTTAACATCAATAATACAGATTAATTAAATAACCAATCAAACATTTATAAATTAATTCTCACAAATAAACCTTGCACAATAAATAAAATAACAAAGCAAGCGTAGATAAAGAATACAACCAATACATGGACTAACGACACACTATACTAGGGTAAAGGTTTGACTAGGTAACCTTTTACTATCTCCCAATCAACATTACTGTTGGGTAGTGGACACGCTCAGACCTGTGAATCCAGGTCAAGTCGTTGTCCTATACCTGCAAACCTACAAACAAAGCATATGTTGTACATGTATCTAGATAATAAATCATACACACCGTGAAGAGAGAATAGTGTAAATCGAAGGGCACTCGCATGCGAGTGATGCAATCCCATTCTCTTCACCAATACAGTATCATAATAAACTAATGAACTACAACATCAATTAAAATACAAATGAGAATATATCAATCACTCAAATAATCACTTAAAACTAACATAAAGCATGTCATAAACCATCAATATAGTGTATCATCTCATCAATATAGATCTATCATTGCCCCACTATCAGCAATAGAATAACAATAACATAAAATATGGTCTATCAATGTATCTGAACTGTCAGAGAAAACATATCAAATCGGAGGGGTGTTACAATACATGGACTTTGTAGAGGGTGTAAGTAAGGCTGCTTAGTGTGAGTATGTTGTGGGACATGAATACCTAAACCTGGACAGCTAGTGTAATGAAGATTTCTGAGTTGGGCACATAAGGACATACTACCTATTGTTGGGTGTCACTGTTGCCAAGGGAGGCCAAGTTTACATGTATTTCTAATGTATTAGATTATCATTGTTTCTTAAATGTATTTATTGTTGTTGTGAGGTATATATAAAGCATATTCAAATCAAAATATGAATGTTGTAGCCTAATTGCATACTCAGATTTAGAATTGTGCATTGATGACATTGTAATCTGCAACCATTGTAATGGAAGTTGAAATGAAATGTTGAGTAAACCACTGAGATTAATTTGTTATTGTTCCTTGCATTATGAAATTCAATGTATAGGTAGTTTGTATAAGGGGAAAAAGAACCTATGTGGGATTGTCATAAACTTCCAGCATTCCCTAGTTCAGAAAAATACATTGATGTCAGCTAATGTGCAGCAGTAATGAAATGAGAATGTTAGTATTTGTAGTGCAAGTTTCAAAATTGTAAATGGTAGTCTATTGTCACGATATCTTGCATTATGAATTGAAATCTACGTTACTCCAAGTGATATGTATATTAAGTGTTTGAAAAAATGCCAGCATATGTCAAACTGGAAAACTAATCGCAAAAAATATTAGTCTAACAAAGGGGGGATATTACAGATAAACTCTAATAACAAGGTAGAATGGGAAGCATTAATAGTTGGTTTGACAGCTGCTGCTTCTCTCAGCCTGCCCAAGAATGTGTTTGAAGATGACTCAATGGTAGTGATTCAGACCATTACCAAGGGAAAGAGTCCATTTTAACTAAACATATATATGGAAGAAGTGGTAGCCTTTAAATCTAGATTTGATGAGATTAAATTTGGTCATTGTAAGAGGTGGTCAAATTTAGCAACCCGTCACTTGACAAATGCAGATGTTGATCAAAAGCATTCAAGAACCCATTTATAGTCATTTATTAAATACTCGTTTAGATTTTGACTAGCATATAACATATCATCCACCTTGAATGAAAGTGTCTAAGGCAAGATATGTTAGCTAAGTTGTGTAGGTAGTTTTCATGGCAATATTTGTCATTATTGAAGAAGAGATCGTGTTTCATAGAGGTTATATGTCACCATATCTTGGCATGGGAGCATTGGATGTCTGGGAGGTGATAGGGCATTAAGTGATAACTTTGGTAGCGCAAGCCATTAATGGTTATAATTGAGATAATGTGTGTAGGACATTTTAATATTGTGAGTACTTGTTGTAAGTATGATTGATTTGTGGTGTATTTGTGGTGTATTTGTGGTTTTCTTTGTCAAGGGAATTTTCTTGTAGGGAGGTTGTGGGAAGAAGAAAAGAATGGTGAGTACCACTCAGGCTGGAAGGAGTAAAGAGTAGAAGTGTCACAGCCCCCTAATAGATAGAAAAATCAAGTAAATCTTTGCATTCAAATCTTTGCATGCAACTCTCTGACAACCTTAGGATTGTAGGGAGTGCTTGGAGAAAAAAGGTTTGGAGTTTGGTAACATGCCAAAATCAGCAAGCAATAAGGGGAGAATGCAAAGCTAATCTTAGTCTTGTGGTAGTGGATGCAAATTTGTGTTTGTGGTTGTTAATGCTATGCTTGCTTGATTGGTGTAATGATATGGTACTAGCTAAGGATATGAAAATAGCTGGAGTGGCGAAGAGCTTGGCAGAACTTTATGTAGAAGGTGAAGAAACTAGCCTATAGAGGGCTTTTTGATGTTATATGAGTAAGGTGATTGCAGGATTACATGTTTCACCTGAGAATAAGAGACTAGAGGTGACTAGCAATTACACCATTTTGTGTTCCAGTGTTCTATAGTGGCTCTATCTACAGGGTGTGGTGTCCAAGGAAGTGAAGTAACAGTATAGGTTCCCAACATACATAGGGTTTTCTCACTATTGGCATGCTCAAGTTGGAGCAAGAACAGTTGGCATAGTGGAGGAGGTGTACAAGCCTGTAGCAGATGTGCCTACAAGTAAGGAGAAATCGGCGTGGTAGAGGGATTTACCTGTTTTATTATTTATGTGCTTAATATTTTGTTTTGCATGGAGTATAGGTTTTTAGGTGGTTGTTTCTAGTAGCATCTTGGTAGCTTTTTGTTTTGGCTGGTATGTCCAAGTGGTGTAGGTTTGCACAAGTAGAATTATGTATGTCTTTATGGTTATTTTGTGGGCAATGATGCCATTTTGTATGTGTCTCTGCTATTATGAGAAGTATAATTGAATGTACATAATTATGCTTACTTTGGATGAGGGCCCCAACAAAACCCCACTAATTGATCTAAACAAATATTTATTCATATTAATCAGACAAAACATATTGAAAGAACTCTACACAATAGAAGCTCTTTGCCAAATTCACGTTTAGTGTAGAAAAAACTAAGAAAGTTAACTCACTTATACCCAATGTACAAGCAACGAAATTACATCTTACATACATATAAGTGAATTTCAGATACTTTTTTTTTACTTACATATAATTAAAGTTCAGATACTTTCTTTTTTATTTTCAATATGGACTAAACTCACAAAGATAAGAAAACATTTTACCTAAAATCTCAACAATTTGATGTATGACTAGATAAAAACTATCACAGCAAACAATGAATCCAATTATTCAATCTAATTGTTCCAATGTGCATATTCTTATTTGGTAATATTAGTCTCCTAGATTTAGTGCAAAGCTCAAACACATACTTATGTTACTTCTTTTGACTTAAGGAAAAAGAGGAATTATCCAATTTAACTGTCATATATTAGTCCCATAGATATACCTAAAGTGTTTAAGTACCAAGACCATGTTAGTGTTTTATAGCTGCGGGAGGTATTTCCTTAAGCTAAATTAATCATAGGCAGGTCGGCCTATCACTTGTTAAATAAAATATTATATTCAACTAGAAGGTCGGCTCTAGAGAAGAGCACCTAGTTTGGTATATAAAGGAGAAGGTGTCTCCTCATTTGATCATCAAATCAATTCCATTCCAATTTAGCAACAGGTTTGCATTCTTTAGCAGCAGATCCATTTCAAGAAGAAGTGACATTATTTGTCTTCAAGATTTGCTTCAAGGAGAAGTGTCATTATTCATTGTATTAGACTCAACCTTTTCTAGGGCCTGATTTTGTATGCAATTTCTGCACTTATTCTTCTAATTTATAAGAGAATATTTTGCTGGGTTTTTCTCCCTCGAGTAGGAGGGTTTTCCCATGGTAAAATATTGTGTTCATTGTTCTATGTGTTTAGTTTTCTGCTTATTGCATTTCTAATTCTAAAACTAACATGGTATCAGAGCCAGGTTTCAAGAAAACTGATCAGATTTAAAGCAGAAATATATGTGAAGGATTAGCAAGAAACACAATGAGAAAAACAAGGTTGAATTATTGCCTCTGTAAGCAAGTTTCCTATAGGAAATTACATTTGGTCTTCAGGGAAGCCGTTGTTAGAATGGAAATAGATAACTGTGGGATTCTAAAAAAAAAATTATAAGGAGGTTCAATTTATTTAAGATTCCAGCTATTGAAGGGTTTTGATAGATCAGAAGGTGTCAAAGATAAAGACAAACATCAAGAAAAGATGAATTCTGGAGCATCTTATTTATCCATCATATATATCCAATCAAGAAGCATCAATTTCATTATTTAATAGTGATTATATGAGGAAAGGCCGTGGAATATTGAACTTAGGCATTCAAGGAGTCGGGATTCATTTTAAAGGTACTACTTATGCCCTATCGTCAGCTACAGATTAATATCGACTTTGGAGGTTACGCCATCACCTGAAGTATTTCTGAATAATTTATTAAGGTGTAAGTAAAGACAAATGAAGAGAAGATAGAGAAATCACATATCTCTTATTTGGCGCGGCATGATTAAAAAGAACAAGGAAAAATACTATCGTAGCTTTGGAGCAGTATTATACTGAAGAAAGTTGGGTGTGAAGAAAGTGACATCATAGTTTTTAGCAGCTGGCGCATCATAGAAGAAATTGAAGTCTTAAGGGCATACAATTTAGGAGGAGACAAGTCAATTGGTATTGTTGGTGCCTTCATACTAGTTATTATTACGTCTATAGGAAATAATCGTGTTGAGTATATATTCTTGAATTGTTGGTATCACTGGAACTTGTGGAGTTGCAATTAATTCCTGGCCTGGACTACTATAAACAGTTTTCTGAGTCTCTGCATACAAGCATTCAAAGGTCAAATACTTTCTTTCTCTCTAACTCTGCAATTTATGTTCGGTTGGTAATTTTGATGAAATAATATTTGAGCCATTGAGTATTAGTTTGCATTGTTTGGACTAATACAAACAAAGGTTTAGTCCTGGAATATTACATCAGTTGTATGGAAAGACATCATTTTTTATCCAAAGCAACAACCATAGCAGGCACAAGTTGAGAACATGTTTGGGAAGAGGTTTAAGGTTCTGAGATTAGAAAATGGAGGGGAGTTCACTTCCAGAGGATTTTTGTAATCTTTGTATTGAGGCAGGGATCAAGAGGGAATTTTGTGTTCAGCAAAATGGATTCCTATGACACGAGGAACTAGAGTGACTCAATGACTAAGAAGAAGTGAAGGTGTTAGCTAAGTGGGTTGTAGTGTTGCAAGGCCAGATGCTAAGTCTTTGGAAGCCTTTTCAGCTGCAGAGAACAGAATTGCACAAGGTATTCAACCTTGTTTTGACATTGGTAGCATCGCAAACCTATTCAAAATAGGGTGATCTAGGACGAGGTCAAGGAGGGCATTCCTAGACTCTTGCAAGTCAGTAGTGCAAGAGGTGTGCATTGGCAACCATTCCTCTAAGGAAAGCATTGCAAGCAATCTTGGATGAGGAGGTCAGGAGGTTGATGCGGGTACTTGGAGCTCCAGAGGGAGTCACATCATCATGAATATTTGTTGTAATGTATATTTCTTTGAGACGGAGAAATATGAGGTAAAAGCCCTTGTAGTGTATATTTCTCTGAGATGGAGAAATATGAGGTGAAAGCCCTTGTAGTGTATATTTCTTTGAGACTGAGAAATATGAGGAATGAGTGACTGAGATGTGTTTTTCCACAAATGGGTGTAGCCATTGTGGACGTCATGTTGAGAGACTCCATGATGAGCCTTTGTACATCTCTGAGACTGATATGTGTTTTTTTCACAAATGGGTGTAGCCATTGTGGACATCATGTTGAGATACTCTATGATATGGATATTTGAGAATACCTCCCTAGCTAAGAGGGAGTGTTAGTGTTTTATAGCTACAAGAGGTATTTCCTTAAGCTAAATTAATCATAGGCAGTCGACCTATTACTTGTTAAATAAAATATTATATTCAACTAGAAGGTTGGCTCTAGAGAAGAGTACCTAGTTTGGTATATAAAGGAGAATGTGTCTCCTCATTTGATCATCAAATCAATTCCATTCCAATTCAACAACAGGTTTTCATTCTTAAGCAGCAGATCCATTTCAAGAAGTGACATTATTTGTGTCTTCAAGATTCACTTCAAGGAGAAGTATCATTATTCATTGTATTAGACTCGGCCTTTTCTAGGGCCTAATTTTGTATGCAATTTCTACACTTATTCTTCTGATTTATAAGAGAATATTTTGTTGGGTTTTTCTCCCTCAAGTAGGAGGGTTTTCCCAAGGTAAAATATTGTGTTCATTGTTCTGTGTTGAGTTTTCTGCTTATTGCATTTCTGATTCTAAATCTAACAGACCAAGCACATGAAATTATAGTAAAAGCCATGTGTTACATAATTATAAGTCCTAACAATCAAGCAACACAAAATTTATGCTATTTGATGTACAAATTGTAGACACCTAAATTTGGACACTTAATTTATCCAAATTTATCCCCTTCATCTAAGCATCCCCTTATCCGCATTAATTAAGTAATATCACTATTATTTAATTAATACCTCTAAAGTTCTTCTAATCCCTAATGTATCTAGTTAAATAATTAAATACCTTCCCCCTTTCATTAAATGAATTAAATAAATATGACATTTATTTAATTCCTCACATGTCACATCCCTTTCTTAATCCTAATCCATCTTCTAATCTCATCATTAGGGATGTGCACATGCCTAATCTTTGATTAGGATGTGTCACATCCTCCAACTTTTGCAAGTTGACCTCTAATCTCTCTTAGCCACCTAACCCTCCTTTAATCCTTCATTAACTAGCCTAATCAACCTCTCAAGGAATTTTTAATTCCTTTTATCCTTCCAAAGAATATTAAATTCTTTTTTCTCTTCTCCATGTGATCTTTGACTTGTCACATCAAGTCACATGTCACATCCTCAATAATTTCCCACTTGCCTCGAATCTGTCATTAATTTGTCTAATCAAGTACTTGCACAACCTTAATCACTTAATTAGGTCAACCTAATCCCCACATCATTTATGGAATGTGTCCTAATTCAACCTTATTAAAGGCTTTCTCCTTTTGGAGAAGGCACTCCATTCCCCATGTGAATTTTTAATTCACATTTAATCCCCCAATGCATTTCAATGAATTTTAAATTCCTTCTCTCATCCCCATGAGGATATTTGAGGAATTTTTAATTCCTCACATGTCCTCTCACCCACATGGGGACAAGAACCTCCTACATGGGGAAAAGGACCTCCTTTATGAGGAGATCTTGTCCCAATCCCAAGGTACTATGTATTAGCTCCTTGTCATGTACTCTCCTTCCAACTCATGTACGCATCATCCTTTTCAAGCCATTTCACATGTCACATGTCAAGATGTGAGGGCTTGTGAGTTCTCAACTCACCATGGCCCTACATCTTGGCCTTGTTGGTTTAATCCCAACCATCCATTTCTCTAGAGAATTCAAAATTCTCTATAAATACCTCATCTTTTCTCTCGTTTTAGGGGGAGATCATTTATGCTAGCCAAACTCTTGCAAAATTTTCTCTTGAGTCATACTTAGCCAAATTCTCATACTTGCATCCATTTTCACTCATTTTTCATCTTCATCTCATCTCATAGCTTGCATATATTGCCACCAAAGGAGCATACAACATCAAAGATCAAAGGGCCAACCAAAGGATCAATTCAAGACAAGATGAATCCAATCTATTTGATGTTTTTATTTTGTTTTGAATCCAACTAGGCTAATCTTTAGGTGTAGGGTGTTCATAGTTGTTATTTACACTCTTTTGTTTGCTGCTCATTTTCTAACAAGGATTTTTGCCCTATCATATTTCTGGCACGCCCGGTGGGACCCACAAATGGGTCTCTTTCTTTCACGTTTGCTATTTTTTCACTTTTTGCAAGTGCAGGTTGCAGAGGAGCGGACCCGACCTATAGATAGACGGACCCAACCATCCAGGGGTGGACCTGACGTCTGCACAAGCGGACCTGACCTAACAAACAGGCGGACCTACCCTCCAGACAGGCAGACCTGACCTAGATAGTTTTTTCCAAAAGGTAAAATTTTAGTTTTTAGCATCCTTTTTTTTGTTTTAAGTGTTTTTAACCCCCTAACTTGGGCACATAGTTTAACTAGGGGTGCCAATTAATCTTGTTTGTCATGTTTTTTGGTGATCTATTTGACGTATCCAATCCCCTTGCACCATTTGGCGATCCTGGGTGACAAGAAATTATAGCTTACCAAGTTTTTGTGTCTCCCTTTTTCCTTTCTTAGCGGTACTGCTTGGGGATTTCATCACCCCAACGGATTATTCCAACCATGTGTACCGGTAGGGTATATAAAGGGGGGAGAGCGAAATTTGTACCTCAATCCAACCACGTTGTAATTGGCGAAGCGTAGGGATGACGTAAAGAGTTGGTCTGAGCCTTTACTATCTCGCTAAGGTTCCCGACTCATGCTTGTAACGGGTTGGTGTTCACAGTTTGGGCCTCACGTACCGAGTGTATATCAAGGACTCCTTAGGAGCCATGTTCATCTTAGAATAGAAGACTTTATCGGCCATACCCTTTCTACTAGTCTTAGGATTATGTTGTCTGAATTATCTTCTTTGTGCAATACTAGTGATTTTCTATTCAGCCATATCCTTTTGATTGATAATTGATGTGTTTTGGGTCCTTTTCCTTAGTCAAACCTCTTGACAGGTGGACCTACCCTCCCGATAGGCAGACCTACCCTCCAAGGGTGGACCTGACCATGCAAGGGCGGACTTGACCTGTAAACCAGTCCTTTGGAGCCTGTTTTAAACAATTTTGACCAACTTTTGCTCCATAGGCGGATCTGCCCTCCTGATAAGCGGACCTGCCCTCCCGACAAGCAACTTGCCCTCCAGGGGCGGACCTGACCCATCCAAGGGCAGACTTGACCTGTAAACCAATCCTTTGGAGCCTTTTTTAGCCAATTTTGACAAACTTTTGCTCCATAGGTAGACATGCCCTCCCGACTGGTGAACCTTCCCTACACAGGTGGACCTGACCCATCCAGGGGTGGACTTGACCCTTGACCAGTCAGTTTTATCATTTGTTTCATCATTTTAGACACCTGTTTCATCGTTTCACGTGCTTTTTCATCCATTTTGAGCACTCGTTCACTCATTCTAAGTCTTCCTCCCCTCGTTTCAAGATTCATTCATCCATTGTGAGCACTCGTCCATCCATTCTGAGCATCCATCTCATTTCATGTGCCCGAACAGCTTTTTTTTTACTATTTTCACCCAAGGGCAGACCTGACTTTTTTTAGGGGTGGACCTGCCTAGCCAAGGGCGGACCTGACCTTTTCCAAGGGCGAACCTGCCCAGCTAGGGGTAGACTTGCCCAGCCAAGGGCGGACCTAACCTCTTAACCAACCCTTTTAAGCTTGTTTTGACCAATTTTGACCAACTTTTGTCCGGTAGGCGGACCTACCCTCCAGGGGCGGACTTGACCTTTGAACCAGCACTTTTCAACCTTTTATGACCAATTTTGACCAAATTTTGTCTGACAAGAAGACCTGCCCTCCCGACAGGCGAACCTACCCTCCAAGGGCGGACCTGACCTTTAAACCAACACTTTTCAGCCTGTTTTGACCAATTTTGACCAACTTTTGTCCAACATGAGGACCTGCCCTCTCGATAGGCGAATTCGCCCTCTGCAGGCGAACCTTCCCTCCACAGGCGGACCTACCCTTCAAGGGCGGACCTGACCCTTGACCAGTCAGTTTTATCATTCGTTTCATCATTCCACCCTTCGTTTAGTCATTTTGAGCACCCATTTTCCTTTCATCAACATTGTTCCATAAGTCATCGTTTCATCACCAAAATCACATAAGTGCTACTTAGAACATCATTAGATTCCATATCCATCATCGGATCATCCATCCCAATCACCTAGACGTCGTTTCGAGAGTTTAGATTTTTATGTTGAAACTTCCAGAGGCCATAACTTTTGACTTGGGTGTTCATTTGAGCTGAAATTTTATGGGTGGTTGCATTATGAGGTGGCATTTGGATTCCCCCTCATTTTGCCACATTTTCGAAGCCTCAAACTTTCATCTTGACCCTCAAAATCGCAAATTAGTGTTTTTTTTTTTTTTGAAAAATCATTTTCGTTAATAACTCGAAATGCATGTCTCATATTTGGGGTGTTAGTTGGCAATTCATCCTATCTTAGTTTTGGGTATTTTTGAAAAAGAAAACTAGACTCAAAAGTATGTCCGTGAAGTTTCCTAAAATGGCAAAATTTGATAATTTTTAAAAATTGCCAAATCTGGAAAAATCTTATTGTCAACACCTTACATCCTTTAAACCCCAAAATTTGGTATAGAATCAATCCCATCACATCCTCTAATCATTTTAGGCTTCAATCCAATCATAATATATGCTTTAATCTAATCCCAATCTAAGCTTAACCAAAACCCTAATCTGAGCTTTAATCTAATCCCAATCTGAGCTTAACCAAAACCCTAATCTGAGCTTCAATCCATCTGCAGTCAAGATCTTTGGATATCGAAACAAATCTTAAGATCCTTCCCTCCATATTCTTCAATTTCATCCTATTCAACCTTTCGTCCATTCCACAAGTCAACCTCCTAATCTGAGCATTCATTCATTCATTTTGATCAATCGTTTACTCGTTTCAACCTTTCATCCATCCATTCCGAACATTCGTTCCCTATTTTTTGATCATGTGTTTACTCGTTCCGAGTAAACGTTCATCCATTTCAAACCTCCTTTCATCATTTCAAACTCTCATTCCGTCATTCTGATCATTCGTTTACCTATTCTGTGTAAACGATCACCCATTTCAAACCTTCATCTATCATCTCAAACTCTTGTTCTTTCATTCCAATCATTCATTTCCTCGTTCCGAGTAAACATTCATCCATTTGAAACCTCCTTCAATCATTTCAAACTCTTGTTCAACAATCCCGATCAATCGTTTACTCGTTCTGAGTAATCTTTCATCTATTCCAAACCTTCATCTTCTTGTTCTAAGAATCATTCATCCATTGTGAGTGGTCGTTTACTCGTTTTGAGTAGTCATTCATCCCTCTCGATCATTTGTTTACTCGTTCTGAGTAATCTTTCATCTATTCTGGACCTCCTTCTCTTGTTCTGAGCAGTCATTTGTCCATTTCTATCATCCGTTCCTCCAATCAAATCATCATTTTCACCATCAAAATCCCCTAAACTTCGTCTCAGGTTATTATCCAAATTGACCTAAGAGTTTGATCTGATCATCAACATTTCTTAGGATTGTCATCCATCCTAAGTTAATCATTATCATCGGCCCAATCAATCCCTTTTTAATCTCAAAGTGGATTTGGTGCCGCAATTGTCCATTTATCCTTTAATCTGATCAATCAGTATCCTATGTCACCTAGGGTAATCTCTGAACGGGGTTTACTGTCCCTTTCGTCATCCTAATCTTATCAACCATCGATTGATCTTATCCAATCGCATCCAATCGCATCCCTATCCAATCACCTTCGACCCAATCAATCTACTTCCATCTCGAAGCAAATTCAGTTTCGTAATCATCCTTTGATAATCCAATATGATCATCAAAATCAATCCCATTGCATCATCCAATCATCCTAATCTAAGATTTAGTCCAATCTCAATCTGAGCTTAACCTAAATCCCGATTTGAGCTTTCATCCATTCCCATCTCAAATCTTTGATCCATCATCTTTATCCTTTCATCATCATGAATCCTTATCCTCCATCAATAGTAGTCAAAGGAAACCCTAATTACGTCGACAACGATAACGAAAGTCTTGTCAATCAAGAAGAATACAACATGGATCCCCTTGACACTATCATTGCTAGTAAGCTTTCTCCACCTGCTTTCCAAAATCCAATCACCCCTTCAAGTTATCCTGTTATGTCTTCATCCATGCCTAATCATGTTCCTTATGCTACCTTTGACAAGGGATATCCATCATATCCATCATATCCTTCATCTACATCATCCTCTTATCCAACATCTGCATCCTCTTATCCTAGTCTACCATCACAATACCCCTATCCTAATCCCCCGTCCACATCCTCCTATCTCAATCCTTCATCCGCATATACCCACTACCCTAATCTTCCATACCAATTTGCTCATCTTAATCCTACATTCACACCTTCATATCCTAATCCAACATCCACATCAACCTATCCTAATCTAACATCCACATCTTATCCTAATCCGACATCCACATTTCCCTATCTCAATCCGCCACCTCAATCTTACCATCCTAATCCACCATCCCAATACTCTTACTACAATCCACCACCTGCATCCTCGTGTCCTAATTCACCATTCCAATACCCCTATCTTAACCCTTCATCTAATCTTAATCCCCCTTCTATTCCCAGTCTTGCATCCAATCCCATTCCCCCATCTAATCCTAGTCCACCAATCCCTAGTCCCAATCCCCCACCAATCCATAATCCTTCATCCACTCCTACCACGCCATCTCAGCCCAGAGTATTCAATTTTCTCACTCTAGAAATCCTCCAAGGACTTATAACAAAGAATACATCTCCCATTCCACACCTTGAAGTTGTGGAATCATGCCATCCCAAACCATCATCCATAGTCATTAGTGATGAGACCCTTCCCCACCCAACGCCTATCATTGATGATATCACCCCTAGCACCACTCAAGCCATCGAAACTATCACATCCTCTTAATCCACTGAGCTCCCATCTCCTACCATCACATATACTGAATCCATTGAACACCCACTTCCTACTCCAAGAGTTGTCAAACCCATCGACGACACCCAAATCCAACCCACTTCTTCCACTCCTAGTGTCACTAAAATCCATTCCCATGAATGTTTTGAATCCTCCATCCCCCCATCTTCCCCACTTGAAGAGTCCCACCAAGACTCCATTATTCCTCTCGCACGCAATGAGTCATGCCAAGAGCCTGATCCAAAGCATGCAAACATATCCCCTTCTCCAAATCAAGATCCTACCATCCCATCTAGTCCACCTCAAGATCACATTCCCCCATCCATTCCATCCCATGATCCCCTTGGCATTCAAGATTCCACCTCTCCATCTCCATCTCCATCATATGAGCCCACTACCACAAATACAGATCCTATCATATCTCCTAATCCATCTCTTGATACCACCCATCCAAATGTTGCTACCCCATCATCGCCTAAAACTATTATCCCCACACCGCTTGCATATCCCCTTGGTACTCTCACATTCTTCCATGGTGGCCTCCTCGCAGAATAAAAACACAATGTATATACCACCCATCATCCTCCACCTAATAATGGACTTGCATCATGTTTTCAGAATAACATAAATCCTATCATGGATTGCATGGTCAAGAAAATGAACTATCAAGGAAAAGGTTTAAGCCTTCATGAGCAAGGTATTTTAGAGCCCATCCAAGTCAAAGAACAAATTTGCATGCAAGGTCTTAAACTATTTCCCAAGACTCACAATCTAAAGATGTTGGTACAACCTCTAGACATCCTCAATGAGCCTTTTCAAAAAGAAATGTTGGCTCTTCCCATTGCTCCACCAGATCATATGTTGCCATCCCTCCTCCTCTATCGTATCGCCTCAAAACAACCGTCCATATTCCTCCTTCATCTGCTCCATCCATTTTGTGTCCTTACATCCCTCCATCCACCATCTCCCATCCTTCATCTACTCCATTCATCTTGGGTTCTTATGTCCCTCCACCCACTCCATCTGCTTTGGGTCCGTATATCCCAAAATCACCTCCTCCATCTCATCCTTTCATCCATCTAACGCCTATCCATGGCATTCATCATAAACATCCCTCTTGCATGTCCCCTAATTAGGATCAACAAAGGCACATGCCTACACACTCTCCATCTACACGTAATCCTCAAAATCCTACCTCCATTGCTCTACATCATCCATATCCTCGCACCCATCCCATTGCTACTAAAAACACTTTGGATGCTAAAGTAAAAATACATAAATCCAAACATCCACATGAATCTAAAGTTTCCCATGTCCCCTCTAAAATACATGGTGAAGAGAAGAAAAATCTATATCCAAATCAAATCTGTAGGCGACAAAGGCCCACCAAAGCAAAGATCAAAACCATGTGGATCCCAAAGAAAAAAGATGCAATGCCTTCAAATGAAAAATCTGTAAGAACATCCAAAGTTGCTAATTCGAACGCCAATCATACACTTCCTCCATCTCCTAAATCTGTTTTGGGTCCTTACGTCCCAAAATTCACTATCCCATCTCCTCCATTATCCCCGCATTCCCCATCCATTAATCCTCTTATCATTTCACATCCATCACTGTATGTGCCAATGTTGGTCCTAAACTCACCACCCCCATCACACATCTACCCCATCATTTTATCCATACCATTTCCTACATCCCATCCATTATCCCGCGTATCTTCCCCATCAAATCCCTCTAATTCATCCTCTTGCATAATCCATTTATCCTAATAAGATTGTACCAACATCCAACAGTCGGTTCAAACATGGGCTCTTAATACCTCATATAGAACTTGATACTTGAGTCCTTCATCCATATCCTTATCACATGTCTTCTAAATCCACTTATTCGCCTCCCTATCCTTATCCATCTCCTTCTGCATGTTATCCAAAAATTCAAAAAATCCAAAAAAGTAATCCCCATCTACACTTGGGGGCAGCTTCCTGATATGCATTCCCTCCATCCACTATGCTTCCTGCTATGCACCCGTCTTCTTGCTATACGTCATTTTCATTCATCCCATCCATCCTACCTATCTTACACATCTTTCTTGGCATATCTTATTTATCCCAATCCTTCCATCCTCCCTGTGATCTTGATAACGATAGGGGAAAACATATAAACATGCTTTGGACACCTCTTAGCATACATTCCCCTCATCCGCACACTATCCTACTCCTCATTCACACTCGTCTACCTTCCTTATCCACCCGTCATGCTACCCTCAATCTCCCTTCCTTATCCATGCATCCTATATTCATCCATCTCACTCCTTTATTTGTCTATCCTTCTCTATTGCATCCTTCATGCCTCCTCGCAAATGACATATCTAGAGTGGTGGCATATATCTTCCTTTGTGATATAGTCCTTGGAGACATCATTCATTCCATCAAAGAAATCCCTTCCATTTCCCTATCCTCATATCCTTATCGTTATATCCATCTCCCCATCCTTATCTTCCTATCCTTCCATCATAGCATCCCTTTTCATCTATCCATCTGGTAACATTTTTCTCATCCAAATCCTTATCCCTCTATCCAATCCATCCAAACAATCATTTTCCTCCCCCCATCCTCTATCCTCATCCCATCTCATAATCCCTTGTCATTGGTATCTAGCTATAGGCTACTCCACACGCAATCCAATGATGTCTATCTTATCATCATCTTTTCAATCTCCTACCCTTTCTCATCATTCATCTATATGTCTTGTCATCCTCCCACTTCATCTTTGCTGATTTGGATAACTATCCCATCCCTGAGCTTTGTGTAGTCACCATCCTCTGATCCAATCTAACAAGTCTATCATGTCCCATCATGTCGATCCAATCATTTTATCCCCTTATCTAGGGTTATCTCATCATCCTTTATCCATCGTTTGTCTTTGGTCCTTTTGTCGAACTATGTTGCCCCTGCGCTTTCACGTAGGCAAGGTCAATCATTTGATCCGCCCTCGAGGCTTTATCCGTCTGTTCCTTTATCGTCTATCATCAGTCTTTCTTCTTTGTCCATCCTATCATCCATCGAGGTCTCCATTGTCCTCTTTCCAATTTTATCCATGGTTTGTCATTAGTCTTTTATCAAACTACGAGGGCTTTATGCTTTCACGTAAGCAAAGTTAATCTTTAATCGTCCCCCGAGCCCCTAGGTCACTAGGATGTGTTAGTCTCCTATCTTGTGTCATGTCATCGAGCTATGCCCTTATCTAGTTGGTTCTTAACAAACAAGATCCACTTGTATTATCAGATCCAATCGGCTCTGAATAGCTTGAGTCATATCGGTCTTTCAGTTTAGTATCCACCATTGGTCTCAACAAGATGCATCCTTTCGAACAAACCTCATCAATCCCATCCATCCCCTTGATCCTATGGCAAAGGACATTTGAAATTGATTGCGATCTATTGATTCTTTTGGTTTTTGTTTATCATTTGAGCTCCCTATCATCACTTATCGTGGTCACCTTGATCCATCATATCATGGTGTGCTTTGACTAGTCCACATCGGGGCATATCTTGATCTTTTATTTGTTGTTGTCTTCTTGATTGCCCCATGTAGTATCCACCAAGATCCCTGAGGTCTTTTGTTACGCTGGGGCATCCTTGTGTGCTTGCGGTTATCCCAATACCTGGTCTGACCAAGGTCATCATGACTTTGGTGTGTTGGGATAGCCTTCTTGTTTGTTGTGTTTGTTTCATGCATTAGACACTAATCAGCCTTGGTTCTTCATACCTTGGCATCTTGTGTCTTATGCTATAGCAAAAATTAGTGCTCTTAAAGATAGAAAATTGCATTTGGATTGCATTTCATCTCCATCCTCTCGTCTCTCAAAATTTCCCCCATCCCTTCATCCTTCCTTACTCCCCCTTGTCCATCATCATTTTTATTCCTTTCATCTATCTCACATCCCAATCCAATCCTCTCCCATTCAATCTAGCACAAATCATCTAATCATATCCTTGGTCTTGTTCCTAGTCTTGTTACAAGCCTTGATCCAATCATCATCATCATCATCATCATCCAGATGTATTCTTCCATATCCCCTCAGTGTTGTTTTGGGATGTATCCTTCCCTCATCAACAACACTTTCATCATCATCATCGGGAGGTATTTTTCCCTATCCTTTAATAGTGTTTTGGAATGTATCCTTCCCTTATCAATACCACTCATTGGGATGTATCCTTCCCTATCCTCATGTTGTTTTGGGATATCTCATTCCCTCATTGACAACACTCCATCCATCCTCAACCCCTTTTGGTTTGTACCCTTATTGGGGCAAAATCATATTTTTCCTCAAATCTATTTGTGCTTCATCCATCTCCTATCGCTTATCCTCTTATCTTGTTCGTCACTTTGCATCATCTTCCTCATATACCTCTTACATCATCTCCATTTCAAGAGCACACCCATGTTCTCTTGAACCCACATGTCCTCTCAAGGGGGCATCCTTCATCCCTAATTTTCATCATTTTTTTCCCTTCCTAGTCACTCCTTTAAATGACTGGGGCATTTTTCCCAATCTAACCATCTTCTTCTAAGTTCTATGTTTTAATATTCTTTGAAATGATGCTACTTCGTAACACCATCTCTAAGAGGGGAAAAATGTAGAAACCTAAATTTAGACACTTAATTTATCCAAATTTATCCCCTTTCGTCTAAGCATCCCCTTATCCGCATTAATTAAGTAATATCACTATTATTTAATTAATACCTCTGAAGTTCTTCTAATCCCTAATGTATCTAGTTAAATAATTAAATACCTTCCCCCTTTCATTAATTGAATTAAATAAATATGACATTTATTTAATTCCTCACATGCCACATCCTTTTTTAATCTTAATCCATTTTCTAATCTCATCATTAAGGATGTGCACTCCATTCCCCATGTGAATTTTTAATTCACATTTAATCCCCAATGCATTTCAAGGAATTTTAAATTCCTTCTCTCATCCCCATGAAAATATTTGAGGAATTTTTAATTCCTCATATGTCCTCTCACCCACATGGGGACAAGGACCTCCTTTATGAGATCTTGTCCTAATCCCAAGGTACTATGTACTACCTTCATGTCATGTACTCTCCTTCCAACTCATGTACACATCATTTTTTTCAAATCACTTCACATGCCACATGTCAAGATGTGAGGGCTTGTGAGTTCTCAACTCACCATGGCCCTACATCTTGGCCTTGTTGGTTTAATCCCAACTATCCATTTCTCTAGAGAATTCAAAATTCTCTATAAATACCCCATTTTTTCTCTCATTTTAGGGGGAGATCATTTATGCTAGCCAAACTCTTGCAAAAAAAATTCTTGAATCATACTTACCCAAATTCTCATACTTGCATCCATTTTCACTCATTTTCCATCCTCATCTCATCTCATAGCTTGCATCTCTTTCCACCAAAGGAGCATAAAAAATCAAAGATTGAAGGGCCAACCAAAGGATCAATTCAAGACAAGGTGAATCCACTCTATTTGTTGTTTTTATTTTGTTTTGAATCCAACTAGACTAATCTTGAAGTGTAAGGTGTTCATAGTTGTTATTTGCACTCTTTTGTTTGTTGCTCGTTTTCTAACAAGTATTTCTGCCCTATCACACAAATATCAAAAGATTTTACAGCATACAATTTACAAAATTTGAATTCTTAAAGAAAATATTTATATAACAATCAAAATAATCATTGAAGGAAGATTTGGTCATTTATGTCAAGAGAAGGCCCATTATATGATATGCACGTACCTAGTCTATCTACCTTCTTTGGAACTGCATTGTTACAATAAAAATAGATTTTTGTAAGGAATAGAAGAATTTCTTGTTAAAGTATCTTCAAAATTCCATTATCACAAAAGAAACATTATTGGACTACAGTAAATTCCCTAGCTATATTCTAATTAGAATAGGTTGTGTTTTTATTTTCTTCTAACCCATCTTTTCAATGTCAGCATTATCATTTTGTAATACACTTCAATAAGGATTCTTATCGATTTGCTTTCATAATTCTCCATTCTATTAGCCTCGAAAACACCCCTCAAAATCTTAAGTGTCCCATAGCCAACTAATAGTCCTTCCTTCCAATTCTTCTTTTCTA
Source organism: Sequoia sempervirens (assembly GCA_007258455.2). Taxonomy (NCBI): domain Eukaryota; kingdom Viridiplantae; phylum Streptophyta; class Pinopsida; order Cupressales; family Cupressaceae; genus Sequoia; species Sequoia sempervirens. The sequence continues at coordinate 1,202,060 of VDFB02000009.1, read as the reverse complement.
CCATTTAATGCCTCAAAACATTTGCATTCCAATAATTGGCCAAACACATGACCGAAAATTCAAAATATTGAATTTTCATACACGTTTAACAGTTTCTTTCTAAAAGCTCTTCTTTACAACATTTATGGACTTTATAGTTTGAAGCATAGTTTGCAAACTCGGACTCGTGGCGGACTCGGCAGCCCAAAAATCTGACTCAGACTCGAGACTCGAGATGGACTCGGGAAAAGACTTGGCTAGGACTCGGCAAAAAAAAGTCATAGTTTTATTAAAAAACAAGAACAAATTAATGCATTTAGAGAACATAAGAGCCTAATTTGATTATCAAACACTCATAATTCAAATATTACATGTCATATGATCATCAAACACTCAATAATTGAAATTTCATCATTCATAGTCATCAAATATTCATAGTTTCAATGTATAACAGCATCATAAGTTTATAAATGTTTACATATAATCATGTCAGAATGACAAAAATATTAACAACCACATGTAATCTACATCTTCCTCTTTCCCCTCCCAATGGTACTCAATTTTGGAGGCCTAGAACTAGAAGATGCCCATGCTATAGTATTTGAACGAGGACTAGGAGATAGAGCAGGGGAAACATGATATTCAAATGTGTCTTCGTAGTCCTCCATGGAATCCAATCTTGTTGCTTCTTTTTTTGTTGCTCTCTCTAATTTAGCAAGATCCTCATCAGTAAGGAAGACATCAGCCTCATCATTTTGTTCATCAATAGTCCATTCACCATATGGATCAATGTAATCCAAGTCGATGGACTCATGTGAAACACCCTCCACCTTTCTAGTTCGAAGGCAAAGGTTGTACCGAAAGAAAACTAAATCATTTAGGCGCTACTGAGTCAACCTGTTTCTCTTCTTTGTATGAATGTTCTAAATAAACTCCAATTGTGTTCACACCCAGAAGCACTGCATGGCTGCGACAAGGCACGTATGGCTAGCTTTTGAAGATTTGGTGTGCTAGCACCATAGTTCTCCCACCATAGATCTACAAAAACATGTTTAAAAAATATAAGTATTAAGAAATAAGAATAAAGTAAAAAATCTATATGTAAGAATCAAGTTTCTAATTTCATTTTTTACTTGGTGGTTGTTTTCCTCTCCTTTCAATTGCTTGTTGGGAGGAAAAGAGTCTCCCCTTTACACCCTTGTAGACCTTGAATAGATAAAAGAAAAAGTAAATCAAATATAGAAAATTCATAGATAGTCAAGGCTCAACATTGCAAATTCATAAATAAGATTTAACAAATCTCACCTCCAACTCATCAAGCACCTTATCTCTCAACTCACGATCATGCACCATCCTATCACTGCATGTGACAAGACCTTCCATGACCTCCTCATCTGCCTTAAATGTGTCTGAGAAGTAGAAATTTGGATTCAAGAAGTAGGCAAAGGCATGAATCGGATGGTGGAGTTGGTGTTTCCATCTCTGATCAATGATGCGCCATACGATTTCATTTTTCCTTTTGTTGCCACCATAGTAACGTGATATGGCCTCTTTGGCCCTATCCATGGCCTCATAGATGAAACCCATTAGCATGCCATCTCCATCCACCATACGAAGAACCCTCACCAAAGGTTTTTTCACCTAAAAAAATGAAAACAAATGTTAAATTATAACAAAATTAACCCCTCAAAAAATTAAAAACAACAAATATATTATGATGTATAAATTTTTTTGTGTGATTGCTACTTACCCCATCAACTCCTCTCCATTTTTGATGAATGTCTCATCAAAAACTACGGCAACAATCCTCTCCCCTTCAGGTCTATTGGAAAATGAGGACTCCTTCCAAGCATCAGACACAAACATTTGTTTGAGATGACCAATGGCACCAAGAATGCTCTGCAATGTGAGGAAGTGGCTAGAAAATCATGTCACTCCAGATCGCACAAGGTCCTTGCCATTTGTGAATTTCCTCATCAAAGAAAGCACCCAAGTATGGTTGTAGATAAATTTTGTAACACTTTTTGCATCTTCAACCACTCTTTTAACCCATGAAATCTTCCCAATGTCCTCTAGCAATAGGTCCAAGAAATGTGCAACACACGGAGACCATGCAATTGTGGGATACCTCTCCATAAGTAGTCTATACCTATAGCTACATATGTAGTTACATTGTCCGTGATGATTTGGACAACATTATCAACTCCAACCTCCTGGACCACCCCATCTAATAGATTGCATAAAGTCTCAGCATTTTTGACTTCATGGGAGGCATCTATTGATTTTAGGAACACCAATCCACCATTAGAGGCCACTAAAAATTTAAGGAGAGTTCCATCCATCTGTCCACCCATCAGATAAAATGTTGCAACCTTTTCTTCGCCAAAATTTATTTTGCTCATCAACCACAAGTCATGTATTCTTTACGGCTTCCTCTAGCAATGGCCCACTCAAATCTCTAGATGATGGGGTCTTAAACCCCTTTCCTGCAACTGTAAGGGCGTTCACCAAACCTTCCCAATATGGGTTATTTGCAACATTCAAAGGTAGATTATTGTAGTACCAAAATTTTGTAGCAGCCATCCTAGCTTCATGATGCTTTTCCTTATTCCAACTGGTACCTTCAACTGAAGGTTGTGCTCCTGGAACGTTACGTGGAAAAAAATAATTTGGTCCTGATGAAGGACCCTGGCCAGCACTAGCAATAGAAAAGGAACCATCAGGACTCTCACCAAAATATGAATGTGGAGCACGGATGCTTGGACTTGTAGCACCATGGGGCATAGATGGTGTAGAATGGGATCCACTCATCATTGCTGCTAGGGAATCCTTTGTTTTTTATCTTTCATCTTTTTTTAGCTCATATTCAGCAAGAAGGGCCTTCATCTCCCTAATAATATCAGGAGTAGTGTTAAGGCATCCCTCCACATTTTTCCCAGGTATTCTTGCAAGGTAGAATTTTAATCTGTTTACTCCTCCTGTCATCCATTTCAAGCATTCAATACATGTCATTTCACCTTTTTTATTTCCTAGTATTCCATACTTCCATGCAGGATTCCCTTTGGATTTGAAGACGACATTGTTGTTTCAAGTTCAACATGGAAAAAAAAATTAGCAAGGGTTTGCTAAAAAATCAGCAAATAAATGTGATTCAAAGTTTCAAACATTTGCAACAAAAAAAGAATACAAAACCAAGCTAGAAATAGTAGGAATTAGGCTATTAAGGAAAATAGAAAAAAAAAATTGGTAGCATTTCCCCTTATTTTTTCTTGATTTTTTTGATTTTGAGTGTAAGAAAACATAAACAAAGAATTGTTAGATCACTTACTTGGCTCTATTTTGATCTTTTTAGCTCATTCTCTTGGCTTCAATCAACCCCAAATCAATTTGCAGACCTCTATTTCACAAAACAAAAGGTTAAAATGAAAGAAAAAACAAAATAAAACATGGGTTTTTAACCCATTTTAGCTCCCAGCCGCGCAAGAGAGTCTTGGGTCGAGACTCTCAAGTCTGACCTCAGGACTCATCTGACTCCTGAGGTCGGACTCAGGAGTCCCAACCCAGGACTCTCCTAGACTTGACTCCCGAGTCCATGGCGAGTCAACTTGACTAGCCAATGGACTCTCGAGTCTGCAGAGACTCTGTCGAGTCTAGCCAAGTCTGCAAACTATGGTTTGAAGTCTTTGGTCATTTTTCTTCCATTGCCCAGAGTCAATTGCTCTTATTTTGTCTCATGTTTATTTGTCATTGCTATTTCAATCACTTTAAGTAGTTGTTCTTGTCATTATTTTCATTAACACATAGATACTTCTCTACAAACTGTTATACCCAAATAAAGTTTTTGCTTCAATAAGGCATTTTGATTAAAATGGTCTAAACCTTGTAAAATTGTCATCAAAAGTCAGTTTTATGTCAAACCAAGCATGGGATTTTTGTGGGTTTAATGTCTAGAAGATACTAGCAAATTTTTGAAAAAATTGAAAATTAGGTTTTCGGGCCCCTATTTTTAGGAAAAACCCTAAAAAATAGGATCTTTCCAAAATTGACTGAAATAATTTTGATTGGCTTATTTCACTTCACGATCACATTGGTGAAGTTGGAATCAAGAAAAAGTCAGTTTAATTCTGGTGGGCTATTTTCACTTTTTCAGGAGAAAAGTTAGGACCTCTGAGGTCATCAATGGCAGTTGGACAGTACCAGGTGTCAAAATCTAAGCCTCAAACTCATCATAGAAGATTATGTGGTGAAAGATGCTAAAAAAATGTTTCACAACAGAGGGCATTTTCAAAAGGAGAAAAATGGAAAAAAAATTTCAAGTCTGGAAACACTTTGCCTTGCTACGAGGAAGGTGCTTGTGTAGTCAACGTCCAAGTCAACTTTGAAGTATCCATACACGTAAAAATGGTGAAATGCAGTCACGTACTCACATCAACAGCAATGATGCTTCAACTCAATCAACTCAGCAAGCGACACAGTGTTCATGAAACGTGAAAGAGGTGAAATCATTAGAAAATCACCAACTCTAGAACTAATTGCACCCCTGCAAACCAAGGGCGCCCTTGAATTTGAAGGCTCAAATGCAATTGTAATGATTGTAAAGCCATTCATCTTCTTTGGATTTCTATCAGCTTTCTAGCAAGTCATCAAGCGAATCCAGCAGATTTGCGAAACACCGACAAACGACAGTAGAGGCGGAAGATGCTAAAGGCAACAAACGTCAAAACTGGTAGTCAATTACATAAATTACACCCTTGTAGCCTAGGGGCGCCCAAGAATAAATCCTATTAGACATTAGTGTCTAAGTTTTTTTGTCTTCAAATGATTTTTCCAGCTTCAATCTAGCTTCGTGATGGATCCATTCACCAGTCCATAAGACATACTAAACGATCGTAGTTGTTAATTCGGCAAGCACGTAAAACAGAGGATTGAAAATTAAAATGTTAGTTGTACCTCTGCAGGCCAGGGGCGCCTAGCTTTTTGGTCTATTAGATGAGGTTTTCAGCAACTGTATTCTTCAAGAGATCTGTTCAGAATCCTTCTACCTACACAATGAATCCAACCGTCAACTCTTTGGACCTGTCAAACGCCTATAGATGAAGATTCAACTTAAAACACTAGAGATGAAAGCAAGTAGAAATTTGACTGTTGGAAAAATGTAACCTTCTTGGAAAAGGCGCCCAACTTTTTGGGGCCTCAAATGTAGTCTTCTGGCTTCGTCACTCCCAAGAACATCTCTTCAAAATTGTTCGATCTCTGTGATGTGATCATCAACATGAACATTAGAGCAATCCAACTCCCGACAGCGAGGGTCAAAGTGGAGCAATTGGTTGAAAGTTGCAGATTGCAAAATGAGTTTCAAAAATCCAATTGTCCCTCTGCAGGCCAGGGGTGCCCTTGAATTTGAGCATTATAATCCAACTTTCAGATGTCGCAATACCAGTCATTCTTTCTGAAATTGAATTGGTTTTCCATTCCATATCTTAGTGTGTTCGCAGGAGTTGTCAATCACCGGCAACTACAGATTGAAGCACAGAGGGTCAAAATACAAAAAATAGCTAAGTCTAGTGAAAAATGCACCCTTTTGGGAAAACGCGCCCCAGAATTCAAGAAGTTTTTAGCATTTTTTTCTCCCAGCAACATCTTTTCAGACTTGATCTGGCTTCGCAATGAGTGTGTAAGCTCAGCTTCAGGATCAACCTAGCATCTAGAATTCAGGGTCAAATAAAGGTTTCAGTGATGTTTGCAAAAGCTAAAAAGTAGGAAATGTCAACAAGTTTCTAAGTCTGAGAAATTTGACACCTAAAGTCAAACTCTGACTCAAAAAGTTTTGCGAAAACTAAAGTGCATGCTTTGGTTGCCCTATAATGGAGGGATTTTTGAACTAAATTAAAATAATAATAAAAACTTTAGTTTCACCTCCAAATCGAACTGCAAAATACTCCATTATTCTTGCATGTGGCGTATTTCCTCTTTGAATGTTGAGTGGCTCCTATTTGAAGGATTGTCTCCATTTTTATTAACTAAATGAGGTCCAATGAGAATGATGTGTCCAAGATTTAGGGTTTTTACATGCATGTGACGCCCTAACTCATGAAAATTATTTAAATATGCACTTGGGCGTCCATTTCCTTCATCACAGGTTGAAGGAAAACACATATTTCCTTGTGCAAGCAAGATTTGGAGGCGCTTCAGGAAGGATTTTTCAATGTTCTTTGCAGGTACACGTCCAGATTGCTTAGAGGGATAATTCTCCAAACTTCATCTTTCAACACATGCATGTCAGACTTCGTAAAAGGATAGGCGTCATTTTTACAAAGGCAGAATATAATTTCTATCTTCTCCCCCTCACATATCTTCTATCCTTGTCTTAGGTTTTCTCTCACATGTCCAAGTAAACGATAGTTTTTCACAATTATGGTCATCTAGGTTTGTTGAGCATAGCATTCTTTCCAAAACCCTCAAGTTCTAGAATATTTTTGAAAAAATTTGCCCTACTGCCCCATCTACTTTTTTTCCAAAAAGTCTTTGCATACCAAGCGAAAAAGCACTTTTTCAATTTTTTGATGTTGTGGGTTTTCTTAGAAATGCATTCTCTACAAAACCCACGTCTCAGAATTTTTCGTGAAAATTGCCTCTCGATGGGTTATTTTTAGCCTCACTAGGAGCTATTTTTAGCCTCACCAAAGTTATTTTAGCCTTACTAAAAAAGTTATCAAAACATAGTCGTGTTTACAGTCAACAAGCTAGTTTTTCAAAATGTAGTTCACTTAGACTGAATTCAAGACCAAATTGGTCTTAATTCATGATTTCATCAGAACGACTGACATAGATTTGCATCAAGTGTGTCTAGAGGTTGACTTGAACGCTCCATAAATGGGCCATATCACACCTCAAAACATGGAGGAATCTGGATTGCTAGAGGCAACTTCACTTCCCATCACAGTACAGTGTGTCGAATTTGTAACGGCTTGTGTAAAGCATTACAACTCTACTACACGAAAAATTCAATCAGTGGATGGACGAGTGATATGCAGTATCAGGCCAAAGGACATCGAGAAGTGCTTCGATATTCTTGCGAATAAGAATAACTTGGTCATACCTATGGAACAGAGTGAGAAGGCATTCAATGTTGATAAGGAAAAATGTCAGCAAAGAATGGCAGAGAGGTGGCTTAAACAGAAAAAGGTAACTTTCCAAAGAATGTGGGTCATGGAGAGTTCAAAGATGAATATGCGATTATGATTACCCTTCTCAACCATGTTACCGGTCAAGCAGATGCCAACAAATTCCAGCCTTGGATGTACTACAGCATGGCTCAGATCATCAACAGAAAGGAGCATTACGACTAGGCTTCTTTGATCAGTGATGTTCTCCACAGACAGATGACTAGCTTCTTGGTTGCTCACGAATTCCACATGTGTTCATACCTCGTGTATCTGATAGCCTTCCAAGGCCAGTTTAGAGGGTTGAATACTGTGGGGATTCTAAGTGTACAAAAGGTTCATCAGTATTACTTGCAGCTTGAGTTCACACAGTCCGAGAGACACTTCAAGTAAGTGCAATAATCATTCTTAATGTACACCATGAGGAATCTTGATCATGAGCTACATGTGTATCTCAATGGAAGCCAAATTAGCGATGGTAGAATGGGCAGATTGGTTCATCTAGTTCCCTACTTTTACCTACATCTGTGTATACAGATACTCAAGTCATCCAACCATGCTACCCCATCATCCTTCGGATAAGGTGGCTTTCATGGAGTTTCTATGGCAGTTGTACAAGGTTCACTCCTATTTGCACAACAAACGCAAGCCAGCTGCCACTTTTCCATTACAGATGGGGATTTATAGGTGCAAGTCAGCATTTGATGCCAAGGCTATGAGCCATGAGTTGGCGAGACTTAATCTTAATTATCTCATTGAGAGATGCTCATATGACCCTTGAGGTCACTTTTCAACATGCCTTGGCAGTCATTCTTCTCACAAGCCTTCTATGGAAGACTATTGGTTCAACTATGAAGACGATTTCGAGGTGCGACGGGGCAACTATAGTAGGTTCACACTTTCACAGATTTTCGTTTTCATGTCAGAGGATGTGGAAGGGTTATCAGATGATGATGGGGATATCACACTTCCTCAATTCTTCAAAGATCAATTTGACACAGTCGCTTCCACTCGTTGATTGGTTCGCCAAGGAATGCACATTTGTTAAGGAAAGATCAAGCAGGGTTGTCATAAATAGCGTACTCTACTTGGATACCAAGAGGATGAGGAGGATAGCCATACCAAACACAAAGCCTCCACCGATGGTTACTTCACTACCTTCCACATCAAAGTAAAAACCCAAACAAAAGAAGTGGAGTAACCCTCCTAAAGGGAGCACAATGTCAAGGCATTCAAAGGGAAAAGCACCAGTTGTTGATTTGGACTAGCAAAACCAACATGTGGAGATTGCCACAGATACAGCTGAGAACATGCCAGAAATAGAGGTAGAGCCTTTCATTTCGTCACCAACACCACAACAATATCTGGTTCGCATCGACTTGGAGACAAACTCGCCACTATGTAGCAGTGCTTCAATGCATTCCCACTCATCAGGAGTTCCTAGGACTAGCACCGATCCTTCCAGTGAGATTAGTCGAGACTCATCTTGGCTTGAGAATCTTTTGAGTAGGAAGAGGAGGCATCCATCCTATAAACTGGACTTTGCAGATTTTGATTATGTTTGTCAAGACATGCCAGATAAAAAGTGCAAGAAGAAAGTTCATGTGGAAAGGAACGTTGAAAAAGAGATTATAATAGAGACCGCTGCACCACCAGAGGATAAAAACTTGGATGAGGTAGAGGTTGATGACTTCAGCTTGACAAAGTTCAACCTTGGCAAAAGCACACACCAAGCAAATGTGGATTTCCTCAAAGTTGCAACAGAAAGCATAAAGGAGAGAGTAATAAAGGATGGTGAAGATAAGGCAGCCCTCAAGGCTGAAAATCAGTAGGTTTGCCAACATATCTCCAACCTTATGTACAGCACTAAAAAACGTCACCACCTTGCTCCCATAGTTCTTAGAGTTACCAGTAGAACAAAATCGGCTAAGTCAATTGGTTGTAAATGGGAAGCGCCTGAAAGACTGGGAAGAAGATTTCATCACAAGGGGTCATTTCATATTTTCAGAGTTGTACCAGTTGAGGTACAACGCCCACAAACTTCGCCTATAGATTCAGGATTCAGAGCAAGACTTAGTGGTAGACAAACCACATAATGAAATCATGGTCTCTCACCTGAGGACAGCATATGATTCAGTCACTGCAGAAGAGGATAAGGAAGTGATTTTTACTTGGAGAGAACAATTATTCTTAAAGGTAAAAGTACATGAAAAAAATTCTGCAGAATTAGCCGAGAGTAGAGAAAAAGTGACAAGTGCTATCAAGTTCGTAAGAACTTTCGTGTCACGAGTTCCTTGCCAGTATCAGCATGAGGGTGGTGAATACATCAAGCTCGCCAATGTACAGTTAGAGTTGCAGAGACTCATTCATAAAATTTTCAATGGTGATTCAATTGGCTGTAAGTTGGATCAATTTATAGTCATGTCAACATTATTTGAGGAGGCAGCCAAGAGTGGAAGAGAACTGTAGAGTTATATCACAGACAATGAAGAGATATTGAGGAGACAATGAGTTCTTCATAGGAGTATCAGTGCTCCAAATGGTAATGCATTCAACACCCTCATGGAGGGGGTTAATTGCTCGAGATAGCAGCCAATGAACTACTAGTCAGGACGTCCAACCTTTTTAGGATAGACATTAAACATAGCAATTAACTTGATGCCTCTTTCCGAGTTAACCCGCTATCCCACATATCATTGCATGTCTATTTTAGAGATACCTATGTACATATGGAGTTTTCAGTTTAAGTTAACTAATGTTAGTTATTAGTTGTCTCTCATATCAATATGGACTTGCACTTTGCAAGATCCAATTAGTTTAGTTTAGAATCAGTTAACTAGGGTAGTTTTTCCAGTTAACTGTTAAGTTGCATATATTTAGGTTTAGGAATAAATCTTGCATACTTGCAAGACTAATGTTAACTCAAGGAGATTTTAGGGTTCCCTACTCCTTTGAGGTTCTATAAATAAGAGCACCCTTGCTCATTGTATTTTAACTTTTGTTGTGATAACAAATTGTTGTGCCCACCTTGTCGTGCAATATTGCTATTTTGTATTGGTTCACTTAGTTAAATATAAAGTTGGTTTGATCGTTTATTGTATTTGTCTCTCATTATGCAATTTGTTGTCCCATATTTATTCTTGTTGTTTTAATAATCTTTCTTTCATATCTACAACTCGGATATGTTGGGAATAGGATGCCATTTAATTGCAATCCTAAACATATTTCATGTATCTCCTAAGTCCTTAGAAAGTGTTCCCCAACACTAGGATTAGAAAGAGATTAAATTTGAATGAAATGAACATGTAAATTGACATTTGTAATTATTCCTAAATGATAGGAATATGTGAGGGTGTCCAAGAAGAGTTCCTACAAAAGAGGAGGACATGGGGTGCACACATCGAAGGTGGAACCCACCTTGAGTTCAGTTAACTAGTTGGAGAAAGAACACTTCAATAATACATGTAAAGATCCTAGAAGTTAGGAATTGATATTAACATGAGTGGAGTTCAGTTCAGTTCAGTTCAATTCAATTCAATTCAGTTTAATTCAATTCAATTCAATTCAGTTTAGTTCAGTTCAGTTCAGTATCAGTTTAGTTCAGTTATGGTTCATTTATCTTCAATTGCATGTAGTTAGTTTGAGTTGCATGTTAGTTGACTTCAATTGACTTGAGTTGCATGCTAATGACTTGAGTTGCATGACAGATAACAAGTGGCTACATTCAGTTAAGTGGGGATGATCAATCATGCATCATGTTTGCATGAATTGATGGAGAGATATGTTTCAGTTAACAGAGATTGACTTGGACCCACCTTAGGCACCCAAGTTGAGATCTTGGAGTAACACTTTTGCATGAGAATAGATTTACAAGGATGAGTTAAGTGGGCCCATTCTTGGGCACCAACTTTGAGGAGAAGCTTACAAGATATCTTTGAAACCAACAATCATTTAAGACTTCAATTTGGGGTGCCCAAATTGATGGACTTGGTTTGACATTGTTTTTCACGAAAGAACTCTATTTGCACAAGAATGGTGTAGATATTTGTGAGGAGCTTTATCCTCTTGTAATTGTCAACTCTTTGGAGTTTACAATGTTCACAATTGTCTATTTATTGCAGCAAGTTGAAGAGAGTTCAAAGAGAGTACTTTTGTGAAGCACGGCACAAGATGTGTGGATTAATGCTTGGACACATGAGGGTTTATTGCAGGTTGTGAAGAATTGTTGAAGGCAAAAGAAGCATCTCAAGCAAGGATTGATAAAGAATTATTGTAATCTTGTTCTAAGGTTAAATAATACAAGCACTATCGATTTTGGTGGTGGAGTTTTTTCCTAAAAGGGTTTCTCCACCGTATATGTTTTGTCACTTCTATCTTTTGGTCATATTCTTCTACAATCTTTTGTCTACTACAATTGGTAAAATGAATCTAATTAGATAATCATATACAAAGAAATTGTAACAAAGAAAACTTAATTAGATCTACAATCTCATTTACAAAGTATTAAGCTACATAATTACCTCCATTTTCAACATTTGGTATCAAAGCTAACGGTTGGGTAGAGTTTGGGGTACCTTTTTCTTAAAATTTTGAAGGTTTTTTGGTTGTAGTGGGAGCTTTTACTATTTTTTATTGAAGATTTGTAAAAGAAGTATGTTACAATGTATTTGGGCTGATGGTTGTAAGACCTAGTATGGCTTGCCCAATCCCTGAAAGGAAAGGCCTGGTAAGAGATGAGTTCTCCTAAGTGGTAAGGGGAGGCAGTTGGGTTAAACTAGTTCTTGGGTTAGAGTTAGTGGATTGACCTTTAATGGTCTTTAACACATGGTTTTGTGCTAATTGAAATGGTCCATGGTTTTGGAGCTCATGGTTTTGAGCCCATGGTTTTGTATGAATGGATGATCTTCATTCAGGAGATGGTTATCACGATGTCATGGATAGTTTGGTTACATGTTGTAGTGTGAGTTTTTTGACAGTGATGGTTTGATGTTTATCTTATTGCCATGTATAGCTCAGTGTCACAATTCAGTGGGAGCTTTGGTAGGATATGGTTATCTTCATGTGATTTGAAGAGGTTTTTAACATCTTGTTTCATGGAGGACCCTTAGAGTCTTTGGTAAAGGTGTTATTGTTCTTCCTTTGGAGAGGATGTAGTTCTTTTTGGTTTTGAGTATTAATCATTTGCTTGGAGCTTCATGATTATGCAGGTTGCATTTGAAGTTGGCATGGATTGATTGGTGGGTGCTCATGGATACTAGAGAGACTTGGGTTAGGCTGGATATTTCTTATGTTAAGAGATATATGTTGGAATGGTTACTTGTAAGAAAATATTTTCAATAGTAAAGACCAAAAAGCCTACACCTAGAAATGGATATGAGTCCATCATAGACTTGATGAGAAGGTTGTCTATTGTATGCAGAAGACAATCTTGTATCCCACTCTTGGTCTACTTGGCAGGTAAAATGATCTATCAGGTGTTGCCCGCATGATTATTAGATGCATTATAAAATGTATCTTGACTTCCCTTATGCATTTTTGAGAAGTAGATGCATGATTTTATGTATTTCCAATGTTCTCCTTGCAATCTTGAACTTGAGTTAGTTCTGAGGATTTGGGTAGGAGAGGTATGGGAGATAGTGGCTTTGGGCATATTCCCTTTTGTTGTGGGAATGTATGGCTAAGTTTGATCTACTTTGTGTGAGAGGTTTACATCTAAGTTTTGCCATGTTTCATTATAAGTTGAATGGTTAGATGTTGATATCCTTTCAGTTTGGGAGTGTTGAAGGAGATCTTACTTTACACAGTTTGACACTATGATGGAGGAGTTAGCCACGTCATCTATGTGAAGTGCTATAGGAGGACTTGTTAGTATTGTGATCTTTTTTTCAAATTTGACATTACCTGTGCAGTGGGAGTTCCAGAAGGTATATGTGTTCTGTATGAGAGGGGCACCTCTCTTGGACTAGTTACACTTTACTACAGTGAGTTACTTCAGAGGTTTTTTATCGCATTTCTATGTGTTGTTACCTTGGAGTCTTTTTTGCAAGATGGTGGATATACAAGGACTTGTTTGTAATTTTGGGTTGCTATGTTGATAGCATGAAGTTCTACCTATGACAGTTTTGGATGAGCTAGCAACTTTCTATGGTTGCTATTCCAATTTGGTATGAGTGTGGCAGTCACTCTAAGTCTTTTGTTATCATTTGAATTTGATGCTTGTGTTCATGAATAGATTGGTGCAGGTTTCAATGACAGAAGAAATGGTTACAGAGACTTGGGAAAGGTATTGGTTCTTGGTGCAGGAAGGCCATTGGCCTTGAGTCCTATACTTGATTTATAAGAATGATTACTTGTTTAAAATAATTGCAATGTATAATGTCAAGTGGGAGAATGTTTGGAATAGGGTGCCATTTAATTGCAATCCTAAACATATTTCATGTATCTCCTAAGTCCTTGGAAAGTGTTCCCCAACACTAGGATTAGAAAGAGATTATATTCAAATGAAATGAACATGTAAATTGACATTTTTAATTATTCCTAAATGATATGAACTTGTGAGGGAATCCAAAAGGAGCTCCTACAAAATAGGAGCACATGGGGCGCCACATGGAAGGTGGAACCCACCTTGAGTTCAGTTAACGATTTGGAGAAAGATAACACTTCAGTAATGCATGTAAAGATCCTAGAAGTTAGGAATTGATATTTACATCAGTGGAGTTCAGTTCAGTTTAGTTCAGTATCAGTTTAATTCAGTTCAGTTCAGTTATGGTTCAGTTATCTTTAGTTGCATGTTAATTGATTTCAGTTGACTTGAGTTGCATGCTAAAGACTTGAGTTGCATGACAGATAACAGGTGGCTACATTCAATTAAGTGGGGATGATCAATCATGCATCATGTTTGCATGAATTGATGGAGAGATATGTTTCAGTTAATAGAGATTGACTTGGACCCACCTTGGGCACCCAAGTTGAGATCTTGGAGTTAACACTTTTGCATGAGAAGATATTTACAAGGCTAAGTTAAGTGGGCCCATTCTTGGGCACCAGGAGAAGCTTATAAGATATCTTTGAAACCAACAATCAATTAAGACTTCAGTTTGGGATGCCCAAATTGATGGCGGACTTGGTTTGACATTGTTTTTCCCAGAAGAACTCTACTTGCACAAAAATGGCGTAGATATTTGTGAGGAGCTTTATCCTCTTGTAATTTTCAACTTTTTGGAGTTTACAATGTTCACAATTGTCTATTTATTGCAGCAAGCTGAAGAGAGTTCAAAGATAGTACTTTTGTGAAGCATGGCACAAGATGTGTGGATTCATGCTTGGACACAAGAGTTTATTGCAGGTTGTGAAGAAGAATTTTTGAAGGAAAAAGAAGCATCTCAAGCAAGGATTGATAAAGAATTATTGCAATCTTGTCCTAAGGTTAAATAATGCAAGCACTATTGATTATGGTGGTGGAGTTTTTTCCCGGAAGGGTTTCTCCATGGTATATGTCGTGTCACTTCTATCTTATGGTCTTATTCTTCTACAATCTTTTGTCCACTTCTACAATTGGTAAAATGAATCTAAACAGATAATAATATACAAAGAAATTGTAACAAAGAACACTTAATTAGATCTACAATCTCATAGTTTTACAAAGTATTAAGCTACATAATTACGTCCATTTTCAACAAGATAGAGTATTTTACCTCCTTGGGAATTTAGAGATAGAGATTATTGTTTGATGTCATTTCTAGTAACCTTTATTTCAGCCTACACCTCGGATAGAGTATTTTACCTCCTTGGGAATCCTAAGATCAAGCTTTTCATTTAATGTTTGTGTCCAGTAACCTACTTTCAGCCTACACCTTGGATAGAGTATTTTACCTCCTTGGGAATCCTGAGAACTAGCTTACCATTTCATGTTGTCTCCAATAACCTTTATTTCAACCTACACCTCAGATAGAGTATTTTACCTCCTTGGGAATTCTGAGATAGAGTTTATCATATACCATTCCCAATTGCTCCTAATTTCTCACTTTGTTTTTCTAAAGGAAATAGGATAGTTTTAGTGTTAGCCTAGTTGTAGTTAAGATCTGCAAAACTAGAGAAAACCTTAGCTACAATGTATTTGGTTTCTTAACCTTGTGCCTCTACCAACTAATTCAAAAAGATAGGAATTTAGAATACTTTACTTTTTATGCATATTAGCATAAGAGGGAGATTCCCCTCCTAATTTGAAAAGCAATTAATACTATGCAAGTTGTATGTTGCCAATATGCACTCTAGATGTGCAAATTGTAACACCAACACAAACCAACAAGATGTAAATGGTTATTAGACCATTTACTTCAATCATTCACCCATGAACCAAAAATTTGTACATCTTTTGAAAGCTTGGGTTGGCTTTCAACTTGTACGCTAACAGCCAAATTCCAACTGATTTAGCCCATGAATGAACCTTTAGCTCCTAAATGCCCCTTGTTTCATCAATCACCAACTAATAATTTATATGAGAAACTGCATCTGTAAAATTGTCCAATAAATGCATAATTTGGATCCAAGTATATCAAATACTAACTAATAAACTATGACTAGTCTTATTTGGCCTACAATATTTTCATAACAAGATCATATGTGATGTTCACTTTCATGAACAAAAAACAATGTTTGACCCAAGGAATTAAGCAATCCTCAATGGCAACAGAGATATAAATGAGAAGATAAGAGGCATACATGAAATGATTACTTTGGAAGAGTTCATTTTAGATAATCGCATGAGGATGCTACATAATATCAATTTATAAACATTGTATGAACATTACATACAAAATATGAAACAAGAAGTAATATTTTCACTAAATGTGTTGAAAGAGAAAGAAAACCAGGAGGAAACATATCTAAAATATTATTAGGAATAAATTCAATTATAAAACTAACAAGCATCAAACAAAAAAAGCATGAGTTGACATTGCCATGTCTTGCAGAAGATATGCACAGCAGAATCTCTCAACAATAGGTTCTTAAAGAAAATAAAAATCCAAGGATCATTGAATATTAATAGTAAATACTAATTAAACCAAAACAAATTTAATGTGGTTTATGGTACAATTTGGATAGTGATACATACATTGTCTCAAAGATAATTTTATATCAAAAGAAAGAAACAACGTTGATCAAAGGTCATCATCCTCAAATCATAATTTTGTATGATGGTAAGGTAGTTATATCCCCATTAATGGCTAATTGTTCATAAAAATAAAGAGCAAGAGACTAGATGGACCCCTCCACCAGAAGATTGGTGAAAGCTGAATTTTGACATGGCTTCAAGGGCTAAACCAAGTCAAGTGGGAACCAGTTTTATCCTCCACATCTATACAAATAATGAAGCAGAATGAGAGGTTGTTATTAGTGGCTTATCTTTGACCCTATCAAAAGGAGGAAAAAATTTGGTGATCAAAGGTGAATCCCTAATTATCATCAATGGGCTTTGGAAAACTTCATAGCCTTCCCAAAGAAGCTACCTTGCTATGTCAAAAGTTCAATTTGGTTTGTTTCACACAATGTTTTTGAAGGTAGAACAAGGTGGTTGACTTGCTTGACAACCATGGCATTGATCTCTCCCCCTTCTCTTCTTGATTAGTGAGAAGATTGAAGATTGGAAAGGGCTCAATTATGTCCTTCTAGAGGATAGGCCACCATAATTAATCGAACCTCTATGTAGCTTAATGAACATTAATTAAATGTCATGTTGTTTGTAGATATGTGCAGGTTTTGTCCATAATAGGTCAGTTTTTCCATCATGTTGTGGGGTGGCAATAGCTATTTAATGCATGAGGAGCTTATTTGGGCTAGTTGCACCCAACTTCTCAGTTGTTTTGCATTTGGGATTCAATGGTTGATCTAGTTCGATTTCATGTGCATAGGTTAGTCATGTTTAGGATGATCTTGGAGTTTAGGTATAGGAATTCTATTAGGTGTCAACTTGATGGCTCATAGGAATGTGGGACACAACCACAAGCCCTTTAGGTATGGCCCAGTCTTAGACCATCACCTTTGTAAAATATTCATTGGCCTAATAGAAATTTACTAAATCCAATGAAAAATGTAACAAGAAAAGATGATCTATAGGGCATTGGAGAGCCAAGTTCCAAAGGAATGATCTTGGCCAACTTCCATACTAAGCTTGACCTAGCTATTCTATCTATGGAGGTGTGTACTTGGCTAGTGATGTTGCTTCTCTCTCAGAAAATGAGTCAATGGTGGTTGCAACAAAGGAATCTGAGATGAAGGTTAGGTATATATCTATCATGAAGGTGGAAATTTGCAATCTGTCTCATGATTTGGTGTCTCTTTCAGCATATTGTCAAGATGTGTGCATAGTGGTTCATCATCTATTAATATCTCATCATGTAGGCTCCTTGGACATTACTAGTGCTTATTCTCTCTCTTGCTAGAATGGACGAAAGTTGTGCAAGGTAAAGGAGAGATTTGTAGATTGTACGACCTTGCATCTCAAGGCAATTTTAAACTAAAGTAAATGGTGGTTGATGTTGAAGGGTGGTCAATGGACTCATTCATTAGGGCAATGGAAGGCGATGCTCTAGCATCAGGTGTTAGTGGATGTGGGGTGATAGAGCTCCAATGAATTTTGTGTTGGTTAAAATTTTGTTGTTGGGATTGTATTGTTGGTTTTTGTTTTATGTTTGAGCCTACAACACCCCTACACAAGCTATTAACACAAGTTTTTAGTTCATCTTCTAGCTTTGTGTGTTTCACTAGGCAGGGGCCCTTTAATAGAACCCCAAAATTAACCAAAAGAAATATTTAGTTCAACAAAACTTGCACCCATCATCACTCACACTTCCCATAGAGACGTAACAAGCACTTTGCCTAATAAACCCAAGTGAAACTTCCATCAAGATTTAATTCCTATAATTAAGTCACTCAATGTTTATGGCAGTAATCATATTCAATAATTTAAACATGCTAGGACCTCATGGACCTAGTCTTATAGGTATGAACTTCGATTAGAATTATTTTGAATCAACAACAAATCCATTATGACGAACTTGAGAACATTATAAGAGTGTAGTACCAATGGTTAGGAGAATTAAAGTAGCACTATAAAGGCATATTGCTTTTAGTCTCCTTCACATTCTTTCATGGATAGATCAAACCAAGATAGCCAACACATGCAATTTGCTTGCAACATAAAGATGGGCATAACCATTATCATAATGCATGTCATTTCATTTACTTGTCCAAATCTCAAGTACAACCTTCTTAACAAATCTTAATTCTATGGTCTACTGGTTATCATTGCAGAAGGCTAATATGGAAGTACACATAAACAAGAGATCACTCAACTTGCATTATTAGCAACTCCAATGTTACACAAGGACACATCCCCTAAGCTTTTCCACCTATTCCCGTCCCTAGGTTATTTCAGGTATACAGGGACAGCTAGGAAACACCCCTAGGGCCATCCCCAATTAGAAAAAAGTACGGGACACTCCACAAATGGGAAAAATTTTGCAGAAGTCCAGGGAATGTATAGACATCCCCCAACCATCCCAAGGATGGCCAATGATCCCCTGCAGTCCATTAGAGAAGAAAAAAGGTTTATCTACCCACACACACAACTAGTGTTTTTTAACATGAATTCATAATTTATGTCATGAATTTTGAAGTTTTCTACAGTGCCCTGTCATGTCCCCAAAATGGTAGAGAACGAAATACATATTTAATATTAGCCACTTGATATAATTATCAAAGACTATTACATTATAAATATTAAAATATAAATACGAATAATTTAAATATTAAAATATATAAAATTGATATGAGACGCAAGCATAACATAATATTATAATTATTGAATATAAAATCATAAATATTAAACAATTTTATTTTTAATTTATTTTTAAATAAAAGTGGCTAAGCCACTAAACCATAAATATTAAACAATTGAGATCATTATAAAATGATATTAAGGAACATTACAGAAGGGAGACTGAATTTATTCGAGTGATTCGCCAAACCTTACATGGTCGAGTCTTTTCACCATACAAAGGCTATCGATTCCATTTACCGAGGCGGGACTTAATGTAGAGACGTCATTGCATTTCAATGGCTAAAGTAAGGTAGCCCGCCGATCATTTCCGGCAGGATACGTGTATTCCGGCAGGATAGGTGAACATTGATTCGCAATAAGATGTCTCGACAGCATCCCAGTTAGGCGTCAATATTGAGCAACCGATATGATTACGGGATATCAAAGACGGTTGGGAACTAGAGGTGGAGGATAATCGATCAGCATAAACCCTTGTTGAGGAGTATGGTCATCATATTTGCCACGACAGTGTCAATAAATTCATTGGCAGCCTTAGCGACAACAGACAAATTTGATTATAATTAACAATACTAAAACCTACTTTCATAAGGGGATCGGGAATTTAAGAAAAGAAGGCGGATTAAACTACAACAATTAGCATTCAAAAACAAAAAGTCGTCTCCTTTCATAAGGTCATCTATTCCTGAAGAGACACCTCCTTCACGTAGGAAACTACCAATATAAGTAATGGGATCTAATGGAAACAGGGAATCATCATGTGAAGAAGAGAAAAGGAAAGTAGGAAATCTCAGGTGAAGTCGATTCACTTAGCCGTAATATCTAGCATTCCCGAATTTTAGCATTTGATAATCTTTCAGCGATAAATGTCTGGGTATAAAATACATTTATGACTAAATTCTGTGATCTACTTAATGTATATAATAAACTGTCTTCATCACCCAATATGATTGTTTCCATACTGGCCTAATCCTTGAATATCCCGAGCAGAGAAACCTGAACTTGAATAGAATCCGACTATTAAAATAATTGCACTTCTGGGATGACTAATTCTGATTTCTGTGAGATCGATGCATTGTCCTTTAGCAAATATATATGCATGATGCTATTTACATATCAGTAGAAAGAAATATAGTTAGGACTAACAGTAGGCTGAGATATATTATTTCTTCGTGAATTTAGAATTGTGTATATATAATAGATATTGCCAATCTGATTATTGATGCAATGCTTTTTTTAGTATTATCATAATGATAATTGTTCTAGAAAATGATGTGATAGGGACTTAAAGAATCAATGATCAATGAAAATATATTTGATTGTTTAAAAGATTTTCTTCTCAGTGTTTGCAAGCCTACTAGGAAGGAACGGCCTAAGAAAGGTGGTGCCTAAACACCCCACTCAAGTCTGCCCCTATAACTCAAGGCAAGGATGGGCCATGGAGAGGTGGAAATTCTAATTAAGATCCTGCCCAATCCCAAGGCTTGGGTGGGCCATGGAGGGGTGGAGGTCCCACTCAAGATCCGTCGATGCCATGGAGGGGTGGTAGGCCTAGACCACCTATAAGCTCCGATGGCTTCCCCCCAGTAGGTTAAATGTCTTCCGAGGTAATGACATGGGTAGAGAAAGAAGATACAAGTGTATCCACTAAGCACGCCACTCCGAAGGTGGATTTGTCTTGGTTTGGATGTTCTTGCCGCCCGGGGCCAAGGGGTGGGTTGTCTTGGTAGGACGCTTGTACTCTTGGGCTTAGATGGATAGCTTCGGGCGGATCTACCCATGCCACTCCTCCTATGTCTTAATAACTGTTTTGTAATTATGTTTATATTTTGGATATCTACATATTAATGCTAACAGACATATGTATACATGGAAATGTTGTTAATATGGTGAATGCAGATTTCAATCCAAGATTACTTTATTAGAAAAAAAGTTTCTTTGAAAAGAAAAAACCCTAACCCTAATCAACAAGCAAATTCTAAGGCAAGGTCAGGTAAGGGACATTACAGCCCTAGGGTTTTTGCATTTTCAGCACCCTCTTCCCACAGTTTTGCCCCTGGGATTTCTAACTACAATTTTGCTCGTGTAATTTTTTGTGTGAATTTATGCCCTACCTATACTTGTTTGCTACAACAGTCAATTCAATCAGCCTTATGTCAGCCCTTCATGCACAGCAACTTTTTGACAATGCTTCAAATTTATGATAGTTGGCCCTTCAAATTTATGATAATCAGCTCACACAATATTCATGACAGTCAGCCCTAACACAACAATTTCTTCTACAATTATAGCAGTTGCCCTCACATAGCAATTTCTTCTCCATGAATGATTGGTTTAATGTGCCTTCTCAAGGCTTCTTTGCCCTTCAACTGAATGTTAAAAGAATGAATGCTTGTATTTATTCTTGTATGAGGAAGTTACATTGGTGGTTATAACTTATTAGACATAATTAATGTGGTTTTATTACATTATTATCATAAGTAGTAAATGTCTAAACCAGAGACGGGTCCAATTTGGTCCCACAAAGGAATAGAACCAAAAGGTTTAGTCGTATGAAAACAATGAAATTTTGTTAATTTGTACATCCAAACTCATGTGAATTCTCAATTCAGCTCTAATGTAATATAAATGTTTATATAATATATATGATGTATGCCTTATATATGAACAATTGAAAATTCTGGTTACCTTATTTTCTAAATTGTCCCTATTTTTTAATTAACATCCACTGCCATCCCCCAAAACAAGGCCTCCCATCCCCTATCATCCCATAAATGTGTCCCTCAGTCCTCTGCCATCTTCATCCCAGAAACACCATGAAATATGATTAGGACCCTTCTAGCCAAGTTACCAAGGAGACTTACTTGTCCATTAATAGTGGGTGTTTTGGCATAACTGCCTTTGAAATAACTTCAGCGTCACTTATATAATTATATTAGCCGTTTACTAGAACTAGAGTGAAGATTAAATCCACTAATGACCTCTACTCAGTCACAACACTTGTGTTCTTCAAGTTTAGTAATTAAAAAAATCGAAACAAGCTCGTCACTAATAAAAAATTCAGGGAAATTTTTGAATACTAAACTACATTTTTTAATATATTTTGATGAATTATACTAAAATCTCATAAAACCCTAAAAGCTAATAAGAACTAAATGTAATAATTTTTTATTAACAATAAAATATAATTAAAACTCAAGGTTTATATAAACCAAATCAAAACACCTATAACTTTCTAAAATCTTAAACTTACTAAAATCTATTATAATTTTAAATACCTTATAAAAAAGGTATAAACTAACGAAAATTAAAAATTAAAATTAAATCTAGTCAACAGAAAATAAAGCTAATAAATTAAAATAACCTCAAGCAAAAAAATCTAAAAGCAAAAATATAATAAAATTAATATGAAAATTTTAAAATAATTATAAAATTTAGTAAAAATTCAAATACTAAAACACAAGTATAAAATGTTATAAAAATTAAATTGACCATAAAACTTAATAAAATATTATGAATTATTAAAAAATTTAAATCAAACTTAAAATTTAAATACAATTTTATTATAATATTAAACTTACATTAAAAGTTTTATGAATTTTTTTTATTTATTTTTTTTGATATTAATAATAGAGGAAGCTCACAACAAAATACATCATATATACAATTATGCTATCTCATGGTAGCATAGCTCTGACTGTTGCTGTAACTGTAACTATACTTATACCATCTGCTTTATTATATAGTCAATACTTTTTACGAACTGGTAACGTTAGTGCTATACATTGGCACTGTATTTACATTGCTTTGCAGAGTATATCTTTGCTGAGTACTCAAAAAATAACAAAAGGATTGCAGCAGATGTTTGTTTTCCCATTAAGATTTCCTGCTCCCACTGCCAGTTTCACAGGATCTCCAGCTCATCAGTGCTTCAACAGCAATCATCTCATCATTTGATTGAACCTCCTCTATTACATGGTCCTCGTTAGTATGCAGCTTGGGTCCTTTAGTTCCTTGGTCCTTCCCTTTTTCAGACTTCTCAGTGAATTCTTTCTGAAGAGCTTCATGCGCCTTCATTAAGACGGATAAGTTAGGCTGGTTGTGCTGCCAAGGGTGACCATCTCTAAGTAGCCTCAGGGACTTGCCTTCAGATACCTCCATTGGGACAATGACCTGCATTGCAATATTAAACATTATGAGTCTTTTTGTAGACTCAATAAGTGTCCTCCGACTCCCATTGAACTTGTCCTCATTTCTTGCCTTCCAAATGACCCAAAGAATCTCAATGGATAAAGAAAACCAAAATAGTTGCATTTCTTTACTCAATTTCTTATCATTCCAAATTAGGATTTCTTTCCAGCTGACTTTCCCATTTCCCCCCCAAATTTTCAGATTATTGCAAAACAACTTCCAAATTTCATTAGAATAAAAGCATTCAAAAAAAATATGATTAACAGATTCAGGAATCCTACACATATTGCAGATATCAATATCAGAATAATTCAATCTATAAGGCACTTTTTGGAGTAAGACAAGCCATTTGAAACAAACTTTTTTAGAGTCCGCAATATTATGCCAGAGAGCCTTAAATGTTTTTTGCCAATCTTCACAATCAAAGTTAACTTTCCAAGTATAATTTAGATATTCAGTTAGGGGTTTAGAGTTAATTAGTTGCTTATAGATAATTTTGGTTTTGACATCTGACAGCGGGATGGACCCTTGCCAGTTGTACACAATCTGATTATTATTCATTTCCTTAGATTTATGTTCAAGTTGGGAGTTCTTACAGGCCTCTTTGAGGACAGAATAGGTTCTCAGACTGGTTTGGGGCAATCCAAATTCCTCTCTTAAGAGGTCCCAGTCTTTCAACAACCCGTCCCTCATAATATTACTGAAAGTTTGAACACCAACTTGTGCCCATTTTTTGCCAGAGCACCACTGAAGGAGAGCCAAAGGCTTTCCGTTGTCTTCTAGATTCCACCAAATGGATCTACTGGGGTGGATCAGGTTACGGTTATTTTCAAGGAAGAGAGGGATTTTAATATTTTCTCTGATTATCTCCCATTTTAAAATTAAACTTAACAAAATGTCTAATTAAGATTAAATCACAGAGCTTATTTTTGAAATAAAGGTATAACAATTAGAAATAGATTTAAATGTTGCATAACACCCAGCTCACTACAAACACTATTGCAGTATCGTTGGATGCATACTCTTGTTCAGTGGTGCAAAAATTGTGAAGAATGTTGCAAACACCAGAGGAACAAAAACGACAAGATTGAAATAAAATGTAGTACCATTTCATTGTACAGATGTGAGATGAAGCATACTGCATTGAACCAAAAGTTTGCTGATTTTCTTACCTACTATGTTGGCCAGATCATGCCAAAACCTAAGCATGATCTTCTACTCAAAGGGAGACATCGAGCAAATAATCTTATGTTGTTGTTTTTCACTGTTAGAAGACATGGAAGGAACCAGATCAGATTAGTGGATGGTCTGTGCATTGTGGTGAGGACAAAGGAAAAGAATCTCAATAAGCATAATGCTGAAGGGTTGTTGCACTTTGAGGTACTGGGTCCCTCTGGTGAGAGGGCCATGGCTCTTGTTACTTCTAGTAAAAATTTCCTACTTAATAAAAGTGGTTGATTCTCTGCTAATACCTGGTGCGAATCAGGCTGATTTAACAGCATGTGGTTCACAGAATCTAAATCAGGCTGAGTATGCAAAGGCTAAACCATCTTGCCACAAAGGTGGTTGGTTTTTCAAAGTAAAAAAGGAAAATGGATATCATGTTGAGTATTTATTGATGTCAAGGTACTTGAGCTGCTTGCTTGCTTACTTCAGCTATTTGCTTACTTGGTTACCTGTTATGTCAGCATAGTGCTATATCAGCATGTTTTGTCAGGTTGAAAAGTCAAGAGGTGGTCAGGTTTAATATTTTATTCATGGATGTTGAGGAAATTTTGAGTATGCCTTCGTGGCATTTTGAAGTTATCAAATTCATTGTGGAGGCAACTTATTGTTATGAAGATTTTGGTTTCATATCTCTGACTTTTCTCATAAGCGACAGCTTCAGATATTTGTTGGCGGCTATTTCTCATGGTCTGCGTTTAATTTATTCTTCTTTTATTGGTCGACGGCTCCTCATTGTGTGTCGGCTTCTTTATAGCTGCTAAGTGAATTCCTTTCTTCCATTGGCTTTATTTCTTGGCAACTCCACCTTGCTCTGCAACGACTTCATTCTACCCACATATTTCTTTGTGAGGGCAGCTCTTTGCATGTGCGATATGGCTTGTTTTGGTCTGCACTACTTTTGACCCCGACGGCTTGTATTTTATGGAGACAACTCCTTTGCCATATTCTTCTTGCTACGGCTTGCCTTCCTAAAAGTTTATCGCTCCATCTTTGTCCATTGAATAGGCGGGTCTTTCTCACAAGCAAAAAACATATGTTTTGAGCATTCATTCGATATGCCTATGAGACAACTTCATGCATCGGTAGTGTCATTAATGCTGCTCGAAGGCATCATCTGAACTATTGTAGCTTTCCTTCTGGTATTGACGGTTTTTCTTGTGGAGTCGATTGTTATGGAAGCAATCTCTAGTGCCATCGCTATTTTGAGGAGGATGTTTTTGATGAGTTAGTGCATTCTGGTGAAAAAGAGGAGCTCGATGATTTTGTTATAACGTCTATTATTGAGCAAGTCACGATATAGAGCACTGTGTGATGGCATTCATTATGGATGTAGTGCACATTTGAAGGCTGAGAGGAGTATGGTCACCCGCAAAAGTTTATGGCATTCATTTTAGAAAGCTTCAACGAATATGTGAATTGCAGACTGTTGAATGCGATGATTTTATTTGACGTCTGAGTCGACTTTGATATTGCATTCACTCAGAAATGCTATTGGTATTTTTCATTTAAGCGATTGATATTCCTTTGAACATATACACGCTTGGGTGTGGTATCATAGTGGTGAATTATGAAGGCATTTTACAATTTTTAAGAATGTGTGAGAGTCAAAATAGAGGTCGATGACTATATTTTTTTTTAAGAAAAAAGGACAAAGTCGTGATAAGGAAGAATCGCTGTGTGTGAGGTGTCGTGTTGCATTACTCATGGTTTTGAATTGATTTGAAAATGCGAAGTTACTCTTCTGTTGTGTTCTCCTTTGTGAGCATCGTGCCATTTCAGTATGGCTGCGTAAGAGTTGATGCTATTCGAAAACTTGTGTGTTAGAAGTTGCTTAAAGTCATCCCCTGTTCAAATGCAATTGCTCTTTTTAGTTTCGACAATGGATGTATATGGTGGTGCAGTGTGAGTTCAGTCGTGCAGTTAGTGTAAAAGCCTGTTTCTTCAGGCACAGGTTGTTTGTGTGGATGAAATGACCTCTTGATCACATTCATTATATCTCTGAGGTGCTGTGTGAAGTGGAAATAGAATGTATTATGCATTGCGATTTCTTGAAAAAAATTTAAGACCAAGTTTTGCTGATGTTCAGAATTACATGATCGTGTGATTAGGAGGTTGACTGTTTTAGTGCAAAGAGAGTCGATTCTTTTCTATGAAGGTTTGTTTGTATCAAATCTGATGTGAAGGCAATAGTTGGAGTGTGGCTGAGCTGAATTGTATTTGAAGTTAAGAAACAAAGTTGCAGAGTTGTGAGTAATCTCAGTGAGTTGGTGCTCATGCTAGAGTTGGTGCTTCAGTCGTTCGAAGTTGGTGCTTCCAGTGAGTTGGTGCTCACTTTTGCAATCTAGGTTGGTGCCCTTTGAAGTTAATGAAAGCAACTGTTTTGTTGTGGTTTTTTACCTGAAAGGGTTTTGCACGTGAAATCCGTGTTCATCTTGTTCCTTGTCGCTCTTGCTGTTTTGATTTCTGATTTATAAGGTTTCAAGTTTTAAAAGGTTTGAAATACTGATTCACCCCCACCCTCTCAGTATTTCCTGTGTGCTCTTCACATCATCCCCTATTTTGGGTGTCACCCAATCATAACTTTAGGGCACGATGTTTTCACTGAAGAGGAGCACTATTCAAAGCATGTCTTGTCTGTAAGTTTAATTCTTTCTGCTCTAGTCTTGTCAATCTTCATTCATGGATTTCTAAAATATGGATTCCATATCTCAAATGAGCTGTTGTGTAGTGGCCAACCCCGTTCTGAGTTTTGACTTTAGAATTTTTTTTGCTCAATGTTTTTAGTTTGGTCTGTGATCCATTTAATCGAACTTGTCTCATAACCTTGCATGAAATGTGAAAGTATTTAAAATAAACACTAATACAGATTTAGCAAACAGCATCTAAGCTTTATTTTCCTCACTAAGGGGCAACCTACAATGGAAAATGGTCTTCAATTCATTACAGAGCTATGCAAATCAGATTTATTACTTCTTTCCTTTCACCACACTGACATACATAAATTCTGATTGCAAGTTACGGTCCTCAGTTTCTCATGCAAAGAATCTAATTTTCTTGACTGAGAATTACACAGACTTAAATTTCAGATTTGTCAACACTCGACCGTGCAAGGTTTGGACTGTTACATGGCCATTATGAGCTTGAAGTAAATGGGATATCATTCAGAATGAGTTTGCAGACTCTTACAGACATAACACATGGATTATGACAGTAGATTACATCAGAAATATGCTCCAGCCTAGTACAAAGACAGCCTAAACAACTCCCTCAGTGAACTCAGACTTAGTATATGTATTATCAAACCTCTATTTGATGGTCTATACAAAACAGCAGTATAAGAGGTTGCAATAACTCAGATCTTAGACTACAGTGTTAATACCTTATTACAAGTAAAATCTGAGTTGCAGTTACTAGGAAATGATAACAAATACCCAAACCTGATATAGAAGATGCCACAGACTGAAAATGGGGCTTGTATTGCTGTTGTATCGCCCAGAATCAGTGATAGCCTCCAGCACTCCCTTTAAACGTCTTCACACAAACTCAGAATTCCACATATGAGTGAACCCACATAAGACTGGGAATAGAAGAATGCTATGCCCAACCACAAGCCAAAAAAGGAGCCCTAACACTGTAGCAGCATACTGTAGCACGGTACTGTAGCTGAAGTACTGTAGCACAACACTGTAGCAACAGTACTATAGCATATGCTTAAAGAAATCATAAAATCAACAAAATCTTCATATTAGAATCCCAAGAACGATTAAACTCTTGAAAGCAATGGTGATTCTTGATGTAGAATCACTCCCTCCAGCTAGGGTGGGTCTCTCACCACCGAAACCAGTGCTAAAGATAAAGGTTTCTGTCCTCAACCAGCTGCAAAGATAAACTGGAAACAGTCCAACAAAGTCCCCTTGAGTTGTCAAATCCATCATATCCAAATGAGAGCCAAAAAACAAATTAAATAGAAGTGGAAGGAGAAATTTGGGCAACCTCCAATTTGAATCTTTTTCCCTCCAAAAACCCAATGCCCTTTTCTAGCCTTTTAATATTTTGTTTTATATTTTAAAACATTATCAAATATTCCTCAAAGGGGCATCTTGCTCAAAAGGAAACTATTTTGCCTTATTCAACCTTCTAAAACAACATTATGTTATCTCATTAGGCACCAAGGTACTTTTCGATGACCACCTGCCCCCTCATTTAAGTTATAAAGTTATTTCATTAAAATGACTTAAGTGACTGATTAAAAGCAAATATTAAATAATCCAAGCTTAGGCTCTCCAACACCACTATAGAAATAACACTGTTGAGGACAGAATGGGTCTAAGACCAATTTCATAAAATATACTTACTATAAATAGCAACTACTAAAAATAGTAAGTATTCACCAAATATCAGACTAGCCAATATGTTAATGCTCATTGAACAACTACCACACACAGCCCAAACAAGGAACCCTACACTGCACTATCGTCCGACTAGTTACTAAATATAGTACTTACTAAAAATAGTGTGTCAAAACCAAACTAGTCCAAAGGACATCAAAAATGGGGACATTACAGTCCACCTTTCCCAAAGATTGCTTGTCCTCAAGCAATGCCAAAACAACCCAACAACCAACAATCTAATCCACACTAAGTCCAACAATGATCCCAGGGTCCCAAGTCAACCTAGGAGATCTATAGCACCATATGCTCACAACACTGTCCTGCAAGGTACCAACACAAGAGACCTCCTGAAAACCTCCAATAAAAAGTGTAATCAAATGTTGCATAGACTCAATCAACTCCTCTAAAGAATGCACCTCAAGAGAACCAAACTAATGTGACATAAGAGTAAGCTCTATAAAATTAACACTAGCTCTCTCATCCCAAACGGTAGTTGAACCACAACACAATGAGATCCCTGGGTTCCAAGTTAGTCTCAAAAAGGAACCACCATGCTAACGCTACGCCACACTAAACGTAACTGTCAAACCAACATGCCGAAACTACACTCCCCTATCCTAGACCCTCAAAGAGTAAAAATCATCAAATCCCATACCGAAATACCTGAAAGGATCGAAGCCAATGCCATGAAATATATCCTACCAAAGCAACTCAGAGTAGACTACGTCAACAAACTCACTACCAAACACAATCCTGGTCAACATTAGAAACACCCTGCTCAACCATAAGAAATTATCCTCGACATGACACCTCATGATGCCCCAAAGAAGCAAGTCAATCTTGGCCATATCTCTAAAATTAGCCAACCAAGAAATGCCTCTACTGACACAAACATAAATCATAACATCAACTCTCAACCTCCAAGTGTCAAAAGAATGGTCCTAAACACACCAACACACCCAAACCACTGCAATCATTAAGACATCATTTGAAATAATGCACATCATCTCCATGAAGTAACTGAAGTGAGTGTCACTCACCAAAGTGTAAACAATAAATAAATGAACTGTGTAAGGAAAAACACTCACAGCAAGCTACCCAAAAACCTGTCAAAACTCAAAATCAATCTGCTCATCAAAAAATGTCACCATAACCAATGAAAAAATGTAAGGGCAGCGGTAATCAAACTGGAATCTAACTGAAAACATAGGAGAGATGAGTATGGAAGTAGCAACAAAATCATCTCCTAGGATCAAACCATCACTACCATCCAAGCTCAACCATGAACTACTCAATTGCTAAGTTGAAGAAACCATCCAACTCATCTATGGATCCAAATCCGAAGTCATATGCAAGCTGATTGAAAAGTGGGCAACGGTATTATTACTGGAAGTTGGCCCACTACTCCAATCCTGAGACAACATTTCATGACTGGAAACTGCACCTGGGTCCCAAGTCTTGTAACCAAATCCACTCTCATCATTGAAATTGTTTGGGTCTCCATCCAACTCGAAAAGTGGATTATCATGAGTCAAATCAGCATCCCACTCAAATAAAGGATTATCAACAAACTGATAATTATCCTCACTCCAAAATCAAAACAATCCTCCTGCTGATCCAAACTCCTATTTTCTGATTTTTTTTGGACAATGTGTAAGATCATACTCCTCCTGGATGAAATCAAGCTCCTTCATTACCTGATTGATCTCCCTTGCCCTTTCTCTGCTTTCCTTCTCTCTAAACTGTTGAGTTTCATAGAGTTGCTTGTTTGCTTCAAGAAGTGCCTCTTGGACACTTTCCAAAGCAAGCTTTGTGGAATTAAGCTCAATGGTGAGCTCACTAACCTCTTTCCTTAACTGCTTAGACATAGACAAAGTTTCATTTACAAACTTGGTGGCTATATCTCTATCACGCATCATGTGTAAGTAAACTGTTTTAAATTCTTTCATAGAGCTCTTCATTGTCTGCAAATCAGAAAATGAGATATTAAGCTTATTTTGTCCTATTGGTGCACTTTGAATTAAGTTTTCCACATGCATATGTTTTCTGTCCAAACTTGATAAAACATGCACCTCATTTTCAGCGGATACCAAGAATTGTCTTTTCCAATCACGATCAAACCAAAGTGATGAATTGTTGTTATGTTGCATTTTAAAATCAGAATTAGACTCATACTTGTCATTAGAGTCTCCAAGGCTATCCCAATTCACTTGTGTCTCTCCCTTATCATCCCCAATAATGGACTGTAAATCCAAAACAACTAGGCTACAAGGTCTCTGCTCAAAATTAGCTACCTGCAATGTGAAATCAAATTCCTTTTCAAGACTGAAAAAACATCACTATCAATGCCATCCTCTATACATGGCTCTCGGGATGAAGGACATCATTACAATCAAAAAGAAATTCATCCCAATGTGGATCCTTGTCATACTTAGGTACCAACACACCCAGATCCCATGTGTAGAAAGGTTGATCACTTTGTTTAGAAAATAAGTGTTCACTATGCTCCTCATGAGTAGTTCCCTTTCTGAATAAGTCACTCTCCAACTCATTATGATTGAAATCATCATAAGCACCTCTCCATATGCTTGGTTTGGTAGTCTAACCCAAAGCCACATGTGTCACCATTACCCACATGGGAAAAAGAATCATCATTATTAGCTGATTCAAGACATCATCTCTTTTGTTTTCAACATGCCTATCATCTAAAGGTATCTCAACTTCATTGGATAGCTCTAAAGGTGTATACAAGGTGGTTGTTTTGAAAATTCCTTCATGCACAACCTTGTCTACAGCAGTTGCATGCATGACCAAAGAGCCATCTTGAGGCTTCGTCTCACATCCATCAAGCTTCAAAACAATCACTTCATCTAATTTTTCTGCTATGAACTTCTCTTCAACCACCTGCTCTTCATTAAACGCATAAGGTTTCAACTTGGCCACCTCCTTAACATGAAGTTTTGCATCCTTCTTATCAAACCTCTCTATGAGTCTCTCAATAAACTCAATATAAGATGTAATCTGAGCATGCCCCATTATGATCATCCCATGTTGCCACCAATTATGTGCAACTCATCAAGGTGCATAGTAGCATATTTTATGGATTCTTCTTCTAGCATGGGGTTTAGATTGAAGTATGTGTCCACCCTTTGAACCCATGCTCTCACTGAAATCTCACCGAACCCGTCAAAATAAGGATAAGTTTTCCAACTTCCCTTCATAAGTCATTATGATGTTCTTTATTGCTCCTGTTGGGCATATGCCTCATCCTAAGATCTATATAATCCCAAAGTGATATGTCATGCTGGAAACCGGGCCCTGCAGCTAACCAATCTTGTCTAAATTGGTCCTACATCTCAACCAAAGTAAGCTCCTGATTAGCTTGTGCCTCTACTCTAGATGCAAATATAGGCATAAGAGGCCTAGCCATGCCTGCTCCATTATGCTGATTGGCTGCCCTTCGCTGTCCCACATCATTATCTTGCCCCAAATGATCCAATCTTTGTACCAACTGTGCAAGTTGTTGGTTAGCCTCTTGAGCACATTGGGTTGCTCTTTCTTGCCCTCTAGCCTCTACATCCAGGAGTAACATCATCCTATCTGGTTGTGCATTTTGTCTTTCAGCCTCTTCTCCTCTTTCACCCATATTTTCTGAACTTGATGATTCAATTGAAAGAGATTTTGAATGTTGTCCCTCTTCCTCAAAAGGCCAATGTTCCCACCAATCTTCTTCTTTTTTCCTCAATCTTTCTCGGTACCTTCTTTCACAGTCACTGATGCTCAAAGATATGCTTTACCCACTGGTTGGCAGGATGAATTGCGTTCTGATACCACTATAATGGCCAACCCCGCTCTGAGATTTGACTTTAGAATTTTTTTTGCTCAATGTTTTGAGTTTGGTCTGTGATTTGTTTAATCGAACTTGTCTCATAACCTTGCATGAAATGTGAAAGTATTTGAAATGAACACTAATACAGATTTAGCAAACAACATCTGGGCTTTATTTTCCTCATTAAGGAGCAACATAGAATAGAAAATGGTATTCAATACATTACAGAGCTATGCAAACAGATTTATTACTTCGTTCCTTTCACCACACTAACATACATAAATTCTGATGCAAGTTACGGTCCTCAATTTCTCATGCAAAGAAATCTAATTTCCTTGATTGAGAATTACACAAACTTATATTTTGTTAGTTTTAGATCAGATTTAACAGAAGGCAGAAAACACAACACATAGAACAATGAATACAATATTTTACCTTGGGAAAACCCTCCTACTCAAAGGAGAAAAACCCAGCAAAATATTCTCTTATAAATCAGAAGAATAAGTGCAGAAATTGCACACAAAATCAGGCCCTAGAAAGGCCGAATACAATACAATGGATCTGCACTTGTATATAGTGCGATTTCATGAATACACAAAGTATTTTGACTCTTCTCCTTGATGCTAATCTGCTGCTTAGAAAATAGACCTGCTGCTAAAAGAATTCGAACATGGAATGAATTGATTTGATCAAATAAGGAGACACCTTCTCCTTTATTACCAAACTAGGTGCTCTCCTCTAAAGCCGACCTTCTAGTTGAATATAATATTTTGTTTAACAAAAGGAAAGGCCGACCTGCCTTTGTTTAATTTAGCTTAGGGAAATACCTCCCGCAGCTATAAAACACTAACACTCCCTCTTAGCTAGAGAGGTATTCTCAAATATCCATGTCATGGAGTCTCTCAACATGACGTCCACAATGGGTACACCCATTTGTGGAAAAACACATCTCAGTCTCAGAGATGTACAAGGGCTCGTCATGGAGTCTCTCAACATGACGTCCACAATGGCTACACCCATTTGTGGAAAAACACATCTCAATCTCAGAGATATACAAGGGCTCGTCATGGAGTCTCTCAACATGATGTCCACAATGGCTACACCCATTTGTGGAAAAACACATCTCAGTCTCAGAGATGTACAAGGGCTTGCACCTCATATTTCTTAGTCTCAGAGAAATATACACTACAAGGGCTTTCACCTCATATTTCTCCGTCTTAGAGAAATATACACTACAACGGCTTTCACCTCATATTTCTCAGTCTCAGAGAAATATACACTACAAGGGCTTTCACCTCATATTTCTCTGTCTCAAAGAAATATACACTACAAGGGCTTTCACCTCATATTTCTCCATCTCGAAGAAATATATATTACAACAAATCTTAATGATGTTGTGAATCCCTTTGGAGCTCCAAGTACCCGCATCAACCTCCTGACCTCCTCGTCCAAGATTGTCTGCAATGCTTACCTTAGAGGAACGGTTTCCAACGCACACCTCCGGCACTACTGACTTGAGAGAGTCCAAGATTGTCCTCCTCGACCTCATCCCAGATCACCCTATTCTGAATAGGTTTGTGATACTACCAATGTCAAAACAAGGTTGACTGCCTTGTGCAATTTTGTTCTCTGCAGCTAAAGAGGTCTTCCAAGGACTTAGCACCTAGCCTTGCAACACTGCAACCCACTTAGCTGACACCTTCACTTCTTCTTAGTGAGTCACTCTAGTTCCTTGAGATATAGGACTCCATTTTGCTGAACACAGAACTCCCTCTTGATCCCTACCTCAATACAGAGATTGCAAAAATCCTCTGGAAGTGAACTCCCCTCCATTGATTGATCTTAGAACCTTATATCCGCTTCCTAGACATGATTTCAACTCGTGTCTGGAATTTTAACTCCCTTTGAATGGCAGGAGTGTAATCGAGGGATGAATCTATATCCATTGGAACCTCTTTTTCCTCACTGACTAATCTCCAAGAATCGTCACCTCAAATAATGAGGTCTTCAATGTATCTTCAAATAATCCTTTTGCTCCTCGATCCATCCTGCATTATAAAGAGATTAATAATAGTTCCTAAAATCAAACTACCCCTGATACAAATGAAGCATGTAGTCATATAAAAAATATCATTAGATAGAACAATTAAAGGAATAATAGAACTTATCTTTGTTGATTCTGACATTTCTTTCTTTCATCTTCACTCAATTTCTGCTCTTGGAAATGCTAATCACTGCACTACAAATTACAAAGACAATCTACTCAACTCAGTTTTCTCAGACACATTATGCAACCACCATAGTCAATATAGAACCAGGCCTCTCACTGAATCAAGACACCATCACAGTCCATGCACATAGAGAATGGTATCGATGCGACCAACCAATCACAACCTTTTGAGCACCAAAGTGATTACTAGGTCTGTAATAACCTTGAATACCATAGAAACATTTCTATAGAACCTGTTGATTCTCTTAGCACAGAAAATAGAGAATAAATAAATAGATGTAGTCATTAATTCAGCCTCTCCCCAGCATACAGTCACCTATCAACTCAAATATTATGTTGAAAAATCCCCGATCATTTACCAACATTAATTTTCATGGCTCGATAGCGCTTAGTATTAATACATTTTTCCCATTCTTTATTCCCATTATCTGTCACCAATTGATTTGAAACTGATGCTGCTAAGAAAAAGACGACTTCCACAATTGATTATATCATTGAATGTTCATACACAGCTCCATCAAGTCGGTTTTATGACAAGTTTTGATTCTATTAAGAACCGTTTCTAACTTTTAGCGCCTTCTTCTCAGAGTATCGACTATCTTATGGTTTTCGCTTATTTAAATGCCCAGTATCATGAGCCACTCTTTGGTTTATGAGTTTCGATTTCCTCAACAAAATAAATCGAACCTGCAAGTAATATATTGCTTGCCCCTTTCAATCACCGAATATGGATTTAAATATGAACAATCTCTATCATATTTACAATAAGAAGCTCCTGATATATCTTCAAATCTAGAACAACAGCTAATATACACGGCTTCAAAATTAATTCATCCTCAATATTGACTATTAGCGGCGGCTTAGAAGCTTTTAATTAATGCCACTTCCTTATTCAATTCCTCCAAATGAATCAATAGCAGCTAGACTCGGCTTCTTCAAGGATGATACAACTTTCTATGAAGGGCTCGATAATCTCTTTTGCCTTAACGACACCTTCAAGAACACCCGATATGATTTGATACTTGCATGGATGATTGACTGAGACCCTAATCACGATATTACTCTGTATGTCGCCTTATGTCTGAAGCATCATTACTTCTGCCAGTGATCACCATTCAAAACTGTGATCAATCCACCAAGCAATCAAAGACAAATAGCCACGCCGGTGTTATACTACTTAGCTAAATCTGATCAGATCTTTTCTAAACCCGCTCTGATACCATGTTAGTTTTAGATCAGATTTAACACAAGGCAGAAAACACAACACATAGAACAATGAACACAGTATTCTACCTTGGGAAAACCCAGCAAAATATTCTCTTATAAATCAGAAGAATAAGTGCAGAAATTGTACACAAAATCAGGCCTTAGAAAGGCCGAATACAATACAATGGATTTGCACTTGTATATAGTGCTATTTCATGAATACACAAAGTATTTGACTCTTCTCCTTGATGCTAATCTGCTGCTTAGAAAATAGACCTGCTGCTGAAAGAATTCAAACTTGGAATGAATTGATTTGATGATCAAATGAGGAGACACCTTCTCCTTTATATACCAAACTACGTGCTCTCCTCTAGAGCCAACCTTCTAGTTGAATATTATATTTTGTTTAACAAAAGGAAAGGCCGACCTACCTTTGTTTAATTTAGCTTAGGGAAATACCTCCCACAGCTATAAAACACTAACATATTTCAGACTTGTCAACACTCGACCGTGCAAGGTTTGGACTGTTACATGGCCATTATGAGCTTGACGTAAATGGGATATCATTCAGAATGAGTTTGCAGACTCTTACAAACATAACACATGGATTATGACAGCAAATTACATCAGAAATATGCTCTAGCCTAGTACAAAAACAGCCTAAACAACTCCCTCAGTGAACTCAAACTTTGTATATGTATTATCAGACCTCTATTTACTGGTTTATATAGAACAGCAATATTAACCAAGAGGTTGCAATAACTCAGATCTTAGACTACAGTGTTAATACCTTATTACAAGTAAAATCTGAGTTGCAGCTACTAGGAGGTGATAACAAATACCCAGACCTGATATAGACAATGCCAGAGACTGAAAATGGGCTTGTATTGTTGTTGTATCGCCCAAAATCAGACATAGCCTCCAGCACTGCCTTTAAACGTCTTCATACAAACTTAGAACTCCACGTATGAGTGAACCCACATAAGACTATGAATAGAAGAATGCTACAACCAACCACAAGCCAATAAAGAAGCTCTAACACTGTAGCAACATACTGTAGCACGTCACTATAGCAATAGTACTGTAGTACAACACTGTAGCAACAGTACTATAACATATGCTTAAAGAAATCATAAAATCAACAAAATCTTCATATTAGAATCCCAAAAACGATCAAACTCTTGAAAGCAATGGTGATTCCTAATGTAGAATCACTCCCTCCAGCTAGGGTGGGTCTCTCACCACCAAAACAATGCTAAAGATGAGGGTTTCCGTCCTCAACCAGCTACAAAGATAAACTGGCAACAATCCAGCAAAGTCCCCTTCAATTGTCAAATCCATCATATCCAAATAAGAGCCAAAAAATAGATTAAATAGAAGTGGAGGGAGAAATTAGGGCAACCTCCAATTTGAATCTTTTTCCCTTCAAAATCCCAACGCCCTTTTCTAGCCTTTTCATATTTTGCTTTATATTTTAAAACATTATCAAATATTCCTCAAAGGGGCATCCTGCTCGAAAGGAAACTATTTTGCCTTATTCAGCCTTCTAAAATAACATTATGTTATCTCATTAGGCACCAAGGTACTTTTCGATGACCACCTACCCCCTCACTTAACTTATAAAGTTATTTTATTAAAATAACTTAAGTCACGGATTAAAAACAAATATTAAATAATCCAACCTCAGACTCTCCAACACGACCATAGAAATAACACGGCTGGTCTAAGACTAGTTTCCCGAAATAGACTTAGTATAAATCATAGTTGGAAAACTCGCCCCAACAAAAAACTCGCCAAGGGAAAAATTGGAGAGTTTTTTAAAACTCGCCAAAAATTCGGAAAAACTCGGGAACGTAAAAAATTGCTTAATAAACATTAAAAAAGACGTTTTTAGCTTTAAGTTCTCCATAGCCAAGTTTTTTGAAAAACTCGGCAAAAACTCGCGAGTTTTTCGAAAAAACTCGAAAAAACTTGTCTGAGAAAAAACTCACGAGTTTTTCTCAAAAAAACTCATTTTTAAAAGAAACTCGCGAGTTTTTGAAAACTCACCAAGTTTTCTACGAGTTTGCCAACTATGGTATAAATAGCAACTACTAAAAACAGTAAGTACTCACCAAATCTCAAACTAGCCAAAACATTAACGTTCATCGGACAACTACCACACACTACCCAAATAGGGAACCCTACACTACACTGTCGCCCGAACCCGTTACTAAATATAGTACTTACTAAAAATAGTAAGTGTGTCAGAACCAAACTAGTCCAAAGAAGGACATCGAAAATGGGGACATTACATGTTGAAATACATCTGAGTGCTTAGGGGTTTTATGTGTTACTATGCAAATCAAAGGAAAATAGAGATTTTATTTTGGGCAAGGGATGGCCATGTTCTGCTTTTATAGATGTGGCATTCAGAGTTTAACCTAACTACGGAGTTTTTTCAGTTTTTCCTGCTTGGATTCAGCTACCTTGTCTCCCTCTACAATTTTGGATGGATTTATGTTGTGGTATTTGGGAATGCATTGGACAAACTTCTATCGATTGGCCTGGTGAGTAATGGTTTTATTCACTCCACAGCAGCATGCATTCAGGAGGAAATTGATGTATCAAAGAGGCTGCCAGATGAAGTTTGGTTGAAGGTTGAACAGCGAGTTTGAAAACAAGTTGGAGATTACGAAAACAAATTCCTTTTCGCTGTCACAAATGTTTTCAAGTAGGGCATATTGTTTATTTATTGTTCATCTGTTAAAATTTCTTCAAAGAGCGCTACATGGTGGAAAGTGGCACGCATAAGGCATTTATCTGTGATACCAGCATCTACTCAAATCTTCTAGTGAATAATGAGCACTTGATTATACTGAGAGAGGGGATGAATCAGTATAATACAATTTTTACTTTTTCAAACTCAATCAACCACAACAATAACAACCATGCAAAATCTAACAAATAAGAACACAAAAACACCAAGATATACGTGGAAACCCTTGCGGGAGAAAACCACAGTACAGAATAATGCACTTATATAATAATTACTGATTACAACTTTTGTAGGCACCAACCTTGACCAATTTGAGGCACCAACCACTATTTGATTTGTGAGAATCAACCCACTAGAATTCTCTTAAAAATTCTGCTATAACTCTCTTCCCAATCTGCTACAATTCTCTTCTTGAATATGCTGTAAGCTGATCATAAATTTGCCACAAAAATCTGATCACTATCTCCTTATAAATCTACACATAATCTTCTCACAATCTCCTCATAAATCTGTAATTAATCTTCACAACTTACTCTTCATAAGTCGGCAAATAATCTTCTTCATGAATCTGGTGTATATAATGTATTTGTCCCCCTTTTTTTAACACACAAATATCTTCAATATAAATCAAATTTACTCTTCATACTTCTGCTCTCCCTCTTCCTTATGCTCAGAAATTATTCAGTGATTGCATTTGAAACTCCCTCCTTATCTCTCCTTATATATATCTTTATGTCCTTATGAAGAGAGACACCCTTTTGAAAGAGTGACATCTTCTAGAAAGGACATGACTTTTAGTTTAAGAATTAATCGCTGCTTTTCAAAATATAAACACAGCTTTATGTTAGTCACTGCTTTCAAATATAGTCATAAGTTTTTATTAATAATTGTTGCCTCCACCAATATAAAATCGCTGCCTTCTGTAATCGCAGCTTTAGATTTTTCTTTAACAATATTAATTTATTGCTGCTCTTTATATCTTCATATGAATCGCTGTCCATGTTTATGCTGACTTTTTGTCTTATTAATGACTCCTCATTTATGTTAATCGCTGCCTCTTTAAACCTGAGCGCTGCCATCTTATACTTCTTTTTATGACATGTGAATGGGACAAAGTATTTAAACTTATTAAATAAGACAAATTTTGTCTTATATGACTTGTCTTTTGAGCCTTTGTCTTGACCGCTGCCTTTAGTAAGGATTAGTATTTATTTATTAATCCTTATTTAAATCTTTACAAGGTAATTGCTGTCCCTTTTGTTGCTTTTGTTTTTGGCTTTCTTGCTGCTTTTCATATATAATTAAACTAACTTGGGCCGATCAATGCAGATTTATATATGCTTTAATCTTGGGCAATCATAATGTAAATATGGACATTACTTTATTAATTCATACTTGCAATCTGGTTTTGCTTGGTCTTGTGTATTGACAACCTGTCCATCGATTAGTGGCCTATGACTTTTTATGAG
Organism: Sequoia sempervirens; assembly: GCA_007258455.2. NCBI lineage: Eukaryota > Viridiplantae > Streptophyta > Pinopsida > Cupressales > Cupressaceae > Sequoia > Sequoia sempervirens. Next base: position 1,161,778 of record VDFB02000009.1, on the reverse strand, counting down.
TATTTTGACATGGATCTCATTTGACATTATTGGCAATCAATCCAACAATCTCGCTCATACATTTTGACATCAATGACAACTTCCAATCGTTTATATACCCTTGACATCAATAACAACATTTCCAACAGTGAGTTGGCCTGCTATACTCCTAAATCACTTTCAAAACAGGGCAATGACTTTGAAGTTGCTCCTGATAGCTCAAAGGAGGTTTGCAAGGGCTCACCTAAAAATATAATCTCAAAGCAACCCATTCAAGAGCAATCAGTAGCAGGTTCAGCTTTGTCAGTCGGAGTTAAGGAAGAAAAAGGCATTTCGCTGGTTAAGCCTCAGCCTGCATCCATTTCTGGATCCCTCTAGTGGTTCTACTTCCTCTGTTGGTAAAGAGATCTTGGTAAAAATAACCGATCAAAAATCACTTGTAGATTAATCTAAGTTTTTGCCGCTCAAATCCCTATTCCACAACCACTCCAACTAAGTAAGAATTCTTGGGATTTTGTTTTATCTTATGTTGAAGAATGGGGTCTTGGGGAATCACTTTTAGATCAGATAAATCAGCCTCTCTCAGGTTCATCTTATATTCATATAAGGTAAAGGCATAGGTTTTTCTAATAAAATATATTTAAAAAAAACATATTTTTTTTGGTGACTTTTTCAGGTTGAGTGGCAAACGTGTTCTTCCGGCAACATTTTTATCAGGGAATGTGTTCTTCCACGAATGTGTTCATCCAGGGAAACTCCTACTCGACTGGGCTAAAATCACCTGCCTTCCATGAGCAAATCCATTAGAAGGAAGCATATTCAGCGAGATTGAATCAGGTGGAGCAAAACGTCACACTCCCGAATCTGTTTGAAACCTACAAAAACGAAATTAGGGATACGGTGGTATTGAGGAGAAGCAACAGAAGCCATGAGCTCAGATAAGTGATTCGCTTTGTTTCGCAAAAGCCTAGCTTGTCGCCAACGATTTGAAAACACATAGATTGTATGCTTTGGGGGTGTTGATGTGTGTTTTATGACACAACAAACATTCTAGAATAAAGTGTCAAAGATGCTCCATTCCCTCTTGAAAAACTACCTCATATGCTAAGACTGCAAGAAAGATCATACGGCAATTCCAATGTTTCAGTTAGGTGTGGATGAGCTCTGTGGTTTGATGTGATTTGTTGGTTATGACAAGGGGACTTATGCTAGGCTTGTTCAATTCACAATGAAGGTCTAGACAATGAAGCTCTATTGCATGGGTCATGGATCAAACAAACTGAAAAAGGAGATAAGGTTTTAGAAGTTCTATTCTACTTCCTAAGAATTCAAGAGACGGTATTGACTTGGTGGAACCAATAACCACGCTTCGCTTTGCCACGCTCAACGACAACTACACAAAGGGGGTGCAACCTTCAAGGGAATGTGCTTATGATTTTCACGTCATGAATAACTACCATCAAATCGAACAATAATTATCTAGACAGAAGTTAAGCATCCACAAAATAAGCTCAGGCTAACTTTACGCATTGAATGAAAATCATCCATTCAAAGAAAGTATGAGCAAAAAGTTTCACCATAAATCAATACTTATCAAATCTTGCATTGGTCTAACATACATGAAATAAAATCTAAACTATGATGAGGGATAAGAACCATGCCAACTCCAAAATAAGAGAAGCAATCACCATCAAAACAATGCATGCATTACTTATTACTTTGGCAGTCATACACAACAATTACTTATCTCAACATGTTTTGCAACATGCTCCCATGCTTTACAAATGAGGGGGTGAGCTCAATTTATAGGCTCCCTGATTACAATTCAATGGCCAAGATTAATTCAGGATCAACGGCCAAGATTACAAAATAAAACCCTAATTAGGGTTTGCTACCCCTCAACCAATGAGAAAATTACATTCGAGGACACTTGTCCTTTTTACTAAATATGAACCAACAAATAAAATAGAAAGTTGTTGCATGTTGATTTGGAATGATTTGATTGGTTGGAAGATGACGAAGCGCCACCTCAACATGCTGGATGTCTTCCTTGATCACTTTGGTCTTGTTCCTTAGAATATTTTCCTTGTCGATGACTTTATCCTTTGTGCTTTGATCTTGGATGACTTTGGCTTCTTCTTCTCACCTCGCCTTGGAGCACCTATTTAGACTTGAAGTTATTAAGTCTTTCTTCTCGGATTGCTTTGGAATTCCTTCACGTGCCTTGAATTTGGAGAGGAACTCCCTTGTGTTTCCGCCGCAATGGAGGAAATTGGAACTTTCTCCGTGGAGAATTTCCCATACTTAGCCAAATTTTGGCTACTCAATTTCATTTTGTAACATCTTCAAGATTTTGGCCATTTTTATGCTCAAATGAACTTTGCCGGTGGATTTGTCTTCAATTTTGAATTTGGCTTGTGTAAGTTGGTTGTACTTGACGATGTGCCTGTCGTTGTCTTCATGATGCCAAATTCCTAGCGGACTTCCTTTTGCTCTCACCATGTGTAAGGGTGGACTCCCCAAGTTTTCTTTCATCTCCCTTCAAGTCGGACTTTACACTTTCTTTGCCATTTTCCTCTTTGAAGATTCGCTTTGCGTAGTCATCCACCTGCAATAAAACAAATTTATTTCAGATTTTCTCTCTCCTAAAGATAACTTTTGAGGATAAGCCTTGAAAGATTTTCATAAATTTCACTTTCAAGCTTTCAATTTTCTCCAAAATGGCTAATTTATTTGATTTTATCTTTATTTTATTTAGCCATGGCAAAAATTATTCATCAATCCCAATGTTGGATGAAGATTTTTGTTTTTCTCTCTCCTGAATTCTAGCTCCGAAGCTAAATTTTTAACACTCTCTCCTAAAGTCACGGTGAATTTTGTGTCGAATTTATCATTTCAAAGCGAATTTCATATTCTCTTTGCAATATTTATCTTGGCACGAGCATTTTTCATATTTAATTCTCCATTTTATCTCCCGAAATCAGAATTCTCACTGATTTGCCATACTCTCTCTCTAGAAGTCGAACTCTCTAAGACTTGTTTTTTTAATCCACTTGTCCAAATGTCATGGCGAATTCCCAAGGTGATTTCCTTCTTTCCATTTATTTTTCTATCTTATTTCCTTTCCACCTTGCTATTTATCTACCACTCTCTAGGTAGATTTCAAGAAATATTTTCTGATTTATATTTCTCCTCTTTCTCTCTCTAGGCGGGCTTGCTAGACTTTATGCCAAGGTCTTTGGAGAGATGGCGGACTTTCTTACTTGTTTTCCATTCACCATTTATTCTTCTCTTTAAAGCGGACTTTGTGTTGTATTTTCCAACCTCCTTTTAGTCCACGTGGGCTTCATATGACTTTTTCCAAGCTCCTCTCCAAAAGATGGCAGACTTCTTACTTTATTTCCAAACACCTCTCCACATGGCGGACTTTCCAAACACTCTACCAAATACCTTTATTAAGGTGGGCGCAATTTAGAAACTTTATGCCATGAGGTGTTTAGACTTTGTCAAAATATTTTTCCAAATGTTTTCTAGGCTGGGCGCACTTCCTAAGATGTTTCCTTAATTCACTTTCCAGCTGGCGGACTGTATGAAACATTTTCCAAATTCATTTTCCATGAGAGGTTGGACTTTCCAATACATTTTCTAATCCATCCTCCAGCTAGCGGACTTTCTTTACCTTTTGCATTGACTTTTCAAAGCACTTTAGGAGTAGCGGACTTTCCAAAGTCCATGCCATTTATATTTTCCATTTGTTTCTTTGGCAAGCGGACTTGCCACATGTTTAAGCCATTGCTGGGCGGAGTTTGCTAAGTCTTTGCCAAATAACTTTCAAGCTGCTGGCGGACTTACCTTATGTTTGAGCCATGTATATTCTTCCAAGGCGAATTTTCATTTGACTTGAGCCATTTAATTTTTTCTTGGCTATGCCTTAGCCACTTCTTCTTTTCACATGGCTTACTTGGCTTTATTTCTTTTCATATGTCTTGGGGCGGACTTCTCATGTTCTCATGCCATCCATTCTTTTCTTTATGTCCAAGGACGGACTTGCCATCTTCTCAAGCCATTTCAAGGTGGACTTGGCAACTTTTCAAGCCACTTCAACTTTTGACCAAGGGCGGACTTGGCTTATATCTTATGCCATCCAAGATTGCTAGGGGCGGACTTTACCTCATGTTGTGCCATTGCTATATGCTGCTGGGCGGAGTTACCAAGTGTTCATGCCATTCTTTACTGGCTGAGGGCGGACTTTACATATTTTCATGCCACTTCATTTCTTGGCTGGGCGGACTTTGCTCTATGGCTTGCCATTGTTCCTTATGGTGGGCGGACTTCAGCTCTTTCCTTGCCATTACCTTCTAAGTGGCTGGGCAGAGTTTGCCAAAGCTTGTGCCATTAGTGCAGGTCGAACTTCATCTTCAGCCATTGACTTTGCCCTTCTTTCATGCCTTCACCATGATTTTCAGTCATACCTGGGCCATTTTGCCATGAATTTCTCAGATTTTTCAGTCTCCTCCATGAATTCTTCAGATTTCTTCATGGTTTTGCAGATTTTTTTCACCATTCTCTTCAATTTGTTGACTGATTTTTCATTTTATTCACCATTCTTCTGTGATTTTTTCCAGATTTTTCGCCATTTTCTGTGATTTTCCAGAATTTCTCCATGAATTAAAAAAAAATTCAAATCAATTTTTTGAGAGTTTCGTTGAGTTTTTAGAACTTCTGAGTGGATTTTCGAAATCCGGACCCCTTCCCAATATAGAAACTTTCTAAAAAAAGAAATTTTCCAAAAATAGCAACTTTCTAAAAATAGACCCTAAAAAATAGGGATCTCAGAATTGCTTAAAAGTGCCAAAAAAGTAGGTCCTAAAAAATAGGGGCCAGAGTGAAAACCCTAAAAAGTAGGTGTCGGAATTGACTGAAATGACAGTCGATCTTTGTCTCCCGGGCCTCCTAAGCATGATGGCGATGCTTGCATGATGATCCAAGCTCAAATTCTTTTACTCGACTCGAGTGACCATTCCAAAACTTAAACTCCTCATTGCAAAAAGACTGGTAATAAGCAGTTGCGACGCCAAGGCAAAACCAAAAAGCAAAAAAAAACGAAGGGTCCCCATTTGCAATGGGGCGATGTGTGAAAAGGTCACAACAGGGGGGTCGCTGACTCTTTTAATATTAATAATTAAATTTTTATTTTAAGTTTTGTTTTTATTTTAATTTTTCGATCAAATATTTAGATTTTAATTTTTAAGTTTTGTTTTCATTTATTAATTTTTTAAATAAAATTTAATGTTTTTATATTTTGTTTTAAATCATGTAGATTTGTTATTTAAATATAAATCAATTTAATATTTTTTTAATAATTAATTTTCTAATGGTAAAAATATAAATTTACTATTTAAATAAAATCTAGCACTTTTAATTATTATCAGTCTTATAGCACTTGGGATCTAGGCACGATAATATAAGCAAAGTCTAATTTATATATATATATATGCCTACAATCTTGTTCTAATTCAAGAAATCATCAAAATAAAACTTTAATATTATAATATTTAATACAATTATATTTAAAGTTCAAATTTATTAATATAATATCATATATTTAATATTATTTAATTTATAAATTATGAATGTAATTTTTATGATTATTTTGTTTATTATATACATAACACATGATATTCTAAATTAATTTCTAATTTTAATATATATTTTGTACAAACAATCCAAATCTATTTATGAATGTTAAAAGTGTTTTAATCATTTTGTGAATATATTTTTAATATTTTAAAAAAGATCAAATTTTCATATGGTGAATTTAATCCGAATTTTTTTCTTGCCGAACTTCATTTGAATTTCAATGTTGCTGAACTCGAATTCGAATTTGAACCTTGTGACTTAGGTTTTTTTAAAGTCTAATTAAATATAACAAATTAAATAAAATATGATAAAATAAAAAGTAAATCAAAATTTTATTAATAATACAATATTAAAAACTATTAATAACATTGAAATAACAAGAATCTAATTTATAACTGTACATAGTCATAAACAAAAAAAAGCAGGCGTGGCGTGCTGAAAATCTCACTCAAAACAATCCCTGTTCTTCAATCATGCTTGCATCCCTTTAAGTGGAATATGGCAATAATAAGTCCCCACACAGTGATTTTCCCATGTTCAATGAGTGATCTGCCCACCCCTAAAGGGTAACAAGAGTAACAAAGTGTGTGTAATTTCTCAATAGTCGGTACCTTTCTCAAGTAAATAAAAAGTAAAACAGGGCACCTCAATGTCTGTTCTTTGATACCCACACTCAAACAGCCTTAGCAGAAACCCTAGACACAAAATAATCATTTTTCTAGTAAAATTCAAGGCCCCTAATATTTCTGTAAGAATTTTAGGGCAATTTTGAACCAAAATAATTCAATGAAGTTTCTCAAATTTCAAATTCACAAGAAGAAATTCAGTAAACTCTGTACCTAGGTATTCAATGTGAGCCTTCCAATCAAAAGCATGAATTGTATGTCATTACCCATACCTTATCAGCCATTGTGGCAATCAATGTTCACGGACTTCATTCATGGTTTTCCCATAAAGTCAGTGTCATCATGGTTACATTTTTCAAGTTGTATGGTCACTCTCCAAAACTAACAATCTTTTCGTTGTGCACCAAGACCGATGCTCTACGTGCAACAACCTTGTTCTTTGAGTGTCTTTGAAGCCATTTCCAGCTACCACCTGCTATCAATATTTTCGTGACCCATGATTTTTTAGTCATTTTACAAATTCAATGTGTGAGCTTTCTTATTTTTTGTTATGCTTCTCTGCTTCATTTCATCTAAAACTTGATGGCCAAACTAAGGTTAGCATATTAGTCTATGATGTAAGCATTTATTATCAGAAAAATAACAAATGGGTTAAGAGCCCACATATCATTCAGCTGGCTACAACCAGCCTACCCATGTCTTTATAGGGCATTCTCAAATTTTGCTATCACTTCTAACCAATGGTACCTTCTGAGATTTTGGCTTCTCTTTCACCTTTCAATATGTATCCCCCAACAGGAGGAGCAAAACAAAGATTCTCCCTTTTTGCAGAATTTGATCAGGATTAACACCAAAATTCAAGACAATTTTTCAGCACGCTCATACAAGATTCAAGGATAAAATATGATTGTCACCAAATACCTTATTCTTTCCAAGTCAATGATCACGCTTGACTTCATTTTGGATACACAAAAATTTCACAACAAACAATGTCAAAAGACAGAGCTCATCAAATATATGGGCCTGACACTATTTTCCAAAGCACACAATCCCAATGATTTCTGCTTAGATCTTACAATAAAGTTTGGCATGCATGATATTGTCAATTTGCACCAACTCAACCTATATGAGCCATCTCATTTGACAGAAAAAGGTTTCCATCACTCATTTTATGTCTACCATTCAAGATTTTCAATGTTCATTGGCCATTATACTTTACTTTATTTTCAGACTCATATTAATTGCAAGCAGCAAACCACTACTTGCCTGGGCGGACACACAGGTTCTCCACCAACATGGAGCCACACAGCTCTCTGAGAATGCTTCTGTGCAGAAGTTTCATCATCTAATGTAGCAAATAACTTCCTCTCAGCATGGAGAAAATGATGAGCATACTCTTGTAAATATTTCTACCTTTGCAATTTACTTTCCTTTGTATCTGGACCACTTCATTGGAGAATTTCTCCACATGTCAGATAAACTCAAAAAGCTGTGTTTTTCCTTTTCCATATGACTGGGCTTATCCAGCCATCACACACACTCATCCTTGTACATTTATTTTACAAACTCTAATGAAGAGTGCAAAGCAATTAGTTTAGGCATACATATTTTGTTTTCTCAGTTATTTGTGCATGTTTCCATTTTGCTTTCTGCAGTGAGCAATGAGAGTCCATATCACCTAAGAGGAGGTTGTCTATGTCCCACCTGAACTGTTCTTCATTTTCAAAAACAAAGTAATACACTCCTAATTATAGGTGGCATTGTCAAGTCATTCTTCAGAATAAAAGTTTCTTATTTGAAAACATAAGATGGAGAAAATACTAATACCCTTGTACAGCCTTCATATTCTTACATAAAGGCAAATGCTTTCATGGATATTTTTTTAAAAAGGTAAAATACCAACCAACACATGGCATTCTTATTTGACATATGGAATACCTTGATATATTTGCACCTCATAAAATGTCAAAAATGCAGATGATGTAATGTATATGACACATTAAAGGTATTGCAGCAATGGACTGTAATGTCCCCTTTTTAGCTCATTTCAGTTTCCCAATGGTTTAGCCTATTACGTGACCATCATTGAAATAACCCTTCCAGGTTGGAGCGATATTTTTTGCGTTTGTTTCTCAGTTTGATAGCTTGAAATTTTTATCAAACTTAAACATGCTCATTACAAGTCATCAACTAACGCTCAGGATACAATACATTAACAAACTTAACTGATTTACAAGCAACTGCTCAGGAATTTATATCAGACCAGGCTCAGAAATTAAGAGCAGAATTACAATGACAATCAGCTACAGAAGTATTTTCTCTGCAGGCCTTAATGCAAGTAATAAGCTTCAGCAATATTCAGCAAACACATATGACTTCAATATTTATCACCTAGGCTGAGAACAATATGTGACATGAATTTGAAAGGAAATATGGAACCTGATTAAGATTGCTCCAGTTCTGGAGTTATGTGCAGGTTGGCATTAACAGCAACTGTTGGTGAATGCTCAGAATGAATAAGGATGACTTCGATGACAAATAAGGGAAACCACGCTCCTTAATAGGCTTCAGGATATTCTTAATACTGCAGCTTGATGTGTCCTGTAGCAGCTAATGCCATGAAGCAGCTCCCGACAGGTCAAATTACATTCAAAGAAATTGCTATCTTGTCCTAATTACCTGGCGGCTGGCTATTCTTGTCTTTATCCAGCTCCTCACTTTGTCTTCTTGTGGTGCATGTCTTTATCTGAAGTTTTATTAATTCAAACTTGCCTCTTATTCCTTAGACGGCAGAGTCGGCCAAATCAAATAAGACAATTTCAACAGCCTTTGTCTTTTATTTGACCTGGAAATTATTCTGACCCAATGGTAATAGGCAGCAGCTCCTTCACATATCCACTACTTCTAGTCTGGCAGCTCTTCTTATTACATTTTTGTCTTTGGCATCGCACAGTCTAAGATAATGATAATCGCTGACCTCCTTCTATCAGCCTGTATTCGTGCCTTAATCTTGCACAGATATTACAGTCACTCCACAGAGAAAATCAACACATGGAATGGGGTTTCCATCCCATCCAACCAGGGGTTTCGTCCTGTAAAACTTCACCAGCAGAGCTTGATGAATGAAATAAAGATAAAAATGATTTCCTGAATGCAATTCTACATGCAAATCGAGCCTTCTTATCAATTTGGAGTTGCCAATCCTTTCTTCACAAAAGCAATCGTTTTCCCTAAATGAGCTCGAGTCCATTTTGGAAACATCAGCAGTCGTCCCAATCTCATAATCGCACAAGTTGAGAGATAGAAAATTAGGCTTAATTATTATTTATTTTGATTTATTCATCACCATGGTAATCGCCTAGAGAGAGAAGGAATCTTCACTACCCACTTAATGAACTCAAATGAATAATTAAATATTAGCACCTAACTTTAGCTTTATAAAGCCCCCATTTAATTATTTATAATATTCCCTTAAATTTCAATTTATTTCCAATCTCGGGAATGGAAGATTAGAAAATTCCTTCAAAATTATTCACCAGCCAAAAAAAAAAGGGACATTACAGTCCTCCCTTCCCGGAGATTGCTTGTCCCAAGCAATCAGTACCTGCATATTTCACACCAACTTCCAGGATCCCATATCAGTCTCTGAAATCCGCAAAATTTGTTATCTGGAACGCTATACTGTAAGAGATTTGTACATGACATCACCTTGTCCCTCCTGGAAATTAGTATAATGATCCTCAACATGTAATCAAAAAACTCACCATCACATACCTTAGTCTTCATAGAAGACCGCTATGCTACTTTGATTATCATGCTCTTCAAATCCCCATAAGGATGATGACTTATAATTGGAAGTGAATATGTCATGCAACATATAGAGTTATTTTAATTTACCTCATCATCCACAAAACGAGCCTCCATCCTCTTTGTTGTCGCTACACTTGGAGCACCATCTGCTAAAGCTCTCAATACAATCTTCTTCCCATCCGATGTGAACTCTAGCTCCATCCGCTGGAAATCCTGCATGTATCTCCCAAGTGACTGTAGCCACTAAATGCCCAAGACAACATCAGGTTCACCAATCCCAACCGCATAAAAGTCAGCAGTGACCACATAATCATTCAACTACACACTCAACTAAGGAACCTTCTTAGTGCAACTCATTTTAAATCCGTTAGCCAACATAACTCTAAAACTTGGGGCTTCCTCAACCTACAATCCCTTCCTCACAACCAATCCCTCATCAATGAAGTTGTGAGTAGCTCCACTGTCAATTAAACAAGTGACCCGTTGTCCCTTAAGAACTCCTACTCGAAAAGGATAATACTTAGGAACTCCTGATAGTGCCGCCATAGTACCATGACCTATTTCTCCTATGTTGGTATCATTGTGTGGTTGCTTTTTATGATCACTATCTAAACTCGTGTCAACCTCCTCATCAGTATCGGAATAGACCTCAATGTAATGCACCTTGCCTTTTCCAAGGCACCTCTAATTTCAGTCCCACAGTTCCTCATCACTTTTTTGTGCAAAAGCCTTCCCAGACTTTTCGCCATCAAGGTAAAGAGAATTGGAGAGACAGGATTTCCTTGTCTCACACCCCTAGAGACTTTGAAAAAAGGGGAAGGAGATCCATTGATAATGATAGCAATGTTGGTAGTAGAAATCATTTCCCATATCAACTACAGAAATCTCTCTGAAAACCCAAAAGCTTTTAAAACTTTCATCAAGAACTCCCAATCCACCCTATCATAGGCCTTAGACATATCCAACTTAAGTAAAAAACCTTGGTTTCTCGAGACTTCTAAAGAATGGATATTCTCATGAACCGTAATAATGGAATCCAAGATCTGCCTACCAAGAACAAAGCCATTCTTCTGAGGAGAAATCAACAAAGGGAGAACCCCAAGAAGCCTAGTGGTAACCACTTTAGAAATGATTTTGTAAAAGGAGTTGCATAAGCTAATCGGGCGGAAGAAATCAAAAGCATCAACACCAGGGACCTTGGGGATAAGAACAATAAACGTAGCATTAAGCTATTTCAACAAATTCCTAGATCCAAAAAACTCTTTAACAGCATTAACCACATCATCAGCAACAATCTCCCAAAAGACTTGAAAAAAGAACATAGGGAACCCGTTAGGTCCAGGGGCCTTATTCCCGTCAAAAGAAAAAACAACCTTTATGACCTCTTCCAATAAAGGGATAGCAGTCAAAGATCTATTTTGATGCTCATTCAGAATGTTGGGAATAGCATCAATGAGGGTTTGTTGAGCATTCACATCCAACCTCTCCTCCACAAAAAGAAGATTAGCAAAGAATTGGATGGCCTCATTCCTAATCTCATCCTCCTTTTCAATTTTGACACCATCCTTCAAAATATGAAATACAATTAGACGCCCTATGTTTCATAGTAGTCAGGCGGAAGAACCTGGTGTTCTTATCCCCTGACGAAAGCCAAACCGATCTAGATCTCTGTTTCCAATATTCCTCTTCTTTTGATATAATATCATGATATTTTACGAGGATCTATCTCTAGATAGAAAGTCCCCCACATAACCATCTTTCTGAATTCTATCCTAAATATCCTTTAAATCATACTAAATAGTGGACTTAGTAGCAAAAATGTCCCCAAAAACTTCCTTGTTCCAAATTCGAACCTTGGTCTTGACCTCACTGAGCTTTTTAGCCACCCAAAACATAGCAGTACCACTAACCTTTATATTCCACCATTCTTGAACGCAATTAAAGATATTAGGATGAGACAGCCACATTCTTTCAAATCTAAAAGGAAAGTTTCTCTTACCTGACATTGAGTCGGCCACAAAGCTTATCGGGAAATGATCTGAGAAGAGCATTTAAAGAACAAAAATAATCCCTCATCCAATTATCCGAAATTAAGGCCCTATCAAGCCGAACTTGGATAAGATCATTCCTAGCCCTCCTATTAGACCAAGTGTAGGTAGCCCCTTTAAGGTCCACATCATGCAAACATTAGGAGTTGATAAAATCCATCAGGTCCAATTTGCTATCCATCTATATTTGAGAACCCCCAAATTTTTTCGACACAAGCAGCGGAGTGTTAAAATCTCCCATAATGATCCAGTTCTCGTTAGGGAAGCATAACCTAAAAGACTCGAGTCTTTTCCAAAAACTTCTTCTCATAGTTTTATTGTTGGGGGCGTAGATATTAGACAGAATCCACCTGAAATCATCTCTAATATGCCTGAATTTAGTAGCCACATGATTGGCATCTTCCCAAACCGGAGTACCATGAAGATGATCCTGATTCCAAAAAGTCACTAAACCTCCAGAAGCCCCCTCTAAACTCCTACCCTGCACACCACAATTCTTGAAAATCTTAATCCTTTCCACTCTATCCTTAGGCATCTTGGACTCCTGTACAATTAAAATATCAAGTTTATGGTTCCTAGCAAAATTGTGCAAAATATCTTGTTTATGGGAGTTGTTTAGCCCTCGAATATTCCATGACATGAACTTCATTTCTTTAATGGGGTATTGCTTTGACAAATATCTGGAATGGTTTTTTGAACCCCATCAGCAATATTTTGGAAGCATTCATGTTCTCTATGCCATTTTGATGATTTTCTGCCTGAACTTCTCTAGACTCCACAATCCACTTTTGATCTATTTCTTGTGGAAACCCCCACCGTGTTGTTCCCTTTTTTGCTCTTCTTCTTCTCAACTTTTGTATATGAGCTATCCTCATCAAGATCCATTTCCTCAAGCCCCATGAATTCCTGCCCATCCATAAAAACATCTACAGCAACAACTTTATTCTCCAGTGAATACCCCACGTCATTCCTCGCCTTAGAGATGTCCATAGAATTCCCAAAATTGGACTTCACAACCTCCGGAGAACTTTGAGAACCATCCTGGATAGAAGAATGAATGATCTTCTCACCAGCCTCCATAGAGCCCTCCTCACCACTCGCGTTACTTCCTGTTTCTTGACCAGAACAAAATGTTTCCTCTAAATCCTCTGCCACAGTGTCTGGAACCCAGTTTACTAAGTTCACGTTTTCATCCTGCTTTTCAATGCTTCCTCCTTCTGTCTTTTCGTCCTCCCCCTGGGATCCCATAGTTCTTGAGTTCAAAGCAACTCTGTTATGAACATTAACATCTCCTTCTTGAACTTCGAGGTTGTCAAAACCTTTCAAAGGCTCCTCGGCTTTATTAGCTCCCAGACTGGGGTTTCGGCACTCCCCACTATTTTCCTAACCATCCCCAGGTATATTCTTATCTCCTTTATTCACCTCTTCAAGGGGTTTCTCCATCGTTTTAGCCCTCCATATCTTGGTCTCCTTGGAAGTCGTCTCAGCATCAAGCTTAGACACATTGTTTGGGCATTTCCTTGCCCAACGCCCAACTTTTTTACAAGGCACACAAAAGGAAGAATCTCAAACTCTACAGTCTAAATCCACTTTCCAAGTTTTGACACAATTTCTATAGATGATGGCAAATCAGTAGACTGAGTGATACCCACACAGATTCTGGCAAAAACCAGCGTTTTCCTAGATGAAGTCATGGCATCTATGGATAGCAACTCCCCAAAGGAACTAGCTATTCCCCTAAAAACATCCTCATTCCAAAACTCCAATGGTAAGCCTAGTAACCGAACCCACACAGGCACCATTTCAAAAGAAGCATCCGAAAAGTCCATTTTCGGAGACCACTTCTTAATATCCAAGGATAACTTGCCAATGACCCAAGGACCACCACACAGAACTGCTAGCTTGTCCTCTTCGTAGGAAAAAGCAAAGGAGAAGAAACCCTTGGGCAAAGCCACAACCTCAACTTGACTTTTAACTCTCCACTTTTTCCTAACAAAATCCCTAACCACTTCAATATTTGGTCTAGGGTCCATATTTTTTCCCACCAACGATGATGCCATTAGAGAGACGTTATAATCAATCACTGGATCAGGTACAAGAATGGCATACATCCCACTCGAAGGGACCGAAATATTGCTAACCGGCAGAAAGATTGACTTTCAAGCAGGCTTGGTTCCAAACAGCGAAACCCACTTCCTCTTTGAATCTTCTTGAGATTGGTCTCTTGAAATCTTGTCCACGCCTTGGTTTCCCAGACACCCGAACCCACTAGCCCCATCCTTCGGAAAAGAACTAGAGGACAACTTACCATCTGAAGCCACCTTACCACTTGGGTCCCCTCGCTTCTCCAGGTCCCAGTCCTCGGAAGCCACTCCCTCCTGCTCTTCACCTGCATTATCCCCTACCGCATCCCCAAAAAGACCACCCCCTGGCACAGACCCAATTGCCTTCGAACCAAATACCCGTTGCCGGCTAGAAAATTCAAAACCACGTTCCCGCTCACCCATTGCTCCCCAAAATTGAAAATTCTTGTTAATGTTCTCCTAAATCTAAAATTTAATTTCCATGAACAGTTCTTTGTCGTTTCTTGTGGTCTTCATAGAAAACCATGTTGTTACTGTTGATTATCAGAAAGACATTGCAGATATAAGAGCAAGAATGCAAATAATCATTCATTTTAGTTGCAAAACATGTATTCTAAACAATTGCAATTTCATTGTTTCAAGTTATGTTAATTATTATTAAAGTTAATATTTAATAATAATTAATTATTTAAAGTGCACCATAATGTTATATTATGACTTTATATTTAATGAGGCCATTTAATGACTTAAGTGAAATAATAAAGTTCATAGAGTTGGGCGCCCATTTAATGCTATGTCATAAAGTGCAACAAAAAGCAAATATTAAAATATATTTTATAAGTTCAATTGTTCCTAGCGGGTCGAGCTTTTCCAAGAGTCATATATAAGCACTCAAAAAGCAAATAGAATTCATTCTACACTTCCGAAAATTTTGTGCTTTTGTTGTGAGAGAAGAGAAACCAGGGTGAGATATCATCTGAAGGCTGCAGCTTGATGGCTACATCCAGTAGTCATAATTGTGCTTCATTGGCGAAAGATTCTGAAGTTTAGACAAGGGTTTGAAGAGCTGTTTGCATATCTTTCAAGGAACAATCATTGGTGATTATTAATCTCCTTTCACATACCTGCTGGGCTGTACAATTGCTGAGTACCAGGCCGTACTGTTCACCTACAGCCAGGCCGTACAGTGCTGCAAGGGAGGCGAGTGAATGCTAGGCTGAAACGCCTTAGCTTTGGGCACTTTTTCACCTTCTTCAAGGGCAGCTAAGGGTCTGAGACAGATTTATGTCATTTGTTTGGTGGAGAATGTATCATCAGCTGCAAATCGACTTACTCCAGGGTTTTAAGCTGCTGTAGTAATTTCCAGAATTGCTGATACAACCTTCCAGGTCTGGTGTTGAACATTTTTAGACTTGTATTCAATTGCCATGGACCTCGGGTATGAACATATTGTGTTGCAAAAGGAATGCTGATCTGATATAAATAAGAAATGTAATTGCAAACTGTTATAAATAAGAATTTAATTATCTTTGCATTTACCTTCAGTCTCTTTTCATTTGCAACTTGTACATGTAATTTGCAATCCATTCTTTCCTGGCATTGTCTTATTGAAACTCAAACAAGAAAAAACAAGAAAAAACTTTGGAAGAACAATCAAACCAACTAGCAGTTGCAAAGAAATTTTCTCGGGGAGAACAAGGGTTCTTACATGGACCAATACTTTAATGAAGGCAAAGTTCCAAATGCTTGTGCTTTATAATAAATATGAAGCCTTCAAAGTAAACCAATAACAGAGATATGATGATAAGGTATAGTGTGTCACTCCAATTAGTACTATACATGAAATGGATGACCTTGCATCGAGAAACACTGGTGAGAATAAATAAGAGTACATTGATAATACAGTTTATCAGAGCACTAATCAGAGATGCATGACAGGCAGAACAACATGTGTGCAGAGTCTGCAGACCAATGGATAACCAGTATGCCAGAAGGCAGCATATTTGGTTGAGCCTAGAGAGACATTGAAAGCAATGGATATTTATGCATAGTGTTTGGGTGCATGTCTTCAGTATGCTGACAGTGATATTTCCTGGGTCTT
>VDFB02000009.1:1091887-1145390 GCA_007258455.2 Sequoia sempervirens | reverse complement strand
AAACCGATCTAGATCTCTGTTTCCAATATTCCTCTTCTTTTGATATAATATCATGATATTTTACGAGGATCTATCTCTAGATAGAAAGTCCCCCACATAACCATCTTTCTGAATTCTATCCTAAATATCCTTTAAATCATACTAAATAGTGGACTTAGTAGCAAAAATGTCCCCAAAAACTTCCTTGTTCCAAATTCGAACCTTGGTCTTGACCTCACTGAGCTTTTTAGCCACCCAAAACATAGCAGTACCACTAACCTTTATATTCCACCATTCTTGAACGCAATTAAAGATATTAGGATGAGACAGCCACATTCTTTCAAATCTAAAAGGAAAGTTTCTCTTACCTGACATTGAGTCGGCCACAAAGCTTATCGGGAAATGATCTGAGAAGAGCATTTAAAGAACAAAAATAATCCCTCATCCAATTATCCGAAATTAAGGCCCTATCAAGCCGAACTTGGATAAGATCATTCCTAGCCCTCCTATTAGACCAAGTGTAGGTAGCCCCTTTAAGGTCCACATCATGCAAACATTAGGAGTTGATAAAATCCATCAGGTCCAATTTGCTATCCATCTATATTTGAGAACCCCCAAATTTTTTCGACACAAGCAGCGGAGTGTTAAAATCTCCCATAATGATCCAGTTCTCGTTAGGGAAGCATAACCTAAAAGACTCGAGTCTTTTCCAAAAACTTCTTCTCATAGTTTTATTGTTGGGGGCGTAGATATTAGACAGAATCCACCTGAAATCATCTCTAATATGCCTGAATTTAGTAGCCACATGATTGGCATCTTCCCAAACCGGAGTACCATGAAGATGATCCTGATTCCAAAAAGTCACTAAACCTCCAGAAGCCCCCTCTAAACTCCTACCCTGCACACCACAATTCTTGAAAATCTTAATCCTTTCCACTCTATCCTTAGGCATCTTGGACTCCTGTACAATTAAAATATCAAGTTTATGGTTCCTAGCAAAATTGTGCAAAATATCTTGTTTATGGGAGTTGTTTAGCCCTCGAATATTCCATGACATGAACTTCATTTCTTTAATGGGGTATTGCTTTGACAAATATCTGGAATGGTTTTTTGAACCCCATCAGCAATATTTTGGAAGCATTCATGTTCTCTATGCCATTTTGATGATTTTCTGCCTGAACTTCTCTAGACTCCACAATCCACTTTTGATCTATTTCTTGTGGAAACCCCCACCGTGTTGTTCCCTTTTTTGCTCTTCTTCTTCTCAACTTTTGTATATGAGCTATCCTCATCAAGATCCATTTCCTCAAGCCCCATGAATTCCTGCCCATCCATAAAAACATCTACAGCAACAACTTTATTCTCCAGTGAATACCCCACGTCATTCCTCGCCTTAGAGATGTCCATAGAATTCCCAAAATTGGACTTCACAACCTCCGGAGAACTTTGAGAACCATCCTGGATAGAAGAATGAATGATCTTCTCACCAGCCTCCATAGAGCCCTCCTCACCACTCGCGTTACTTCCTGTTTCTTGACCAGAACAAAATGTTTCCTCTAAATCCTCTGCCACAGTGTCTGGAACCCAGTTTACTAAGTTCACGTTTTCATCCTGCTTTTCAATGCTTCCTCCTTCTGTCTTTTCGTCCTCCCCCTGGGATCCCATAGTTCTTGAGTTCAAAGCAACTCTGTTATGAACATTAACATCTCCTTCTTGAACTTCGAGGTTGTCAAAACCTTTCAAAGGCTCCTCGGCTTTATTAGCTCCCAGACTGGGGTTTCGGCACTCCCCACTATTTTCCTAACCATCCCCAGGTATATTCTTATCTCCTTTATTCACCTCTTCAAGGGGTTTCTCCATCGTTTTAGCCCTCCATATCTTGGTCTCCTTGGAAGTCGTCTCAGCATCAAGCTTAGACACATTGTTTGGGCATTTCCTTGCCCAACGCCCAACTTTTTTACAAGGCACACAAAAGGAAGAATCTCAAACTCTACAGTCTAAATCCACTTTCCAAGTTTTGACACAATTTCTATAGATGATGGCAAATCAGTAGACTGAGTGATACCCACACAGATTCTGGCAAAAACCAGCGTTTTCCTAGATGAAGTCATGGCATCTATGGATAGCAACTCCCCAAAGGAACTAGCTATTCCCCTAAAAACATCCTCATTCCAAAACTCCAATGGTAAGCCTAGTAACCGAACCCACACAGGCACCATTTCAAAAGAAGCATCCGAAAAGTCCATTTTCGGAGACCACTTCTTAATATCCAAGGATAACTTGCCAATGACCCAAGGACCACCACACAGAACTGCTAGCTTGTCCTCTTCGTAGGAAAAAGCAAAGGAGAAGAAACCCTTGGGCAAAGCCACAACCTCAACTTGACTTTTAACTCTCCACTTTTTCCTAACAAAATCCCTAACCACTTCAATATTTGGTCTAGGGTCCATATTTTTTCCCACCAACGATGATGCCATTAGAGAGACGTTATAATCAATCACTGGATCAGGTACAAGAATGGCATACATCCCACTCGAAGGGACCGAAATATTGCTAACCGGCAGAAAGATTGACTTTCAAGCAGGCTTGGTTCCAAACAGCGAAACCCACTTCCTCTTTGAATCTTCTTGAGATTGGTCTCTTGAAATCTTGTCCACGCCTTGGTTTCCCAGACACCCGAACCCACTAGCCCCATCCTTCGGAAAAGAACTAGAGGACAACTTACCATCTGAAGCCACCTTACCACTTGGGTCCCCTCGCTTCTCCAGGTCCCAGTCCTCGGAAGCCACTCCCTCCTGCTCTTCACCTGCATTATCCCCTACCGCATCCCCAAAAAGACCACCCCCTGGCACAGACCCAATTGCCTTCGAACCAAATACCCGTTGCCGGCTAGAAAATTCAAAACCACGTTCCCGCTCACCCATTGCTCCCCAAAATTGAAAATTCTTGTTAATGTTCTCCTAAATCTAAAATTTAATTTCCATGAACAGTTCTTTGTCGTTTCTTGTGGTCTTCATAGAAAACCATGTTGTTACTGTTGATTATCAGAAAGACATTGCAGATATAAGAGCAAGAATGCAAATAATCATTCATTTTAGTTGCAAAACATGTATTCTAAACAATTGCAATTTCATTGTTTCAAGTTATGTTAATTATTATTAAAGTTAATATTTAATAATAATTAATTATTTAAAGTGCACCATAATGTTATATTATGACTTTATATTTAATGAGGCCATTTAATGACTTAAGTGAAATAATAAAGTTCATAGAGTTGGGCGCCCATTTAATGCTATGTCATAAAGTGCAACAAAAAGCAAATATTAAAATATATTTTATAAGTTCAATTGTTCCTAGCGGGTCGAGCTTTTCCAAGAGTCATATATAAGCACTCAAAAAGCAAATAGAATTCATTCTACACTTGTGAAAATTTTGTGCTTTTGTTGTGAGAGAAGAGAAACCAGGGTGAGATATCATCTGAAGGCTGCAGCTTGATGGCTACATCCAGTAGTCATAATTGTGCTTCATTGGCGAAAGATTCTGAAGTTTAGACAAGGGTTTGAAGAGCTGTTTGCATATCTTTCAAGGAACAATCATTGGTGATTATTAATCTCCTTTCACATACCTGCTGGGCTGTACAATTGCTGAGTACCAGGCCGTACTGTTCACCTACAGCCAGGCCGTACAGTGCTGCAAGGGAGGCGAGTGAATGCTAGGCTGAAACGCCTTAGCTTTGGGCACTTTTTCACCTTCTTCAAGGGCAGCTAAGGGTCTGAGACAGATTTATGTCATTTGTTTGGTGGAGAATGTATCATCAGCTGCAAATCGACTTACTCCAGGGTTTTAAGCTGCTGTAGTAATTTCCAGAATTGCTGATACAACCTTCCAGGTCTGGTGTTGAACATTTTTAGACTTGTATTCAATTGCCATGGACCTCGGGTATGAACATATTGTGTTGCAAAAGGAATGCTGATCTGATATAAATAAGAAATGTAATTGCAAACTGTTATAAATAAGAATTTAATTATCTTTGCATTTACCTTCAGTCTCTTTTCATTTGCAACTTGTACATGTAATTTGCAATCCATTCTTTCCTGGCATTGTCTTATTGAAACTCAAACAAGAAAAAACAAGAAAAAACTTTGGAAGAACAATCAAACCAACTAGCAGTTGCAAAGAAATTTTCTCGGGGAGAACAAGGGTTCTTACATGGACCAATACTTTAATGAAGGCAAAGTTCCACATGCTTGTGCTTTATAATAAATATGAAGCCTTCAAAGTAAACCAATAACAGAGATATGATGATAAGGTATAGTGTGTCACTCCAATTAGTACTATACATGAAATGGATGACCTTGCATCGAGAAACACTGGTGAGAATAAATAAGAGTACATTGATAATACAGTTTATCAGAGCACTAATCAGAGATGCATGACAGGCAGAACAACATGTGTGCAGAGTCTGCAGACCAATGGATAACCAGTATGCCAGAAGGCAGCATATTTGGTTGAGCCTAGAGAGACATTGAAAGCAATGGATATTTATGCATAGTGTTTGGGTGCATGTCTTCAGTATGCTGACAGTGATATTTCCTGGGTCTTTGCTTATCATTCTAAAGGAATCAAGGATGCATTTTAGCATATATTTTCACTCGTGTCATACACTTTCTTTGTTTTAGGGTCCAGACTCTAAAGAGTCTCTGTGTCAAAGGACCAGATATAACATTATGAGCTCAATGTTGACAGCTACCTTTAATTGACATCTATTGTTTTCCTTGTGCTCGATAAAAAAAAATCTATCTCATGGTATATGTCTCGTGTTGTAGAGAGTATATGCATGGATTATCCTCTATCTTTCACAAAGCCCTGGTTGTAACCTGTACTAAAATGTATAGGAATATTCAATACAACGGACTAGCCAATCCAACTGATAATGATGTATAAACCAAGTCCATGAAAGCCAAGCTTTGAGTCCATCCAATTATGTTGTAGAAGCATAGCAATAAAATAAATATTTCAAAATGTGAAGGAATACAATAAACCAGTCAAATCCAACTAACAAATAAATGTAAACTGAGCCCAAGCCCTGGGTCCAAACATTTCCATAGTAGAAGCATAGCAATACAAATGAATATTTCAAAATAAAAAGCAATACAATGGAGCAGTTAAATCCAACAAACAATGACATGTAAAACGAACCCACGAAGGCCAAGCTTTGGGACCAAGCAGTTCCATTGTAGAAGCATAACAATAAAAAATAAATATTTCAAAATGTAACGTAATACAATAGAAGAGTCAAATCCAGCAAATAATAACGTCTAAACTGATGCCATGAAGACCAAGCTTTGGGTCCAAGCAGTTCTTTTGTAGATGCATAGCAAGTAAAATGAATATTTAAAAATGTAAAGGAATACAATGGACGACTCAAATCAACTAACACTGACATGTAAACCAAGCGCATGAAGGCCAAGCTATGGGACCATGCAATTAGCTTGTCGGGGGCATAGTAATCTAAATGAACATTCCAATATGCAGTAATGCAATTATGCAATGGATAATAAGCTTTGTGGTTTATACGCACCTGTTTTTCTCGCTCTAATATACTTTCATTTTCGTCTTGCTTTTCCTTCAATTTGGGCTTCGTGAACTGCAATAATTCAAACTTAGCAATGGCCAAATCAATCTCCAGTTGGAGGACCTTCCACTTGAATTCTCTCTCCGTCAACGCTCTGTGCATTCGCTTGTACAGCGGTTCCACTTCTTCAGGTGGCTTACCCTCCTCCCTCTCGCTCTCCCTCTCGCTATTCATCTCAACATTAATGACAACTGGAGCGAAGGATGGGCGCCCACTATCAATGGCGATTCCTTCGCCCTCAGTCTCAATCCCGCCACTGTAATTATCAATGTCAACGCGTTTGTCCTCAATCGCAATACCACCTCTATCAGTATCAATGGCAACACCTTCGTCCTGAATCGTAATCCCGGCACAGTCAATATCATGATGATTCCTGCTTGCATAAGCAAATCCGGTCTGCAAAGCAGCGATTCTCATCTTATAAGATTCAAGAGATTTTAAGTTGGAGTTATCGTAGCACCTTTCCCGCATCGTCCATTCCTGTTCCGGCTGTTTATAAAGGTCGCTCCCTGTTGAAACCCTAGTTTTCTGAGAAGTTGTGCGTCTGTGCGGCCCATACACGGCCCTCTTCAGAGAGCTTGGAGGGGGCAACTTAGCCTTGGCCTTGCTCTCGCTCCAGCACAACCTGCTCTTCACAATGGAGAAAGGGAAACCAAAGGGTAATTCCTCCTGGTGCTGTCTGGACCGCTTATTTCCGTGGGCGTCCTCCGTGTAATCGGGTGTGTGTGAGAAAATCCTGGTCCTGCCCTCAAAGCTCGCCCGCCTTCTGTGATCCGTCAGCGCTCCCATTTGACCATCACAAGAAGCTTAGCCTTCCATTCACGCGAGAAACCATATCCCCTCCACCACTTCAGTGCAATCCGCACTTACATTGCTTCATTCTGCCAATTCTGAACCCTGGCCTTCGCACGTGTGCCCTCGTTGGCGCTCACACGCCGGTCCTCCATAATTTTAAAAAAACACTTGCATAAATAGGTACGAGGAGATCAAATACAAATCAAATATTAAATACACACATAATCGTATATATTTGTCAACAAAACAAGTCTATGTTGGCAGCGAAATATGATGAAGTGTATCTAACTTGTATCTTATAGAAGGCCGTAGCAATCCAACTTAGAAATAAAACAATCAAAACATAAAAGTTTGCACTCTTCCTCATAAACATTTAAATCCAATTGTCGCACCAATCTAAATGTCACTTATACATTAATCACAACTACACAACATAAACAAGGGGCCAAGTCAACACAATTCAAACCCATCTGACCCATCTTTGACCGAAATACAAACCCATTACAACCATGTTTCCCACTATGGCATAACCAAACCAGCACGCAAATGTATCCACCTGTCTCTTCAACCATGAGACCTACAACACGTATCAGCATGAATTTGTCCCATCTCACCAAGTAGGGTGCGTACATATTGGCGCCAAACTCAAATATCCCACTTGCATCTATTTTTACAAGTTGTAAGGTCGTCATTATTCAAAAAAAAATATTGAAACAATTACAAACAATCCACCAAACCAATCAACTCAAGAATTAATGGCCAAAATCAATCAAATATGCCACTCATATCACCTAGAATTCAAATTCGAAACAGGACAGCAATTTAATTCACCACACCAAACAAGCATCAATCAGATTCAAATAATTCTCAATTCAAATAGTCTTGAAAACCTTCAAGTATTCACTTATTTTGCAGTGAGCGACATAAGAAAAGGAGTGGCAAGCACATAATTGACCGACTTAACAGCAAAGGGAGGTAGCAGCTCAAATTCTAGTGCACCAGCATCCATATTGTTCCAGGTATTCCTCTAAGAGTTTTCCATTCATGAGTTTTATATTGTTCTTCATTACAATCATTATTGTTTTCCATTCGTAAGCTTTGTATTGATCTTCACTACAGCCATTACAGTCATAGGTTTTTATTTATGTTCCCTAGGGTTTATATTACAAATATTACAATCACAGGTTAACATTTGTGTTTCCCTAGGGTTTATATTGCAAATATTACAATCATAGGTTAGCACATGTGTTCCCTAGGGTTTATATTGCAAATATTACAGTTATAGTTTACCATATAAAGTTTTCTCTAGGGTTATATTACAAATATTACAGTCATATGTTAGCATGTCTTTCTTAGAGTTTATATTGCAAATATTATAGTCACAGTTTACCATTTTTGTTTCTCAAAGGTTTATACTGCAAATATTACAGTCATAGTTTACCATTTATGTTTCCCTAGGGTTTATATTGCCAAAATTACAGTCATAATTTACCATTTATGTTTCCCTAGGGTTTATATTGCAAATATTATATAATCATAGTTTAGTTTTTTTTTCGCTAGGGTTTATATGCAAATATTACAATCATAGTTTAGCATTTTTGTTTCATAGGTTATGCATTATCATTCACTCTAGTTATCTTATTCTCATAGGTTCTGCATTATCGTTTATATTGTAAATATTACAGTCATAGTTTATCATTTTTGTTTCATAGGTTCTGCATTATCATTCACTTTGCTTATCTTATTCTTATAGGTTTTGCATTATTGTTTATATTGCAAATATTACAATCAATTTAGCATTTATATTACATAGGTTTTGCATTATCGTTCACTCTGGTTATCCTATTTTCATAGATTTTGCATTATCATTCACTCTAGTTATCTTATTCTCATAGTTTTTGCATTATCATTCACTCTAGATATCTTATTCTCATAGGTTATGCATTATCATTCACTTCGGTTTTCTTCGATATCAATCATTAATTTGGAAGTTTCTCTTTTTATTAGGTTTTGTTTCATCTTTTTCATAGGTTATGTTTCATCAATTCACAAAGATTTATGCTTGTGAATGAGTTCGTCATGCACAAAAGATGTGAGATCTGTTAAACTCTTATTGTTTTTCATTCGTAAGCTATTTATTGTGTCATAGTTAAAATGTGAGTGTGGTTCCCTCTTTGTTGTGCATGAGAATGTTTATGTTGTACATGCTTAAGAGATATGAGATATTCTTAAAGTCTAACTCTCTTGCATACAATGTAATTTTGTGCTTCTCACTCCTCTATTAATTATGTCACTCACTCCAAAATAAATGTGACTCTGTAAATTGTTAACAATATTTTTGAATTTAAATGCAACAAACTAAAAAGAAAATACATACAGAAACTAATTAATCTTTTGTTCAAGCATCACTATCTTCATACATATAAAGATAACTGTTCAAGCATTTGTGTTTCATAGTTTAGCATTTTTGTTTCATAGGTTCTACATTATCATTCACTCTGGTTATCTTATTGTCATATGTTTTGCATTACAAACTAATTATTCTTTTGTTCAAGCATCATTGTCTTCATACATATAAAGATAATTGTTCAAGCATCACTATTTTGATTGTACTTATTATATGCAAATGGCTAAGGGTAATGTAGAGGTGACCCGTATTGGGAACAAAAAAAAGAAAAGAATCATGACAAGGTTTCCTTCCCACAAACAAGGGGCTAAATTCCCCCTAAAGTAGATCATGTTGCACAAGTAGAGGAGGTTTCTACTCCTTAAATACCGCAGAATGAGGTTACTATACCTCAAATACCGCAAAAGGTAAAACAAAGCTAAATTGTTTGATTGAATAAACAAATATTTTTTACAAGTTAGTTATTACGGGTAGGTTTTACAAAGGATAAGAATAATGACGTGTACAATCTTCTTATTCTTAACGTGGATGCTACATAGTAAGTTTTCATTCTTCAAAATCTATGAGTGTAAAAAAAGGCATCCATCAACAAAAAGATTACCCTAAGATGAACATCTCACGACTATTCAAACAAATTAAATCAGATGGTTTTCTTTTTTCTTTTTAACTCTTTCATAACTGAATTTTAAAAATAAGAAAAAATAAATGATTTAACATAATAACCACTGAGTAAGGATTCATCAAAAAGTTAAGGATTAATGATTCTTTCTATCAATTGAATAGATTCAATCTTATACACATCAAAAAGAGAAAAATTTACTATATATTGCAGTTCTTACATCTCCTACAACTAGTGGAATCACTACTAGTTTTGGTATGTTGGTTAATGTCACAATTGTCAAGCCTAATGCATACATTGCATTTGCAGGTAAAAGAGTTATTGAACAAACATTAAACCAGATAGTAGATGATGAAGATCAAATATCTGATTCTTTATTTGATTTTGGAATGTTTGATACCATGGTTCCACGAGCTCTTTTTATAAAAAAAGATCCTTTCTTCTTCAAATTTTTTGAAGTTTTTGCTCGTTAAATTGAGAATATATTTCTATATTACCAACTACATTCTTTGCCTCCAAGAATAATATAGATAGTAGCTCATCTATTATCTTCCATTCTCTATATGAACGATCTATAATAATTTGAAAATCTAGACCAGCTAATTGGTCTCTGATAGCTTTTCCTCCAATGGCTATTTCTCACTCTTGAAATAGCGCAAAATACCAAGACAAAAAATAAGCAATATCTTTTGGCCAGGATTCTTCGTCATATTTAAGTGAACCCTCAAATCGCAATAAAGTCAACTTGTTAATTATGGGCCTAGTAATACAAACATTTGGATAGGGTTTTCTAATCTTCCCCCCCCTCAGAATTGGACATGAAAGTTTCCTCTCATCCGGCTCAAGTAACTATACCGAAATGGAAAGTGATTTGTAGCATTGTGCAAAAAAATGTTTTTTGCTCTCTATAAAACTAAATAATTACTCTTTGCTCAAGTTCCAAGCAAATTCGATTATTGGTTTATGATTCGTATTATGACATAAATATGGAATTAGTGAGTAGTCTCCTCCCTTTTGAACGATACATTTCTTTGTGAAAGACCTTCAATTCATTTGAAGTTCATAAGGGATTTACTTGTTTGTATCTCGTTAATAATTGATCCTGTAGGTTTTTGTTTTACTTCGATGGTTACAATACTATTTCAAGCATGTGTGATTAATAGACTCTATAACCATATCTTCTTTTTGGTCTTGAATAAATTAAGGATAATAAGAATGAACTAGATTTTTCATTCCATTCTTTCTTAGAATAAAAGAGGTATTTTTACAAAGTCCAATTAGCAATTTAATATACAAGATATTAACCCTAGATTCATTTCTCTTTATCAACATCTTTTTAAGATGCTTCTAATTCATGAGCTTCATACTACTCTTCCCGAGGGGTGTGTCAAAACTAAGGGCATCCTAGTTAGATTGAATAGGATGACAGTTCCTACGGATCTGTATAATCGGAGCTTGTGATCAAGTCACACATCGCAGTATACTGGTTCTTCTAATTATTTATGAGTTGTATCTAATAGATCTGTGATATAACTGGGGCATCATTTGAAATACCAAATATGAACAATTGGACATGCCAATTTAATGTATCCCATTCGATATCTTTGAATTTGAGAATCAACAAGTTCAATTCCACATTGAGTACAATTATTTTTTTCCTTCTCATTTTCCATTATTCGAGGTTTTACACAAGCACAAACTCCCCTTTTCTTAGGCCCAAATATTCTTTCACAAAATAATCCATTTCTTATTGGTTCATAAGTTTTATAATCTAAAGTGAGGTCTTTAGTCACTTGTCCAACTCTTTTTCCATTAGGTTATATTCTTTCAAACCAAGCGAGAATCTGCTTGGGAGTGTGTGTGTGAATTTGTGGGAGTTAGTAAATCAATAGTAAAACACACAAACACCAATGAGATGTATTACATTAAAGATTTGAATCATAAACTAATCAAATGAAAGCAAAACAAATCTTTAGAAATGTTCCATTGTTCTCTATTCTCAAATATTTATTAAACCATATTGGCTCTCATATTTTGTATGTGCACTAGGTTGTTAAAATGACAACTTGAGAAACGAGATGTATAATGCAAGAAATCTAAGTTCCTACATGATAATGCATGATGCAAATGATAATGGTGATATTGACAAATGGATAATGATGCTAGATTATGTGATACAAATGCTGCATAAAAAGCTAAAATTATTCTGCATATGCTTAAATATTAACCATTGATATGATAAACTAAAATGCAATTACAAACTAAGACATGATTCTAAGTTAGAATGATAAAATAATGCAACTTGCTAAATACTAAATAATCAAATCCTAAATGTTCCAATGCTCCAAAGCTATTCTTGCATAATAAGTTTGCTAAAAGATGTGATGATAAATGTTGTAGCAAAGGGTTGTATTTATAGGATTTTCAAAACATCTTGTGATGTGGCAACGATCGATGGTCTAGATTCAAACGTGAGGGATGAATGGAGATGGGAGAATCAGGGAGGATGTTCCCTTGACCAAGGGCAACATGCCAAATGGATGAAGGAATAAAGTGTGAGAAATAAACCATGTGTTAAAAGTTTGTTGAAGATAAATGTAATTTAAATATTAGTCATATTTAATTACATGTGACATTTGATGACATGGCCAAAAAGTGTTGTAGACATGTGACCAATTTTGAATTTGAAATTATTCAAAATCTAGTGAGGAGATTTTTTTTAAATAAAAACAAACCATATTCATTTGTTTATTTAATTAAATTTAGAATAATGGGGTTTAGGATGAAGAATTTAGAAAAGTGTGAACTATATAAATAAATTGAGAATTTATTTATAAGTAGATGAAATAAAGGGATTATTAATTAAATAGTTTGTATTTAATTAATTGATTGTCTTGGCTGATTTTAAGTGTTTACATTTTGCCCCTCTTTGAAGTAATGTGTTTACATGTTGCCTCAAAGAAAAATTTGTTGCTGATGTCGACAAATTTTTTTTTCGATATCCCATACATTGATTTTCAGGTGATGAGGGATATATGCCCCCTCAGGAGATAAATCAGTGAATTTTTGAATTTTTAGGATTTTTTGGAATTTTTGAAAATTTTGATGATTTTTCAATGATTTGATGATGCTTTCAAATTTTAATGATTCAGAAACGATTTATCTCCTGAAAAAATGATGTATAAGTCACCAGGTGATGATTTGATGAATGAAAGCCCTTTTGAAAATAAAATAAAACAACCCCATAAAAATCCCACTTAATTAACCTTTAAAAGGTTAAAAAGAGTGATTGAAAAAGTTCATTTGTGCATTTACATTTTGAAAACTTTGAGAGTGATTGAGTGATTTGTGCAAATTTGGCAAAATGGTGATCACTTACCACACGCATCGGTTCGAGCGCGTTAGACATCACAACTGCCCGGTAGCGTATGGACCTCTGGTATGTACCCCAAAAACCTCTCTTGTAATTTGTGCATTGCGTTTTTCACGTTTGAATTCAAATTTGATTAGTTTAGCACATTGAAAACCCGACGTAGCACATAGAATAACTGTTCTAGTGCATCAAAAACTTTAGCACATAGGACAAATGGATTAGCGCATAAATTCTTGTAGCGCATAGGTAACCTCAAATAGTGCATTGAGTGATTGAATTAGCTCATAGAATCCTTTAGCGCATAGGTGAATTGATTTAGCGCATTGATGATATGATGTAGCGCATAGAATGAATCAATACATCGAGATCTTGTTCCGATGCATTCGTAAAATTGTTCGGTGCATAGAAACTTTGTTCTAGCGCATTGATGATTTTTTCTGGTGCATAGAGTTTTTCAACGCATTAAAAGACTGTTTTAGCGCATTGGTGAAATTTTAGACTAGATTGATGATTTTCTTGATTAGAGTCCTTGATTTCAATTGTGTTTGATTGCGTCAACCTTTGATTTGATGATGATTGATTATGTTGATAGATTAGATCTCCACTGATCTCACGATAGGTGAGATTCAATGATTGATACTGATAATTGACCTCATGATAGACGAGGATAAATGATAGCTTGATTGATTGATGAACCTCGTGATAGGCAAGGTTGAATGATAGATGGATGCTCATAAGATTTGATCAAAGTCTCACCAAAGTTGATTAGATTGATAGGTTGATTGATTTTAATTAATTGATAGGTTGATTGATTGACTGATTTGCGATTTTGTGATGATAGGAGTCATTGATGAGTTTGAAAATTAGAGAGTGTTTCCCTAGGACGTGGGATTTGATTCCACACCTGACGTCGCCTGAGGTAGCTGTCATTGCATGATGCAGGTTGTCCTCATTGATTGATATGCCCCAGATTAGGATCAACAAGGGGTTGCTGACAACTTTAGTAGAGAGGTGGCACAGTTAGCATAACACCTTTCATTTTCCCATTGGCAAGATCACAGTGACTCCAGAGGACATATATCAAATTCTACAGATTCCTATTGTGGGGGAGCTGGTACTATATGATTCTCAAGAGCAAGGCAAGATTGATGCACTTAGGAGAGTATTCGAGGACGATCATATATGTGGTTACGAGATTCCCTAGAGGGATATGGTCGATGCTTATGCCACATTGTTATCTGTTCTAGTTGGATTCATTAGAGGGTTCCTTTGTTCTGACCACAGGTCAAAGGGACTCTCGGTTGGATGGGGTCAAATTCTGGAAAGCATGATTGCTCAGGGCACTAGATATGCATGGGGATATTGCATGCTTGCACATTTGTACCATGATTTACACCAGGTGGTCTATCTTTGCGGAGCCAGTTTATTAGCTGGGGTTACATTCTTTTAGGTATGGGCCTGGGAGCATATAGCGGTCACACGACTAGTTGCAGATAGACAACGACCTACCATGAGACCGTATGTACATATTTATGCTAGTCCACTTGCTCAGCCTAGGCTAGGAAAACTAGAGTACTAGAGGAGGACACTGGATGATCTCGAGTCTGTGGTATGGCGGCTCTATCTGGATTGTGAGTAGTGGCCAGAGGATGATACCGAGATGCCTTATTTGTGCCAGTCAATGTACCTAATTGGGGCAAACCCAGTTTATTATAAAGAGATTTTTGCTATTGACAGTATTGAGACAATATGGTAGGGTTCAGGGTATGCCCTAGGGCGTGGCCCATTAGGCGCAGCGATGGGTGGATGCTATAGAGTGGGGACCTATGTTGTCATATGATGTAGTCGTGTAGCACTTCCAGGGATTACATGCCATCATTTGGGAGGTGCATCTAGAGATCATCGATGCTCCGATACCAGAGGAGTATGCTCAGTACATGTTCCCACATCCCTTCCCACATATCACCATCCTAGATGAGCCAACACCATTACTATAGGAGGAGGAGAGGGCAGTAGGTCATGGGCGCAGGTGGTGGAGAAGTGGAGGAGATGAGGAGGATAGCAGTGATGATGGGGATGGTGGTGGAGGTGGAGGTGGCGAGGATGATGATGGGGGTGATAGGGGAGGAGATGAGGGTGGAGGAGGCCCTGATCTTGATGTTGGAGAGTTGAGAGTGCCTCACAAGAGACGACATGTGGAGATC
Source organism: Sequoia sempervirens (assembly GCA_007258455.2). Taxonomy (NCBI): domain Eukaryota; kingdom Viridiplantae; phylum Streptophyta; class Pinopsida; order Cupressales; family Cupressaceae; genus Sequoia; species Sequoia sempervirens. Next base: position 1,130,378 of record VDFB02000009.1, on the reverse strand, counting down.
CAACTACCCTAGCCACAACAGCAAACACAAATTGTTGCATTACAAGTATAGGTTGAGACACTGCAGGGTCAGCTTGAGTAGGTTCAGGCTTTACTAGTGCAAGCCCAGGGGCATAAAACAGTATTGACAACAGAGAGGGATGATGCAAGACAACAGGTACATGATTAGCTTGCATAGGTCCAGGCCCAGGGTCAAGCACAGGTACAGATGCAGGGGCAGATTGCTACACTAAACGCTGAGAGGGATACTCTGAGATGGTGGGTCAATCAGGCTGAGGGTAGCGTTGAGAGGCTACAGCATGTTGCAGCAATTACTGGTGCATCAAATTATTTTAGAGAGATTCGGCATACCACTTAGGAGGTAGAGTTTTATAGAGTGAGATATCATGATGTAGTTCCTCTAGAGCGGTGAGAGAGCTATGCACAGTCGCAGTCAGGTAGGTCCTAGTCTCAGACCATTAGCAAGGGTGTTACACAACCACTTCCTAGAGATTAGAGAGATCCTAGTGTAGGTCCATTAGGTGGAGGAGGCCTGTTCCTGTGATGCCAACACCGTCTGGGGGGAGCACGACATAGCTCTGATTATAATGACAAATTTTGATGTATTTTGGGACATTATGTATACTTCATTATTCAGTTGAGACATTAATGATGTACCTCTTGATTTGAGACATTATGATACATTGTCATTTTTTATATTGACGTATCTCTTTATACCTTTGGATATCCTTGTACACTTTGACATCATTTTGAGTCATATATGACATGCGGCGATGATGATGATTGATATATGTGTTTATGTGATGTTTATATGATGATGATCATGATGATTATGATGGATGCATTTGATTTTTATTTTATAATGTTATGTGATGTTCTTATATGATGATGATATGATATGTTATGAATGCAAATGATGATGCAACTGATGTGTTATGATTCCATGGTGCTTTATGAATGATGACCATGATGCATGTGATGGATCCTATTATGCCAATGAAATATGATGCATTTTATGTTTTTGTTCTTTTCTAATACAAATAAATGATGCGATGAATGGATGAATGTATGATAATATGATGGTGCATAGTTATATGTGATTATGATGTTTATATGATAATGATCATGATGATTATGATGATTATGTAATGTATGCAATGATTATAATGCATGATTGATGATTCTATATGCTTAATGGATGATGTTTTATGCTATGTGAGATGGATTAATTATGCAAATGATGTGTGATGTCTTTGTGATGATTATGTTGATCCAGTTAGTTCTTTATCAGACTTGGATTTGAGTAATAACAAATTCATATTCACTACTGGTTTTATATGTTCATAACAGTGGCATTATATCCTTGTTGATCAATCATGTTTCTCGGCAACTTTTTCTTCTTGGAAATCTTACTCTGTTGGACATGTCTTTCAATCATCTTATGTGAATCCAAGATCCATTTTATTAAAGAAATAAATGATTTTAGTGATGCATCAAGTTCAATTATAGATGCATCAAGTTCAATTATGCCTCTATTAAAATAGAGATGTTTTTATTCTTACTCAGCTGGATATGTCTTTCAATCTTCTTAATGGACCAATTTCTTAATCCATTAATAATTGATGAAATGATTTTGATTATGCAAGTGAGATTCAATGCACTTCTTTTTGTGTTTTTTGGTGCAAATATTATGATGTGATGCATGGATGGATGAATGATGTGATAATGTTTTCTAATGTATGCAAATGATGATGCAACCGATGTGCAACTATATGAAAATGATGTGTTTTTGGTTAATGCCAAAATGTACTCAATCCATTAATAAGAGAGATAACCTCATTGTGAAATTGTTGCAGCTTTGGAAACCCCATAAAGCAAATGCAAAATTGACATAGATGCAATCTAACTTAATCATGCAGATCTAATATGCAAATGTTGTCATTGTAACAGTTGATTTGTCATGATTTTTATCATCATTGAGCCTTTAAAATGTTGGAAGTTAGTACAAGCATCGATGGCATAATGTAGACCATGATAACCTGAGTACTACTTCCATGATTTTTGATAGTGCAAGTTAACACAAGCATCTAAGTATAATTGAACCGAGATGTCCTAAGTATTCCTCACATAAACAGACAAGAGTTAACCATTTTCCTATTGAAATTCGAAATGTCATCAATGATACTTTGTAGAGCATGTCCCACGACGATTTGCACAGTAGTAGTGATCAACTCACAAACAACAGACAAAGAAAAATCATATTCCTTCCTATCTCCTCTAGTTCAATATATCATCGAGTTGCTCAAAAGATATGATAACAAAAATCAAAGTACAACAGTTGATCATTCATGCTTGACATGATAAAGCCATGATTCAAAAGGAACATCATCCATTTGAGGTTTGTTTTGATTGGATTGATTTAGTTGTTTGATATTTGATATGGATGGTTGATATATTCATGATGTTATTGACGTTCAATGTTGGGTTGCACTTGTGTTTGTTGTGTTGTCCTTCTACGGTTTTTCTATTGGTTTAAGCTCAAAGTTTGTTGCCCCTAGTGAGTTCAGGATTTTGCCCCCAATCTAGGGTGAGACACGACCACGATGCCCAGGGTATGTACAGTGATATTTCTGATGATAGGTAGATTGATGGCGAAAGTGAATGGTCGACATGCTCAAATAGATGGAAAAGCTAACCTATCACAAACAGTACCTGTTACTAGGTTTTCACTACTTGTTTTTATTGCACTTTTTAGATTTTCAAAAAAAAAATTGTCACCAAGATGCCTGTTTGCCAGGTTTTCATCAAGGTAACCATTTTTTTAGGACATTTTCTGATGTTTTTGTATTTTTTAGGATTTTTAAGATGAAATGATATGATATGATTGATTGAAGGAACAAGATGACCCACAATAGAGGTAATGCAACCATTAATAAATGATATATCAAAATAAAAGATTCACTACAAAACATGTCACACAAGCAACATATCTATAATGGTTGATTTGAGTAAAATGTTAGGAATGATTAATTCCATAAGGCATGATGATTATAAGTACTTAGGATCACTGATTTTCTCTAAGTACAATAAGATTGATGATTGTTGATGATTGATTGACAAAAGATATGAGGATTGAATAATGTTTTACAGGTTGACTCAAATATGGTTTACATGATAAGATTCAAGGTTGCAAAGGGACATGATGACATGGATTTTGATAAGCTAGGAGATATGGAATGGAAGAAAGTGGGGATAAAGATAATAAATGGGATGATCAGGATCAACTAGATAGGATACAAACACAAGGCCCAAGTACTTTGCCCCTATTCCTCATGAAGACCAAGGAAGGGAAGAAAGGATGTATTTAGAAAGAAGGATGGAATATGGATAAGGCGAAGGATATGATATGAAAGATATGGAAAAAGTGAATAGGATAAGATATATGATGTTCAAAGAGATCCTTAACTTTGTCAAGATCAAAGGTGGAAATGTAAGGAATGATAAGATGGATGAAACTTGCCCCCCAAGTATAGAGTGCAAGAGGAATATGGAAAATAGGATATGGATGATAGGGAGATGGAGGAAGGACTTAAGCATCAAGTTTCACGACCAAATATCCCTTTAATAAACCATGGTAAATGGGAATTAGACTCATAAATTTTGTTCAAAGGTTTATGATGGAATAACTAAGGACTTATCCAAAGGTTTGGATTAAAGGAGAATAATGGGGGATGAATGTTGGGTAATGGATAGGAGGTGGGAAGGCTTGCTGATTGATAGATGGGAAGGATTGCAAGGTTAAGATTGGCACACACCTTGAAGGATGGTGGAGTGATGGAGGAAAAATGGATTTGGAAGGTGATAGGGTTTTAGATGGAAAATTGGAGGAAGCGTTTGGATTAGCAAATTTGGATGCCAATTTAGATTTTATTGCTTCTATGAGACTTTTTGGAATCCACATGACTTTTGACTTTGATTTTTGCTTTGTGGGCCTTTGTGGCCTTTGAGATTTTACTTTTTCCTTTTTGCTTTGATGAGCTTTTGTGGCCTTTTGAAAATTTCTTTTGATTTATGGACCTTTGTGTTCTTTGAAAATTTCCTTTTTGCTTTGATAGGCCTTTATGGCCTTTTTGATTTTTCCTTTGATTTTGGATCAAATTTTCTTTTATTTTTGCATGCCTCTTCAAGGATACATGTTGATCCTTTGACACATGTGGATTTTGATATGGAAGCTTTTGACATTTGGCACCCAAATTGCTTCCAAGAGCAATGGGAGGGGTGGATTGAGATGAATGGTATGGAGGTATTATGGATGAGTGAGTGTAGGTAGAATTTTGAAAGGCATCAAGGGTATGTGCCTTTGTTGTTCTTGAGGAATAGGATATGGATGTAGGATAGAGGGAAGGTTAGATGGACTAGGATGAGGACCTAGGATAGATGGAAGGTTTGATGAAATAGGACGAGGAATTAGGATAGATGGAAGGTTTGATGGACTAGGACACTTAGGCATATAACCAAGGCCATGATAATATGGATTTTTTTGGACAAAAAAGGGTTCTAGGATACCTTTTTCATGAAGGCCTAATCATTTGCCTTTGTAGTTCATACTTTGACACATTTGTTTACCAATGGGATATGTGTTGTTTATGAAACAAGACGCGAGTCCATTTTGGGGAGGATATGATATGGATGAAAGGATAGGTGTTGGAAGTAAACCAGATCAGATAAAGGTGGAGGATCCCAATTTGTAGGTGTGTGGTTCATGGATAGCTTGTATAGGTGTGAAAGGCTCTTGACATGGGGGTGATGGAGTGTTTTGATCTTGAATTGGAAAATGATCACAAGGTGTAGAAGATGGAGTAGCTTGCTCTTTATTAGGTGTGGAATCATCATGAAGTGGTAGGAAAGGTATATCTTGATCTTGATAAGGAAATGAATCATGAGATTTTATGGAAAGCATATCTTGGTCATCAGATGGTAGGACATCATTAGATAGGATGGAAGAACTATCATGCTCTTGGGATGCAATGGAATCATGAGATGATATGGATTCATTAGATGGGGTGCAAGAAGAACTTGGAAGGACATTTTTCTCTTGAGATGGAAAGGAATCATTGTGGATAAAAAGTGAAAGGAGGGGATCATCGTAGAATTCTTGAGAGATGGGGTCTTGGTCAAAGATTGGAAGAACTTGTGGAACTTTGATATCATTAGATGAAGTGGAAATAATGCTTTGATCTTGATGTGTAAAGGAGTCTATGCTAGCATGGTTTAGACTAAGATATTGACATGAATAATTGGATCTAGAAGATATGATAGAAGAAGGTGGTTGGATGGAATCGTTAACTTGGGTGAAATAATCCTGAGATTTATTTTGGCTTATGGGAGATGAAGATAGATGCATGACATGGTAATATTTTTCAATATCATTTGTGTTTGAAGACTTTAATTTGGTTTTCTCATTTAACTTTTTCAAGAATTCAAAGAAATTGAACTTGGATGATGTAGTTGTTGGTGGAGAAAGTGTCAAGTTTGTATTTCTGCAAGATTGATAAGAATAGATGTTTGACAAAAAAAAAAAATTTTGTGGTTGTTTCCCTTTGCATATCCCATATTTGTTGTTGAAGGTTTTTCATTTGATGAGTTAAAGCATTCAATTGATCCTCATTTATTTTAGTTTGGCAGAATCTATAAAAGGGACATTATTTAGCCTCAGCCATGATGTTTTTATTTTCTTGTTCAAATAGACAAACAAGTGGTGAATTTAACTCTCTAGTTTGATGTTAACTGGATGTGCTAAAACAGGGCCTGAATGCACTAAAAGATTGCATAGATGCGCTGGAAGACAGCCTGGATGCACTATAGAATGGCTTGAATGGGCCACAAAAAGGCTTGAATGTGTTGCAGGATTGGTTGGATGTGCTACAAAATAGCTTGAATGCATTGCAAGATTGGATAGATGCGCTAAAAAATAGTTTGAATGTGCTAAAGTATTGGGTGGATGCGCTGCAACCAAGCTTCAGTACCCATGAATAATCCATTCGGAAAGAGACCATTGTTGCCCTTCTTGTCAGAACAATCCTCTCAATACTTGAACTTTCCTCAAGTACCCACATTTATATCCAAGTTGGAAGTTGCTTGGCTTTAGCATGTTACCGGTTGGGTCATTCCCTTGGGTGATTAATTTTTCCCACAAGGCAGGCCTTCTATGGATAAAATAAAATAAAAATGAATGGGTCTAATTTTTTGGTCACCCAGTTAAGGGGAGAGCATATGCCTACCATTCATCAAGCACAAAAAACATGGTGTTCTTTAACCTTTTAATTAAGCTAGATGCCTATCTTAATCAAAAGAAAGCATTCAAATAACTCCAACCCTTGCATAAATCATTAGTAGTTGCATAAGTTTGTCTTTGGTCGGCGTATCACCCACCTGCAAGCAGAAAACAACAATTAGTTCTCAGGATTTTAAGATTTTGCAAATTTAAATAGATGTGCTAAAGCAATCATCCAATACGCTAAAAGATCATTCCAATGTGCTAAAACAACTACTCTATGAGCTAAAATAACTCATGTATGCACTACAAGAACTAATGAAGGTGCTAAAAATAATAATGAATGCGCTAAAGTATTGACTGAAAGCGTTGAAAGACTCTTTGAATGCGCTAAAACAGTTGTTGGATGTGCCAAAAGAAATGTTGTATGCACTGTAAAAGAAGTTGAATGCGCTGAAAGATTTGTTGTATGCATCGTAACAGACCCCAGATGAGCTGAAAGAGTTGTCGTATGCGCTAAAAGAACTCATAGTCGTGCTAAAAGATCACGTCCAACCTGTTCACAATAATTTTTCTAGAAAATTGTTAAAAATGGGGTTGGTCCCCACGGTGGGTGCTATTTTATGTGTGTGTGAATTTGTGGGAGTCAATAAATCAATAGTAAAACACATAAACACTAATGAGACGTATTATACTAAAGATTTAAATCATAAACTAATCAAATGAAAGCAGGACAAATCTTTAGAAACGTTCCATTGTTCTCTATTCTCAAGGATTTATTAAACCATACTGGCTCTCAGAATTTGTATGTGCACTGTGGTTATTAAAATGACAACTTGAGAAACGAGATGTTGTATAATGCAAAAAATGTAAGTTCCTACATGATAATGCATGATGCAAATGATAATGGTGATATTGACAAATAGATAATGATGCTAGATTATGTGATACAAATGTTGCATAAAAAGCTAAAATGATTCTGCATATGCTCAAACATTAACCATTGATATGATAAAATAAAATGCAATTACAAACTAAGACATGATTCTAAGTTAGAATGATAAAATAATGCAACTTGCTAAATGCTAAACGATCAAATCCTAAATGCTCCAATGCTCCAAAGCTATCCCTGCATAATAATTTTGCTAAAAGATGTGATGATAAATGATGTAGCAAAGGGTTGTATTTATAGGATTTTCAAAGCATCTTGTGATGTGGCAGCAATTGATGGTCTAGATTCAAACATGAGGGATGAATGGTGGAGATGGAAGAATCAAGGAGGATGTTCCCTTGACCAAGGGCAACATGCCAAATGGATGAAGGAATAAAGTGTGTGGGAAATAAACCATTTGTTAAAAGTTTGTTGAAGATAAATGTAATTTAAATATTAGTCATATTTAATTACATGTGACATTTGATGACATGGCCAAAAAGTGTTGTAGACATGTGACCAGTTTTGAATTTGAAATTATTCAAAATTTAGTGAGGAGATATTTAATTAAGTAAAAACAAATTATAGTCATTTGTTTATTTAATTAAATTTAGAAGAATGGGGTTTAGGATGAAGAATTTAGAAAAGTGTGAACTATATAAATAAGTTGAGAACTTATTTATAAGTAGATGAAATAAAGGGATTATTAATTAAATAGCTTGTATTTAATTAATTGATTGTCTTGACCAATTTTAGGTGTATACAGGGAGAAACTAATCCAATTCAAAGTTGTTGATGTTTATCCTGGTCACTCATAAAAGAATTAACTAAAATTTCCTGATGTAGAGGTGATTAAGAAAGTTGCATAGGTGAATATATAGCCTACAGAAAAGTGAGCTAATCCAACTAATTGTGCTTAAACAATGGAAAGAGCTATCGACTTATCCCTTCATCGAACTAAATTAGCCAAAGGTGTGTGTTCATGAGCCCATACAACAGTTTCAATTAGTTCTTACCAATATCCACGCCAAGAAATAAGAAACATAAATCCAGTAGCCCAAACAAGATGCCCAAATAAGAACATCCACGCCTAGACAAATAATCTATTCATACCAAAAGGATTGTATCCATTAATTAGTTATGAAGAATTTAACCAAAGATAATCTCTTAACCATACCATTAAGTAAGTGGAAGACTCATTAAATTGAGCTACATTTCCCTGCCATAAGGTGATATGCTTCCAATGCCAATAGAAAGTAACCCATCCAATGGTATTCAACATCCATAAAACTGCTAAATAAAAAGCATCCCAAGCTGAAATATCACAAGTATCACCCCATCCCGGACCATCGCAAGGAAAACTATAACCAAAATATTTCTTATTAGGCATTAGCTTAGAACCGCGTGCATATCTTTCTTATTAGGCATTAGCTTAGAACCATGTGCATCTAAAGAACCTTTAACTAAAATCAATGTAGTTGTATGCAAACCTAGATCAATGGCATAATGAATAAAAAAGTCTTTAGGACCAATTGTTAGGAACAATGAATTTTTACTATCGTTAATAGCATTCAACCAATCGAATAACCAATTCTTTTGTTGGCATTGAATGTTGGATCATTTGATGAAGATAAGAGTACATCAAAACCATATAAGGTCTTACCATGAGCAAATTGTATCCATTGAGCAAATATAGGCTCAATCAAGATTTGTTTTTCTGGAGTACCAAAAGCGAGCATAACATTGTTATGAACATAAAGTCCCAAGGTATGAAAACCTAGGAATAAACTAACCCAACTCAAATGAGATATTATGGCTTCCTTATGCTCCAACATTCTCTCCAATACATTATCCTTATTTTGTTCAGGATTATAATCTCTAATGAGAAATATAGCTCCATGAGAAAATGCCCCTATCATAATGAATCCGACAATGTATTGATGATGAGTATACAATGCATCTTGGGTAGTAAAATCTTGTGCTATGAATGCATAGGCAAGTAAAGAATACATGTGTTGAGCTACCATGGAGGTAACAACTCCCAAAGAAGCTAGAGCAAGACCTAATTGAAAGTGAAGAGAATTATTGATTGTGTTGTAAAGACCCTTATGCCCACATCCTAATAAGCCTCCTAGAGGAATATGTGCTTCTAAAATATATTTTATACTATGTCCAATCCCAAAATTGGCTCTATACATATGACCAACAATGAAGAACACAAATGCAATAGCTAAATGATGATGAGCGATATCAGTTAGCCACAAACTTTGAGTTTGTGAGTGGAATCCTCCGAGAAGAGTTAGAATAGAAGTTCCCGACCCTTGAGAGGTACCAAATAAATGACAACTGGAATCAATATTTTGAGCATAAAGACTCCATTGACCTGTAAAAAGTGGTTCCAAACCTTGGGGATATGGTAAAACATTCAAGAAATTATCCCATCTTATGTGTTGTCCTCTTGATTCAAGAATAGCGACATGAACTAAATGCCCCATCCAATTCAAAGAACTAACTCCAAAGAGTCTCGACAAATGATGATTGAGATGAGATTTGACATTTTTAAACCATGAAACACTTGGTTTTCATTGAGATTGTAGATGAAACCAACCCATTGTTAAAAAGAGAGCATAAAGAAATAGAAAGAAAAGAGCTCCAATGTAAAGATCTTCATTAGTGCATAAGCCAATTGTATACCACTAGGGTTGTTAATATAACAATCGAGATCTTAATTATATTAGGTAAAGCCTATATGTTCTAATTTATTTCTATCATGGAAAGATGGACCTTACCTAGGATAAGAATGGACCAATTATTGGATCTTGGGTGGAAATTTATTTTACCTATTGCTCTAGGTAATGTATTACTAACAACTTCTTTCCAACTTATTTTATTGTGGCTAACTTTCTTTTTTGCTTCGTGAAGAGGTTCTATATTCTCAATTTTGCAATATATCCAAATTTGATAGATTTGATCTATGAAGAGAAAGAAATTTCTATGAAATGATTATTCAAGGAGATTTTACACATGTTCTCCATGGTAACTGGGTTTATGAATTATAGTGAACAAGCAATACAAGCTGCAAGATACATTGGTCAAGGTTTTACGGTTACCTTATATCACATGAATCATTTACCTATTACTATTCAACATCCCTATGAAAAATTGATCCCATCAGAATGATTTCATGGAAGGATCAACTTTGAATTTGATAAATGTATTGCTTGTGAAGTATGCGTTCGTGTATGCCCAATAAATCTACTTGTTGTGGATTGGAAAGTTGGAATAGATGTTGGGAAAAAATGATTGGAAAATTATAGTATTGATTTTGGAATTTGTATCTTTTGTGGGAATTGTGTCGAATTTTGTCCCACAAATTGACTGGCGATGATTGAAGAATACGAACTTTCAGCCTATGATCATCATGAATTAAATTACGATCATATTGCTTTAGGATGTTTACCTATATCAGTTGTTGAAGATTTAACAATTCAAACAATTCTGAGCTCAACATATTAACTTAGTATGTCTAAAGAAACTATGGAAAAATTGGATTATTCAATCACTTCTATGATTATTCAGATTGAGTTCTAATCAAAGAGTATATGATAAATAAAATACTTTTTTGACAAGTCGAGAATTATAAATCCTATTGATATTTCATGAATAATTTCACATGTATGATTGATCAGAATCTATTATTGAACTATAGATTAATGAATCAATGCCCATATCAAATGAAATATTTCAAGTACAAATCGAGTATAGCATATAGGTAAATAGGGCCACTTTTTATTGAATGAATGGGAGGAAATAATGTTTAAACTTATTGTGCACATAATGAATCAACCTGAATCGATATATGATATTCTTTTGGCTCCTCTAACACTAAGTCTTATATTAGGAGGTATGGGAGTAGTATTACTTACTAATATAATTTATTCCACTCTTTCATTGGGGCTAGTTCTTATTTGTATATCCCTTTTCTATATTATATTAAATGCAAATTTCATAGTTGTTGCACAAATCTTTATCTAAATAGGAGTTGTTAATATTTTGATTCTATTTGTCGTGATGTTGATGAATAACCTGAAATATCCCAATTATGCCCCTCCTTGACCGTCGGAGATGGCACATAGTTTATACAAGTCTTTTTTGTTCATTAATTACTATTATCTTGAACATATCATGGTTCAAAATATCTCTGACTCAAAAATTAGATCAAATGTTAGAACAAGATTTAACAAAAAATATTCAATGTATTGGGGCTCATTTATCCACTAATTTTTTTCTTCCATTCAAACTTATTTCTATAATTCTTCTAGTTGCTCTTCTAAGAGCTATTACTATAGCTCGTCAAGAAGAAACAGTTTGAAAATGAAAGCTCTCGTGCATATTAGTAGCATAAATGTGTTGTTTTATCTTCATAGATCGTGAAAGAATCCTTTTTTTCTTTCGATAATGGAAAATGAGAAACTTATTATAACTTTTGTTTGTATCTAAAGAGGTTAAGGTATGAGGAGTTCCTCTATTATGCTTGAACATGCACTTATTTAGGTGCTATTTATTCTCTATTGGTATTTACAGACTAGTAACAAGTCGAAACATGGTTAAAGCACTTATGTGTCTTGAATTAATACTCAATGCGGTGAATTTAAACCTACTAACATTTTCAAATTATTTTGATAGTAGGCAAGTAAAGGGGGATATCTTCTTGATCTTAGTTATAGCTATTGCTGCTGCTAAAGTAGCTATTGGATTAGCTATTGTTCTGGCAATATATTGTAATAGAAAATCAACTCGTATCAATCAATTTAATTTTTCAAAATGGTAATAAAGATCTCCTTCCATATGAAGAATTTGTAGATCTATTCCTATTGAAATAGATACCAGGCATGTCTCTCTAAAAATAGATCTAGATCTCTCTTTTCTCTGATTTATTATAAGTATTACAATCAATCAAGAGCATAATTCATATTTAACTCACTATCCAAATGATCTATCTAACATGATTAGACCAGATTCGATCAAATCTGGAGAAGTGAAAATGAGTCAAATCTGTCTCTTTTATAAAATAAACAAATAGAATCTTAATCTATTCATTGTATGACTGATAGTACAATTATTGATTTGCTTGATATTCATAATATATCATTATTGTCCATATATAGCTTTGGTTTGGGTGGCATGGTATGGCTGCTCAGGATTATTTCGATGGCCTATGATAAAATGTATCAATAGAATATATTCTTTGTTCCAAGTGGCCGTGCTTGCCAATTGGCAATATAAACTAAGAAAGTCTAGGGAAAAATAGTTCTTTTTTTAGTTAGTTAATTACTTAACTATGCTGTTGACTCAATTTTTTTATTTTTGACTAAATTGCTAGTGTCAGTCATCTTGTTTAATTGGATCGAGAGAAAAGTGACAACTCAATAAGAAAATTATTATACTACGATGTAAGATGGTTCCACTTATTTAAACTTGACAATCAACATGAAGGAAATTTAATTCCATTATGTCGATCCAAATAGAATAATTCTATGCAGGATATAAAAAACTCTTTGCCTACTAGGTTACATAGTTACAAATTTTCTTTAAATAAAAGGTCAATCTGAAATAGTTAATGAATGATTCCATTTTTTTTCTTTTTTTGACGAGGTTTTGAAAGAGTATAAAAGCAAGATAGAATTTTCAGGGAATAATGATATAGTTTCATGGAGTTTCTCAATTCTTTGGGAATGGGAAGTTCTTACAATTTTCGATTGTGGTCTTCGGAAGACATGAAAAGGGCAATCTATGACATTGAGGAGAATGACATGTGCATAAGGGGGGATTTCAAAAAGGGGAATTTCCCAACAACCACACTGTCCAAATGGATAGGGGGTCTAACAACAACTTCCAAGAAAGGTCTGCCAACAGTCCTCACTGAAGAGGAAGAACATCTTATTATGGAATGGTGCAAGCAAATGGCTGATGTTGGGCATTGTCTTGAGATAGTCAATCTTAAGGCTGAGGTTGCCCAATTTTTTCAAAATAGTCCAAACCCTTTCACCAATGGGTTCTTGGGGAATTCTTGGTGGACAGGCTTCAAGAATAGACATCCTGAACTTGCATTGCGAACTGTTGAAGGCCTATACAAAGATAGGGCATTCAATCTTCGAGTTGATGTTGTAGCTGCTTTCTACAATACATTGTTTGTAGCATATGAAGCATTGCTATATGGCCCTCATCACATATGAAATTGTGATGAAACTGACATTTAAGCAGGAAAAAATGGGTCCATGAAGGTGTTGGCCATAAAAGGTAGCAGGAATGTCTCTTACATTATCCCAAAGAGTCATGAATGGATAACCATTCTATGTTGTATCAATGTTGTCGGGCAAAGCATTCTAGGCTTCTGCTTGTTCAACAGGAGTACAAACATAGATAATTACATCATAGACTACGAACTAGGTGCTTGCATGGTAGCCTGACCCCATGCATGGATGAATAAAGACTTGTTTATAGATTGGTCAAACCACTTCAAAAACTCAATTCCAGGCGGTGTCTCACCCAACAATAGGCTCTTGCTGATTTTTTATGGGCATGGAAGCCATGTAGCACTCAAAACCATCCAAGAAGCAAGAGAAATTGGTGTAGATTTATTAACATTGTCGTCACACACCTCACATAAGCTACAGTCGTTGGATGTGAGTGTCTTTGCACCTTCTAAATCTTACTTCAAATCAGAATGTGCAACATTTTTGTCAAAGTTTCCAAACATTAAAGTGAGGAGGACAAAACTTGCAATGTTAGGCAACAAAGCAATGAAAAGAGCTTTAACAGTTGACAACACTAAAGTTAGGTTTAAAAGGATTGGTATATGGCCACTGAATCTGGATGCACTCATGAACGACATGCATCCCAACAACACATTGAAGGTCAGAGAGGATGCTAATGCAATGGAAAACATTCTCATCCTTTCAGTACTTGCTCTGTCAAGCAACGATGTGGCACAATTTTAGTCCACTCTTCCAGATGGACATCTGCAAACTGCAATAGAAACACAACAGTCACCTGATAGTTGTCCTGCTGAATCAATTGCACAAGTGGTGGATGATAAACAAACCCCTCCCATGGTGGACAACCCCATGGACCAATTCAATGAATTTTAGGTCTTCTATCAGAACATAGCCAACCATCCTAGTTGGTTGAGGGAGCAATGAACTTAGGCATTGATTTGCAAGTCCTAGAACAATAGGATACTTATACTTTCCCATCACCACCACGTACAATTGAACTTTCTCAAGTTGTGCATTACTATGCTCCTTCTTGCAATGTAGATTTATGAGGCAATCAAGATATAGCAGAGGACTCACAAGTAGTGGAGGAGAATATTGCCTCATAGTTGAATGAGATAGAACAAACACAAATAATTTCACACATCAACAAGTTCCTCGAGCTGCCTGTGCACACTGTCTATCAAAAGAAATCCAAAGGTGGTGCAATTCAGATCAATAGACAATCTTAGTTGTTGACAACAAATGAATACATGAGGCTATTAATGGAGCAAGAGCAAAAGAAGAAAGAGGTCGAGGAGCTAAAATCCAAAAAGAGACAAGAGAAAGAGGAGAAAAAGTCAGCAAGAATTGTGGCAGCGGAGTTGAAGGAGAATGCCAGAATTGAGAAGGAGATACTATGAAAAGAAAAAAAAGTAGCAAAGATTACATAAAAAAAGGATAGAGATGCAAAAAAGGAGCAAGAGAGGCTTCAAAAGGAATAAGACCAAAAGGAAAGAGAGATTGAGGAGGAACGAAGGGCTTTACAAAGAGAGAGGTAGTTAAGGACCCCTTCTAATCCATTGTCTCAAAGTAATGGAGTCTTCCATGATATTCTCAACATCAATATCCCTCAGCTCTCAACAACAATTAATTATTCAAGTCTCTCCCAATTTGACTTCAGGGGCACTCAATATCCATATCAAATTGCCACTTGGGATGTACAGATGTGTGTTCACCACCAAGCCCAACACATATCACTTGCACCCAATTTTTCAGTCCAAGTCCCAATCATGTAATCAACACTCCTCATCGACTAGAAGGGGATGAGAACATGGCGAGTGGCACCCCAAGCATCCAAAATCCATTTCCCTACCACATCAGCTAGATCCAGCCTGTTTTTGGTTTTCAAATGTAATTCAACTTTTAGACAGTTTACAAGTTTTGATATTTACAAATGCATAATTGATGACAATTTTAAATTTATGATAAGTACAGATGCAGTGTTATTGTTTTGATTTGCAAAGTATTTTGATCAGATTGCAATGTGTGTTGTATGTAATTTGCAATGTATGTTATTCTTTTGATTTGCAATGTATGCTTCTTGGTTGATAGTTATAAATTTATGATAAGTACAAATGGAGCGTTACTCTGATCATATTACAATGTGTGTTATTGTTTTGATTTGCAATGTATGCTTCTTCGTTGATAGTTTCTCATTTTTAGTTTATATTTTTTATTTAATTTTCCATGTGGGATGATGCAATTAGTCGATCCGAAAAAAATGCCCCAAAAGACCATGCGATCGAAACATGCGCCCCTGGAATGCTAGTTGTTGCTTGGCACATCGTCCAAAGTGGACTACCTGCCACATCTACTTCTCTCACTTTGCCACCCTTACACTCCACTGCATCACATTAATCACTTGCCACCTCTTGCTATACTTCTCTATAGTCGTGTTTAATGCACATCGCTTCCTCTAAGCTCCATGACATCCCGCATATTCTTTGAGCCATCCTATACATATACATATACACATACATAGACTTATACATATACATATATAATATATGTATATTTATATGTGTATACATATAGATATATGTATATGTATATGTATATTTATATGTATATGTATATACACATACATACACATACACATATACATATACATATAAATATACATATACATATACATATACATATATGTATATATATATCTATTTTGTTGTTGCTCTTCAATTTAGTCATGCAACTATTGTATCTTTTTTAGGTGCCATTGATTAATTTGGGGGTGTTATCTTTTTCATAGGTTCTGCTTCATCTTCAATTCAATCATACATCTATTGTAACCAATATATGCATGCATGTATAAGTATATACCTCTTTATACATATCTATTTTACTGTTGTGATTCAATTCAGTCATGCAAATGAATGCATGTAAGCAATTGTATATACATATATATGTATACACATACACATGCATATACATATACATATACATATACATATACACACACACATATACATATACATAAATGTATATCTATACATATATTTATTTTGCTACAAATTTTTATTTCAGTAACAAATAATATTGTTGGTTGTTTCGATGCCATAGATAAATTTGGGGGTGTTCTCTTTTTCATAGGTTCTACTTCATCAATTCAACCAGGTAAGCAATAGAGACATAAATATTCTTGGTAAGCAAAAGAATGCATGCAATTTTATATACAATATACATATATGTACATGTATACATATATGTACATGTATACATATATGTATATATATATACATATACATATACATATACATGTACATATACATATACATATACATATACATAATATTGTTGGTTGTTTCAGTGCCATAAATAAATTTGGGGGTGTTCTCTTTTTCATAGGTTCTGCTTCATCAATTCAATCACATAATGCTATGCAATTATGTTATGTTGTTCTTCAATTTAGTCATATAAATATTGTTGTTTTTTTCATGTGGACCATCGAAAATTGGATGCACATGTTTCATCCCCTCTCCCCTATAGAGTCATGGCTATTGTTGCATTCAATAATGAATTAGGGAGACTTGATTTTATGAACATTCTTCTAATGGTAACCTATGTTGCACTTGTCCACAATTCCATTTGAATTGTTAAGTGTTGCATAGGGAACCATTAAAGGCCTTCACAAAACCAAGTCCCCTAAGTGATTCAAATACATATACAGATAGACAATGTGAAAGTGATTCAAATAGTTGCAAACTCAAAGGGATGTGCATTAAACACAATTGTACATAAGAATAGCAAGGGGTGGTGAGAGATTAATGTGAGGAAGTGGAGTGAAAGGGTGGCCAAATTATACAATTCAATGGTGTCATAGATAATTTTGGGGGTGGTTGAATTGTAGACATTGATGTTGGAACCATCAAAACAATTTTAACTTCCATCCATACAAATATTAAAAACAATTTGCAGTGTGAAAGTTTGTGCAATGATGAACGCAGAAATATAAGTCTTATTTGTACAAGATATACATGATGTGCATGGATCTAAACATCCACAGTAGATCACGTATATCTTGAACAGATAGACATCTTTCAATGTCTATCACTGTTTGATGAACACACAATAGTTGCAAGATTGAATTGATGTAAAAGAGAACACATAAATTAATTAATGACACTTAAGAAGCTACAATAATTACATGAGTGAATTGATATAGCAAAACCTATTAAAAAGAGAACACCCCAAATTAATCAATGGCACCTAAAAATGATACAATTGTTGTAGGGCTGAATCTTTGAAGTATAGCCTATTAAAAAGAGAACACCCCCAAATGTATCTATGGAACCTAAGAAAGCTACAATAGTTGCATGAGTGGATTGATGTAGCAAAACCTATTAAAAAAGATAGCACCCCCAAATTAATCAATGACACCTAAAAAAGATACAATAGTTAGAGGATTGAATTGATGTAGCAGAACCTATACAAAACATAACCTCCACAAATTAATCAATGACACCTAAAAAATAGAACACCTCAAAATTAATTAATGGAACCAAACAAAGATACATTTGTTGGAGGGTTGAATTGATGAAGCATAACCTATAAAAAAGAGAACACCTCCAAAAATATCAATGGCACCTAAGAAAGCTACAATAGTTGCATGAGTGAATTGATGTAGCAAAACCTATTAAAAAGAGAACACCCCCAAATTAATATATGTATACCTAAAAAAGATACAATTGTTGTAGGACTAAATTGATGAAGCATAACCTATGCAAAAGAGAACCCCTCCAAATTAATCAATGGCACCTAAGAAAGTTACAATAGTTGCATGAGTGAATTAATGTATTAGAACCTATGCAAAAAAGAACACCCCCAAATTAATCAATAGCACCTAAAAAAGATACAATTGTTGCAAGGATGAATTGATGAAGCAAAACCTTTAAAAAAGAGAACACCCCCAAATAAATTAAGAAAGCTACAATAGTTGCATGAGTGAATTGATGTAGCATAACATATTAAAAAGATAACACCCCAAATTAATCAATGGCACCTAAGAAATCTACAATAGTTGCATGAGTGAATTGATGTAGCAGAACCTATTAAAAAGAGAACATCCCCAAATTAATCAATGGCACCTAAGAAAGCTACAATAGTTGCATGAGTGAATTGATGTAGCATAACCTATTAAAAAGAGAACACCCCAAAATTAATATATGTATACCTAAGAAAGATACAATTATTGTAGGGATAAATTGATGAACCATAACCTATGCAAAAGAGAACACCCCCAAATTAAACAATGACACCTAACAAAGATACATTTGATGGAGGATTGAATTGATGAAGCATAACATATAAAAAAGAGAACACCCCCAAATGTAATTGGCACCTAAGAAAGCTAGAATAGTTGCATGAGTGAATTGATGTAGCAAAACCTATGCAAAAGAGAACACCCCCAAATGTGAATACTTGAAGGTTTTCATGACTATTTGAATTTGGAATTATTTGAATCTAATTGATGCTTGTTTGGTGAATCTGATTTATTTCGGCCATTAATTTTTGAGTTGATTAGTTTGGTGTATTGTTTGCAATTGTTCCCATATATTTTCTTTTAAATAATAATGGCGGCCTTACAGCTTGTAGAAATGGATGTAGGTGGGATTTTTGAGCTCGACACGACTACGTGCGCACCCTACTTGGCGAGATGGGACATATTCCTAATGATATGTGTTGTAGGTCTCATGTTTGATGATACATGCATATGCATTTGCTTGTTGTTTTGGTTATGCTATGGTGGGAAACATGGTTGTAATGGGTTCGCATTTCGGTCAAAGACATGGGTTTGAATTATGTTGACATGGCACCTCTATTTTATTGTGTAGATGTGATTAATGTGTAAGTGATACCTAGATTGGTGTGATAGTCTCCCAATCTGAGTTCATGTGTAGATCATATAAAAAAGAGAACACCCCCAAATTAATCAATGGCACCTAAAAAAGATAGAATTGTTGCAGGACTGAATTGATGAAGCACACACACATATATATACATCGACATAGACATATACATATACATAGACATAGACATAGACATATACATAGACATACACATAGACACACACATATACACATATACATATATATAGACATAAGTGAATTAAACATGACTGTAGACAAGTATAGCAAGGGGCAACAAGTTATTAATGCAACGTAGTGGAGTGTAAGGGTGGTAGAGTGAGAGTTGCAAATGTGGCAAGGTAGTCCACTTAAGACCTCTTCACACATCTATACATATACATATACATATACATAGACATAGACATAGACATATACATATACATACACATTCACATACACATATACATATACATATGCATAAGGCCTTACATAGACATACACATTTACATATACATATACATATACATACACACATACATACACATACACATACACATACACATACACATACACATACACATACACATACACATACACATACACATACACATACACATACACATACACATACACATACACATACACATACACATACACATACACATACACATACACATACACATCATTGTGAAGAATGAATGAGAAGTTGCTAGAATGAAAGGCTCTAAAGTTGGCAAAGTGTGCAGGGCATTGGGAGTATTGAATGCAGGTTGGCTCGAAAAATAGGTGGGATGTCGCGAAAGTAGTATATGTATATGTATATCTATATACATATACATATATACATATGTATATGTATGTATATACATATACACATGTATATACATATACACATGTATATACATATACACATGCATATACATATAAACATGTATATACATATACAAATGTATATACATATACATATGTACATAGATATAAAGAAGATAGCCAACTCATTCTGGCATCAATGTGAAGAAAATTAATCAATGTCACCTAAGAAAGCTACAATAGTTGCATGGGAGAATTGATGTAGCAGAACCTATGCAATAGAGAACACCACAAAATTAATCAATGGCACCAAAAAAAGATACAGTTTCAAAAGACTTACACTTGTTTGGTTGTCAGCCTTAACTTGTTTTGTTGACAAATATATAAGATTAAACATGCATTTAATATCTGATATGTGTTTGATATCATCATGCTTTTTTATGCAAGAGTTTTTTCCTAACTTGTGGAGGACCGACATACCACTGTGGGAAATTAATCAATGGTAGAATAGATGATGACTGAATTGATGAAGTGGAACTTACAAACAAGATAACACTCCCAAAATTATCTACGGTACCTAAAAAAGCTACAATATATGCATGACTGAATTGATGAAGCAAAACCTAAGAAAAATAGGACACTCCCATATATTTCTAAGGCACGGAAAGAAGCTACAATAATTGCATGATTGAATTGAAGAATCACAACCTATGCAAAAGATAACACCCCCAAATTAATCAATGACACCTAAAAAAGATACAAAAATTTGCATTACAGATTTAATGAAGCAACACATATGGTAAATCTAACACCCCAATATTTATCAATGGCACCAAAAAAAGGCTACATAGTTGATGAGTGAATTGATGAAATAGAACCTATGGAAAACATAGCACCCCACAAATTGCAAATGACACCCAAAACTGGTAGAATAGATGATGACTGGATTGATGAAGTCGAACTTACAAACAAGATAACACCCCCAAAATTATCTATGGTACCTAAAAAAACTACAGTAAAGGCATGACTGAATTGATCAAGCAGAACCTATGAAAAATAGAAGACCCCCAAACATTTCTGAGGCACCAAAATAAGCTACAATAATTGCATGACTAAATTGATGAATCATAACCATTGCAAAAGATAACACCCCCAAATTAATTAATGACCCCTTAAGAAAAATAACATTACTGAATGAATGAAGCAACACCTATGAAAAAAAGCATTACTGAATGAATGAAGCAACACCTATGAAAAACCTAACATCCCTAATTTTATCAATGGCACCTAAAAAAGCTACTGAATAACATTAATCAAAAACTAACATTAACCCATGACTGTAATGGTTGTAATGAAGAACAATATAAAGCTTACGAATGGAAAATAGTAAGAGTTTAATAAATCTTAGATCTATTAATGACTGAATTGATGGACTAGTACCCATGAAAAAGATAACACCCAAAAATTTATCTGACACCAAAACAACATACATTTTTTAAGTCACTAAATAGATGAAGTAAAACCTAAAAAGAGACAAACCCACATAACATTTTTTGGTTTATGAAATGGAGAACACACCCTAAGTGAATGATAATGTAGAACCTATGAGAATACAATAACTAGAGTGAATGATAATCCATAACCTATGAAACAAAAATGCTAAACTATGTAATATTTGTAATATAAACCCTAGTGAAATAGAAATGCTAAACTATGACTGTAATATTTGCAATATAAACCCTAGGGAAATAGAAAGAAAACAACAACTTTTATCTTTGGCACTAAAACAATCAACAATATTATTTGTTACTGTAATGAAAAAAGAAAACAACCCCATATTTTTCTATGGCACCGAAACAATCAACAATATTATTTGCTACGCTAATGGAAAAAAAAAACCCCATTTAAGAGAGTGATGCTTGAACAAAAGATTAATTTCCATAGATTTTGTGTGTTTATGAACACAGATTGGATAGTGTTCATAAACATGAAACTTCAAACCAAAAAATCTAATTTCTGCAACAGAAAAAACTAAATAAAACAAGCACAAACATCGAATAAAATAAGAAAAAGTTGAATATTGGTGAGCCTTAGTGAGCACACTCACCTGGGTCAAACGACTCAATGCTGGTCGAATGGAGTTGAATCTTGAGCATGCAACCGGCCTCACGCGGCTTTACCTAAAATGAATCTTCAACCAAAGCATTTCGAGAAGGTATGGAAAATACGATAACACAGAGCCAAACAAGATTCATTACTTGCATAGTGGTGAAGAACGCAGGAAAATATTGCATGGTAGAAGTGGAGGTGGAGGTCACGTTCATCAATTGACGTATATCCATCTCCATACCGAAGTTCGAGCGTCACAGGTTGTGGTTGCTGTTTGGAACTTGCAAAGCCCTAAAGTGAGCATGTACCAACATCATAGTGAAGAATAAACGACAAGTTGGTAGAATGAAAGGCTCTAAATTTGGTGAGAAGTGTGAGGCACTAGGACCATTAAATGCAAGTTGGCTTGTAAAATACGCGAGGTGACATGGAGCTTAGAGGAAGCAACGTGCATTAAACATGATTGAAGATAAGTGTAGCAAGGGGCGGCGAGTGGTTAATGTGACGTAGTGGAGTGTTAGGGTGGCGAAGTGAGATAAGTAGATGTGGCAAGGTAGTCCACTTTGGACGTTGTGCCACGCAGGAACTAGCATTCTAGGTGAGGACATTTTAGTCGCATGTTCTTTTTGGGCTTTTTTTTTTGGATCGACAAATGGTGTCATCCCATGTGGTAAATTAAATCAAAATTAAAAAAATAAAAATTATTGTTAATTAGCAAATGTATTGTAATGGGAAGTGCAAATTTTTTTATTAGTCCACGTGGACCATTGAAATTTGTCCGCGTATGTTTCGGCTCCTCTCCCCTATCTGTGACCAAACCTTGTATTTTGTTTCCTTTTTTTAAAATTCCTTTGCATTTATGTTTCATCTTGTTAGTAACGGTACACCTTTTGTACATTTTTTTGTCTTCGTTATTTTAGAGGAAAGCTTGATGTTCCATAGAGAATTCTTTTGATTCCAAGTTACCTACTCCTACAATCCTTCACTATGTACTATTCATCATTATATGAGAAACCAACATTGACATTTCATCATCATAATATGACAGAGATTCTAAAAAAATATGCGCTATTGTTACTTTTTCCCCTTCAATCCTTAACATGGCCCCAAATTTAAATTGAAATAAATTTCGCAGTGTTTTCCAACAAAAATAAAAATGTATATTTGTTGGATGTTGGTCAATAGAGGGTGCAAAATAGAGTAAATAGAGTTTATTGTGTAGGAGGATTTTCAATTTTTTTAATTATTAATATTTTTGGATATATTTTTTTCTTTTCAATATATTTCTTTTGTTCTTATTTTTATGACGTTTTAAAAAATATAATATCATACGATTTTTTGTTGGAATTTGTAAGGTGTATTTCCATATTCATGTTTCTACAATAATGATTGTAGATGAGATTATTGTTTAGTCATTGTTACTAATACCTTCTCTCTTATAACTCTCTATGGACAGGCCACAATACATTTTTGGAAAACAAATAGGCCTATGAATTTATTTTAGTACAATAGATGTACATTAAATGACATACCACAATTCTTATAGCTCCCCATTTTTTTCCTTTCAATAAGAAATCCTCATTGCTCAAAACAAACACATAACTTGATAAAAACTAGCTTTATTTTCATTTGGAGACAAGCATGTGTCCATTAGAAAATCCTTTGTAAGGTTAAGCAAACCATGCAAACTTCCTTATATTTCTTTTGTTATAATTGAACAAGATTTAACCATTACAATGGACATAATTTTTTTTATTAAAAATACACAATTTGTTGGCCCTAAGGGTATATGAAGTTTGCCTTAAAATACATATCAAACTAATAATTATCTTATTTCCCCCTTTGAACAATGAAATAATTATGTATACATATATTTGTGTCTTCCAATAGTTATGTGTATACCATGTATGTCCAATATAATATGAATCAATTAGTTTTCAAGAGGATAAATCACAAAATATTAACATTCAATTTCATTTTAACTTTTTGTCCACCTCTTTCTAAGTCATGTATGTTTTAATTGATGGATTTAATTTTCTTTGTGTCCAATATGAAGCATGTTCAAGATTAAATAAGCTTTTCATAAGTCTACTCCCTTTAAAATTTAGATACACATTAACTCTACTTCTTATTTTCTCAAATGTCAAACCATAACAAATTCTCTTATCTTTCAACAATGTGTTTTCCTATTCTCTATACAAATATTGTGTATGTGTATTCAACTTTCATCTCTATACATCTGTTATCTAAGTAAATCCAATAAATATTAGTTACTAATAGATACAACAAAGATGTTGATCGTTATCTTCTTTATGACCCAAATTCTTAGTGGATGTAAATGCACCAAAGTGTTTCCTTTAGTTTAATACGTGTATGCAAAACTTAAGAGAGTGTTCTTGCTAAACATAATCGTAGAAAAGTATACAAAACTCGCTTTCAACTTTCCCAAGAATTTTATTTCATGGTATTGGAATTATTGGCTCCATCTTGTTTAATTAGAAAATTGGGAAGATAGGGACCTTATTTATTAACATTTATACACTATTAAGAACCTAATAGACTCAAGTTAACTAAGATTAAACTCAAGTTCTAAATAGGTTCAATTTTCTATAAGCACAAAGGTTTCAAGTAGCTAAATAATTGTGGTAACCTAAAAGTAATTTTCGTAAACTTTAAGTAAATTTTAATTTATTTTAGAATGACATCCAATCAGCCATGATCTTGTAGAAAATAGAGGTTATTGGATTCTAATATAGCTAAGTTTTGAGAATCTAAGATATGATAAAATGAGGTTACTTTATAGATAAAATAAATTAAAACTTAAACTTAGGAATTAACACTACTCAAAGTATTAGAAAACCTTGAGGATTGATTAAATAATGAGCCCAAGCATTAATAATTAGTTTAAAAGGTTCTTGAGTTTAATAAAGTAGACACTGAACACTTTGATGGTCAAAGAACCCAATAAAATTAAGAGATTATGAGTGTAACACTTGTAATATTGATATCTTGGGCATTTTGGATATTAAAGGCTCATGTGCTTTATTTTACCAAAGATAAGAAGCAATCAAGAAGTAGATAAACACCCCTTTAAAAGCATGTCTCTAGGTCATCCCACAATAATGTGTCCCAAACTTGGGACATCCTAATTTTTGCCTAAAAAACCACATATTTTTTAGAAAAAATAATAATTTAATCTTTTAGGGGTTCCATCTAAATGGCTTTAATTAAAGAGGGTTAGATAAGACCTCCTTAGATCAAACCCCCTTAGATATAACCCCTCTAGTCTTAAATCATACCCACGATAGAGTCTCCTTCACACCTATCAAAATGCTGAAAAGAAAACACTTTTTCTTTATCTTTTGAGGGATCAAATAAAGACATTTAGAAATTATGTTTTGTAAGTATGTAACCATTATTATAAGCTTTCCAAAAATTATAATTTTGAATATTTTTATTTTATTATTATATTTATATTTTATTTCTTGTGAATATAGGTTTTTCATGAAACATCAAAATATTTGTTTCACACGTGAAAAAATAGAGAAAAAAATTCTAAAAATATGTATGCACTAGGTATTGATGTCCTTGTTTTAGGAAAAATAATAATAACAATTTCAATACATACAAAACAATTTATGTGTTATGGCATACACTTATGTCCAAATTATAATTAATTTGATTTTAAAATTTAATTTTAAAAAATATGTAATAAAAAATTATGAAAAAATATCCATGCACTAGATATTGATGTTAAAAATCCATATTTTAAAAATTATAATTTTATCCTTTGAACAAAAAAAGCTACGTGTTATGACATAAATACCACTTTTTAAAAATGTTGATTACTATAAAAAAATTACTAAAAGTTATATAAAAATCACAATTTATTTCTATATACACACACACACATAAATCCTCACAAATCACTAGTTTGCATCATCTCCAAATTATTAATAGTATAGTTGCTATAGGTTTCATAAAGTGAAAATTTGGTGAAAAATATTAATTTCAATGTCCTACTTTGACCAAAAAGTGGGACACAGTATTGTGGGTTGACCCCTCTAGTTTAAATTTAGGGCAAGACACACAATTTACCCAAGATCTTAGAGAAACTTACGTGTGAAAGACATTTCATCCAAGACATGGGAAAAAATGAAAATAAATCATTAAATCCATTGAAGTATCCTACCCAAAATGAGTGGCACAAATTATGCAAGGACAATTTGATAAATGAGAAGCCACCCATCACATTCATGGCATCCAAGAAGCAAATGAAACATATTAGAGTGGTTGTGACATTAATATGTTCTTTAACTCTTTCTCTTGTGTTTGAAACTTTATTAAACTTATATCCATTATTTGTAAAAGCCTTAGGCTCTACTTGAACCATGTTGGCGAATTGATGAGTTCAAGAACTCTTAAACTTGCCAACAATTAGTGCAAGAATGTTATCTACATATGCATTTCTTGCATTGCCTTCTTATCTTTTGTTTATATTACCTTGAATTTGATAACATTTAAGTACTCTATGAATTTATTCTCTACCTTTAAAATAAATACCTCTAAAAAATATTTCATTTATACCATATCTTCCTTTACATATCTGATATTGATTAGTCCTTGTTGGGTCTCAATTTTAAATTTGTAAAATTCATCTATATCCTTGCTCTTTTTACAAATTTTGCCTAAAATTTTTCTTGTAACATCTTGTTTCAATCCATCATGCGTTGGAGATGCCAAAATCTCATAAAAATCCTAATTTTGGAAGTTTCTATTCAACTTTTTATATTTTTCAATGTTTGTGGGTTTTCTCCTTGTTACTGGATGTGGAACTTACCCTCTAGGCTAGATATTATCCACATTTGGTTCCCTTTCCCTTTTCCATATATATTTTCCTTTGGTCTTTGTGCCCTCTTTTTTCTCTACAATATTCCTCTTCTTATTGGATATTTATATATCTGGTTCCCTCCATTTTGCCTACATCACATCCTCCTTCATTTTCTTGCAAACGGTTTGTGGGAATTCCTCAAGCTACTAATTTTCTTACATCTAGGTGTCACTTCTTTCACCTTCACTTATGCATGAAAGTTCTATCATTTTATCTCGTGCCTCAATCATTTTTCTCCCTTTCCATCCTCTTTGTGGACTTTCTCCTTTCTCATTCACATTGTCAAGAATAGGTGACATAATGGATTGTTCAAGTGAAGCAAGGTACTTTACAAATATTTATTTGAAGAGTACTTAGGGGAAAGGTCCTAGTTACTGCCCGCCTTTCAATTACTGCTCACTCCATGCTCACTTTGCCCCCCAAAAAATTACATTTGACCCACTAATTTTTTTTATTTAATCTAATAGAAAGTTGCAAAAGCACCAATACATGTTCACAAGATCATGTGTAGATGACCAATGTAGGTAGTCTTGCATTTATAATGCAAGTCTAGTTCACACAAAAAAGCTCATTTACAATTTATAATTTTTTTTTTATTACAAATACCTCCACTTGCAAAAGGTGTCACTCTCAATACATATCATATTAATAAATACATATGCATAGTTAATGGTCCTTAAAATGACATAATGACAAACTCCTATCAACTCTATGGGATGTCAAATGCACATTCTTCAACACTCTCTCTGTCAACTACATGTATTAACTTCATTCCCTATAGGTACCTGCACAATTAAATATTGGTGTAAGGCTCCCCTAATAAACATCAAATCCAAATATAGTGCACGATTCAGTCAATACACCTTTAAAAAACTACGTAACTAACAACTACAAATTCAAATGATCATATCTTCTGCAAACAAATTCAAATTTGAAACACAACAACCAAATTGAATGCATTGAATTGTTAGATTTGAATTACTAAATAAGAGGGAAAGTAACCAACGACATTCACAATTATTCTCCTCTATGAATTACTGGAGTGAACAAATATTCTTTGCAAACTATAGAGCATCGATAGGCATGCTTTGCACATTCCTCAAATATCCACGGTTTTTTAGGTTGGTACATTCTACATTCTACTTATAGTTATTTTCATGAACTATGCATTTAATAATTATTTTCATGCAGTGTCTATTTATATGTTATAAGTAAATGAGGGTCATTTTTGGTCACAAGTTATTCCTTACAAATCCCATTTACAAATTCAGTAAATTGTGTGTTCATTTACTATTTTTGGTTATTTCTCAGGGTTTATATTTGTCATTTATTTCATAAAAGGCTCCTTTATATTCAACGTCTCTTGTTCATTCAACAAATCGATATAAGCATGATGAACCATCCTTTACATATATATTAGCTAATTCGTAGAAGGCAACTTTATATTCAAAATAAGTATACACATCAGCTTGCATTTTTCATTATATATGTGTGTGTGTGTATTTATGTATGTATATACATGTATATTTATCTATATGTATGTTTGTGTATATATATATTAATATATATGTGTATTACATATATAAAAATATATATACACATATATAAATATACATACATATACATACGTATACATACACACATATATTCATACATACATTTGAAAACTCATGTCTTCTTTGGTGTGATTAAGGAATTATTCTCATGAAACCATTGCTTGGTTTTTTGGGCATATATCTGAAAACCCAAGTCTATATTCGTTTTATCTCTATTTAAATTTCTATCCTTTGGTTTTCCAGTAGAACATAGTAGCATTCATTTACTGTTAAATGTGAGTAATTTTCTACTTTCCATTGCACATACAACATGACACCATACATATATAAGACAAACTTTGTATCCTTTATTCATTACTTCATAGCTTACATTTTCATTGTACTCCTAGATGTTCACAGAAAGATATACATATATATATGTATGTATGTATGTATTTATTTTATATAGATATATAAATGTATACATATATATATATATATGTATGTATGTATGTATGTATGTATGTATGTATGTATGTATGTATATATGTATTTATATATATACATACATATATGTATGTATATATATGTATACATATATCTGTGTAATTATGTGTATACATACATATACATATAGATATATATGTATACATACATATACATATATATACACACATATACATATACATATATATCTAGCTCTAGGAAAATTTACTACCAGCAATTCACCGTCAACAATCCAGGAAAATTCACACCACCACGCGACACCACGAAATTAAGCTGTCAAAATTCATGCAATTAATTGTCATGGCGTTGAATTTTGCGATGAATTGTTAGCTGAATTTTCCATATGCTATATATATATGTCATATATATTATATGTATATATTTATATACATATTTATGTATTTATATAAATATATAAATGTATACATATAAATATATATGTATATATATAAATACATATAAATATATAAATACATACATACATACATACATACATACATACATACAAACATACATACATATGTATTTATATATACATATATGTAGTATATATATGTATATACATATATGTAAAGATATAAGTATACATATATCTATGTAATTATATGTATACATACATATACATATAAATATATTTGTGTAATTATATGTATACATACATGTATACATATAATTACAAATATATGTATATATATACACATACACATACACATACACATACACATACACATACACATACACATACACATACACATACACATACACATACACATACACATACACATACACATACACATACACATACACATACACATACACATATAAACCCTCAAAGGTTTCTTGATGTCTTCTCTCCACGATGTGAGGTAACGACGAACATCATTCTCCTTTCAAAATGCAAACAATGGTACTCCCGAATCTTTTTATTCAACATATTTGTGTCCCCGTGAAGGGTCTCTTGGCTAATTGAATAATGATTACTACTTATTTTGATCGATTTCATCACTGTTTATCTGTATCATGCCCTCTCCATCATAAATTCATGTGTTTATCTAATTAAGGAATTGTTTGCCTTATGATTTTTTCATTTGCAAACATAATAGATTTTTGTTGACTTTCTCAGTTCACATACAGGTTCACTGATAATCATGGCACCAAGGCAAAAGAGGAAACAATTGAGTGGGAGGTGCTTAATCAGAGTACCTCATGGAGTGAGGTTCAATATTCTTGATCATGGTAAGGAAGAGCCAACAATCAACATCAATGAAAATATCATTTAAAAAAATGTAGACCATACAAGTGAACATTTGGGTTTTGAACCTGCTGTTCAAAATACTCAAGCAGGCTTGGAATTGCCTGTTCACATTCCTGAGTCAACTATTGTCCACGTGACGTCCCCAAATATATCCATGAAAAATTGGACTATGCATCACATGGAAAGTGCAGTTGTAGATGTTGAGGATAATCGTTTGTCAATCAGAGGTGTAATGATCAAGTGGAGAATCTTGCCTAGCAGTTTGAGGGTGTGGCTTAATGGTGTTACAACCAAAAAAAGGAAGGGGCCATGAACCATCCTATCTGAAGAAGAAGAAGCTAAAATAGTGTAGTGGTGCAAGGACATGGCTAATATTAGCCATGGCCTTTAAGACTCGCCAAATGATTGAATCGAGGCCTAACTCATTCATAAATGGGATGTCAGGGAGGTCATGGTGGGTTGGCTTTCAACAAAGGCATCTTGATTTGATAATTCAAACAATAGGAGTGGAAAAAGATAGAGCTATAATGCTACGTCCTTGCATAGTTTCATCCTTCTATGACAACTTGGAGGAGTTGTATAACAAACACAAGTATGGGTCAAGTAGAATATAGAACTATGATGAAACAGGTGTGTAGGCTAGCAAAAATTGTTGAATGAGAGTTATTTCAAAGATAGGGATCAGATGTGTTCCACATTTAATCTCAAAAAGAAAAGAATGGATCACTATTTTAGCATGTGTTAGTGCAACATGACATGCTATAGTTGGTTTTTACTTGTTCAAGTCAAAGAGACACATTAAAAACTATATTATTAAAGTTGTGAGCCAAGGGAATGCATGGCAACCCAAGAGCATGCTTAGATGACAAAAGAATTGTTTGTCAAATGGTTAAAACACTTTGCTAGAAATGTCCCAGGCATGGTGTCACCAAAAAATAGATAACTTCTCATATTTGATGGTCATGGAAGCCATGTGACGTTTAAGAAAATCGAAGAATCAAGGTCTATGGACATAGATTTTCTCACGCTTCCAGCACACACCGGCCATAAATTGCAATCCATTGATGTCAGTGTATTCTCACCTTTCAAAAATTACTTCAAATAATAAAGGAGTGTATGGGTCTCTACACATCTCCAACTTGAAATAGGAAGGGAAGAGTTGGCAACTCTTGCCAGCAAAGCCTTTGCACAAGCTTTGATTCCTCCTAATATTATAAGTGGTTTTAGAAGAACGAGAATTTGGTTGTTAGATCGACATGCACTTGAAACGGATATGAGGCCAAGTGAAGCCTTTGTAGTTGAAGATGAAGGAACCACTATGGGAGTAGAAATAAAGGCCATGATAGCTAAGGATGACACACAATTCATTATAGTAGAGACTTGTTTGAGGCTAGCAAGTTTTAATGAAGATGAGATTGACAAGTTTGTGGAAATGTTCAATGTAAGCAATGCCCAAAATATAACAAATAAATTAGAAGGACATTGCATGGAGAATAATGATGTTCAAGTGCATGAAAAAGGATTCCTTGCAATTCAAATAATGTGCAATGAGGCAATTTTTTTGAAGAAAGTCTCAATATTCCATCACATACAGGGTAGTGACGGTGGTTTCAAGATGCAACTTTTAACCTACGGGTGCATTTGAATTTCTTTCAAGGGGATGAAGGTCTATCCATGCCACCACCACCTCATATTGATCCTAAAAATGTCATCCACTACTTCACCATTGCAAGAAATTGGGATGCAAATGATGAAGTGGAAGGAGTGGATTCTAATGATATAAGCGACCAAGAAGCTGACTTTGTGCCATGCACACAAGTCGAAGACCAACAACTAACAAGAAAAAAAGCAAAATTTTGAAACTACCGACACAAAGGGTGCACCAATCATCAAATAGAGGTCGCAATGGGGTGCTACGCCTAAGTAGGTAATCTCAAAATTTGATTTTAGATTAATATATCAATTTGTTGAATGAACAAGAGGCACAAAAACAAAGAAACAAAGAATTGCAACAAAGGAAAAGGGAGAAAATGAGAGAAAAGAAGGTAGAAAAAGAAGCAAACTTGGTAGAGAGGGAGACATTGAGATTGCAATGAGTTGCAAAAAAATAGCAAATGGCAGAGGAGAAGCTTAGGCAACGACAACAGAGGGAGATCGAAAGGGAGCAGATAAAGATTGCTTGACAGTTGAAGATAACCCAAAAGCTGGCACATAGAGAAAAAAAAAATAGATGTAAGAGTACACCTACGACTCCTCTTCCACCACAACATCCAATTTTAAGGGACATGATTAATATTTTGTCTCCATCCTTTGCTACTCTTAGAATCCTACAAAACGGGTCTTTTGGAGGTTGCTCTAAATAGTTGCAACTTATTCCAGAGGAAAATTAGGCATTCCTTCCCTATATAGAAAGTGCCATGCAAAAAAATCACAGTCATTAACATCATCTCCAATTGATGACTCAATTGATACCTACGGACATGCCACTTCTTAATCAGATCTATGGGTGTTTGATTAGGATGCTTTTTCGTAAACTTTATGACTTCGTTGTGTGCTACTAGCTTTTTTCTAAAATATAAGACTCATTGTGTGCTACTGTCTTTTTTACAACTTTATTTTAATCATGTTTGTTTGAATTTATAGTATATGAATTTCACAACTTTCAATATATGTTTCAAGTTTGTTGCTATCATGGCAGTTTCATGCAATAGTTTTATAATGTTATTTCATGCAAATATGGTGATGAAGAGGTAGCACATAGGGTACGAATTGGAGTGAATGTGTAGTGGTGTATGGTGTTAAGACTTGGCGAGTAATGCGTAGTTATAGACTATCATGACTTCTAATATGAACCTCCATCATTAACCCCTAAATTTTACCCATTCACTTTTAAGCATTTATGAATAATGAAATTGTTATAATTGCACCCAAATATTGACATATATAAATTTGTACATGTGTGTGTATATATGTACACACACATACATACATACATATATATAGACGCACACACACACATCTATCCATTTTGTATGAATGTGTTAGCTTTGGGTTGCCATGTTCATCATGCCCTTTTCACCATGTGATGTTTCACATAGTCGGGTCTGGTGGTGGATTATTTCTCACGATTTTTGGGGTAACATGATTACTTCCTACTCTCCATTTTACCGCATGCTCATAGTCTAGTAAACCCTCCATAATTTCATGATTTGTGTGATAAAATGATGAGGCGTCTCACAGGTTTGACCATATGTCTGCAAAAAATAATGTATTTGCTTGGACCTTTTTCTTAATAACCCATGTGTATTTGTATGCATTCATATAATTGTATGCTTGGATCTTTTACAAGTTTTTCCACTACCTATGCATGAATGTCTTAGGTTTGTGCTTCCAACTGAATATAGTAGAATACATCTTTATTTTGGAGCTACTCTTGATATGTATCTATACATATATATGCATATACACATATATATACATACACACATACATACATACATACATACATACATACATACATACATACATACATACATATATATATATATATATATACATGTAAAAATGTTTATATATATATATATACATGTAAAAATGTTTAGTGTGTATTGGCAATTGAACACTAAAGAATATAGTTTAGGTCTGTCCACTTTGTATGAGTGTGTCAAGTTTGGGTTGCCAACTAAATATAGTAGAATACATCTTCATTTTGGAGGCACTCTATATATATATATATAATATATATATATATATAATATATATATATATATAATATATATATATATATATACATATATATATATATATGTATGTACATACATATATATATATATGTATATATATAATATATATATATATATATATATATATATGCATACATATATATATATACATATATATATATATATATATATATATATATATATATATATATATATATATATATATATATATATATATATATATATATATATATATATATGTATATAATAATAATAATATATATATATATATAATATATATATATATGTATTAGTGTGTGAATTTCTGAAGTTTCAATTAACAATAATGACACAGAAGAATACATCTGAACTAAATATAAATGATATACATGCATATATATATATATATATATGTATGTATGTATATATACATATGTATATATATGTATATATATGTATGTATATATATATATACATATAGATATATATTTATATACATATGTATATACATATATGTTTATATATATGATGCAGGGGCATCTAGGTCTACAAGCAATCAACATCAACCCAAAAAATTATAGTTTGGTTTTTGGTTTCAATTTTTGTTTGGAGGTGTGATTTTGATGATTTGCAGGCAATTATTTAGAATTCAAATATATATTTATTGTGGGATCAATTCCATTAATTGGTGAATTCATTTCTAAATTATAAAAGGCAGAGTAAAGTACAAATGTATTTCCCATATTTTAATTATTTTGTTGATCTTTGTGGAAGAATGGCAAGGGGTGTTTGTGCTAGAGAAAATAAAATACAAAATTAAAATAAATTTGATTCTTTTCATATATCTTGGGTTGAGTTGTTGGACACCAAATTGAGCATAGGAAGGTGAAGAGATAAGGGGAAAAAGATAAAAGTTTCTTTCTTGTTGCATAGTCTTTTTGGGGGCATCAGATTGAGTGAGGAAAGTTTGATTTGTTGATGAAGTCTGTAACACAATCCTAGTGCCCATAAATATATTTTTTTTGAGTTTTGGGGTTGAATTCAAGCATAGTGTTGTTGGTAGAAATTTTTTGTGAGCATGTATTCATTTCGATAAATATGGGAGCTTCCTTTATGTAAGTTTTTAGACGAAACTATTTTCATCTGCTGGTTCATATTAAATTTCAAAAAGTAGTTTGTCACAAGGTTATCTGCAACATAGTTCCAGTATTCAAAAATGATTTTTCTAGGATTTCAGCTTGAGTTTTAGTATGGTATTATGGGTAGATAAATTGTGATCCACCTGTATTCTTGTAGATGAAGGTGGTAACTTCAAATGTACAATTTTTTATGGAAATTGGAAGCTTTTTGCATATTCAAATTAAATTTCAGAAAGTGGTCTACTAATAGTTTCTTGTGCACTTATGCGTATGCCAATTGAATTGATAATTAGAGTAAGAATTATTTTTTTTGCTAAGAGAATGAACATGTGTGAGATGATTTTGGAAGTGTTTGGTTGCAAGGGTGGGTTGCCTAGCATGGTACCCCATCCTTGACTGCATCAAGTGGTATCGAAGCCTGGTAAAAGGTTTGTTGAGGAGATAAAAAGAAGGTGAAGTTCACTGTAAAAAGTTATAAAATTGAAGAAATTGGAGAAAAATTGAAGAGGATAGAGTGTGTGTATGTTTGATTTTGCAACTGTAGATTTGAATATTGTGTGAAATAGTTGGTTGTCCTCTAGTGAGATAAAACTAGGTAGAAGGTGCATAAAGTGCCTCCATCGAGGGAAAGTGGGTAGAGGAAGTCTTGAGAGAAGCATCTTCCAAAATCTTGGTTGGGTAGAGGAAAAGGTGAGTGTAAATATTGTTACAGGGAGTACTCCTACAATTACAAAGAGCTTTGGCTCTATAAAGTGTGTGTGTTCAGGTTGCAAAAATTACAGATTGTAGTAGTGAGTGAGATGCATTCAAAAGAGAGGATGAGATAGGTCATGAGGAGACCTGTGCGAATTTTGTTTTGGGAACAATATTGAGAAGAAGTGGAAAACAATTTTTTTGAAGAGATGGGAAATATAGTCTGTGAAGAAGTGGGGAAGATTTAGGACATGATAGAGGTATTGGAGAAGAATATTCAAAAGGATGAGAGAAGATTGGTAAAAAGAAGTGAGAAAATTAATGAGGATAGTGAAAAGAAGAGAAGAGGAAAAGAGTGTTGCAGCCCAATATGGAAGAAGAAAGATATAAGAGCAACCCCTAAAGATGTAAATGAAGAAGAAAAGAAGAGAGGGAATGAAGAAAATAAGATTATGGACTTGGAGAGTCCTAAATTCAATGAGTAGATTGGTGAAGACAAGGATACCACCTTGTTGAAAGAAGAAATGAGAAGAATGAATGAATTGTTGATAGTTGGAAATGAAAAGTTGATGGAGAAGAAGCAATTTGTTGCACCAAGATAAGATGGTTATGGTGAAGAGTCTTTAGAGGCTCATAATTTTTATAACCCCTTTTATAATGTTTTGTTTGCAAGCAGCAAAGAACTGCAGTGGGATGTAAGTCTATGACATTGAAGAAGAAATATTTGTGCAAGAGGATAAGAAAGGAAAAGGAAGAGAGGAGTTTGTAGCTGAGACATGTCTTGTTGAAGGCATGGAAAAGGAGAACAAAATAAAATTTGCAGCAGATGTTGAGAAACAAGGTGAAATTATATTCCTTGAAGAAGCCAATCGAGTTGCAATAGTGGTGAGTCCTTTGGAGGACACAAAGAATATGGTGGTGATGATGGAGGTGTTCTAGTTGAAAGTGAAAGAGAAAATACTACAGTAGTAGAGGTAAAGTTTGATTTTTGTAACTTTGAATAACATGCTAATTTGCATTCCTTTGAATTTGAGGAAGTAGAAAGTATGGAGATGTTGTGGGTTGAGGTGCAGCACAAAGAAAGCCATCATGTTGGTAAGCCGCAAAGAGAGGTTGAAGAAGAAGATGTAGTTGCAAAAATGGGGATGATGAAAATCTTTAATTTCTATGATTCAAATATCGTTACTAGTAGGGGTAAAGTAAAGAGTGAACATTGGGGAGAAAGTTCTTGGAGGAGGACAAATTGTTGTGGGTTAATTCCCACAAAGGAGGATGAAAGTGGAGTTTGGTGGAGGTGGTTGGATTATGGTGGGAAAGATCCCACAAACAAAGAGCATGAAGAAAGCATTAGGTGAAAGTGGACGGTTTGTGGTGGGTTGAATCCCATAAGAGGAGGAATGAGAGGAAGGTATAATTGGCAAGAGAAGTCAACTAATGGTGAAAGAAATTCAGCACAAGGAGATGGCAGTGAAGGGAATATTTGGCAAAGGAATATGACACATGTTCCAGCCAAGTGTTGGAAGAGAAGAAGGAAGAAATTTTGCAGGGTACCTATCTCAGCATTGGAGAATGCTGCAAGTTGCTTGCAACTTGAAAGAGTAGTTTTACTACTCAACTCCATTTTTTGAGCCTATGCTCACAAACTTCTTACCTAGTGTGTTTGATGCAGGAGCATTCGGGTCACAGGCAATCAACATCAACCAAAAAAATTGCAGTTTGGTTTTTGGTTTCAATTTCTATTTGGAGGTGTGATTTTGATGATTTGCAGGCAATTATTTAAAATTCAAATATATATTTATTGTGGGATCAATTCCATTAATTGATGAATTCATTTCTAAATTATAAAAGGCATAGTAAAGTGCAAATGTATTTCCCATATTTTAATTATTTTGTTGAGCTTTATGGAAGAATGGCAAGGGGTGTTTGTGCTAGAGAAAATAAAATACAAAATTAAAATAAATTTGATTCTTTTCATATTTCTTGGGTTGAGTTGTTGGACACCAAATTGAGTAGAGGAAGGTGAAGAGATAAGGAGAAAAAGAGAAAAGGCTCTTTCTTGTTGCACAATCATTTTTGGGGGCATTAGATTGAGTGAGGAAATTTTGAGTTGTTGATGAAGTCTACAACATAGTTCTAGTGCCTAGAAATATATTTTTTTGGAGTTTTGGGGTTGAATTCAAGCATAGTGTTGTTAGTAGAAAAATATTGTGAGCATGTATTCATACACATAAATATGGGAGCTTCCTTTATGTAAGTTTTTAGACCAAAATATTTTCACATGTTGGTTCAAATTAAATTTCAAAAAATGGTTTGTCACAAGGTTTGTCTACAACATAGTTCCAACATTCAAAAATGGATTTTTTTGGGATTTCAGCTTGAGTTTTAGTATGGTATTATGGGTAGATAAATTGTGATCCACCTGTATTCTTGTAGATGAAGGAGTGAAATTCAAATATACAAGTT
>VDFB02000009.1:971887-1089387 GCA_007258455.2 Sequoia sempervirens | reverse complement strand
TTAAGATTCATACCCAATACTCATGAAATGAAGCTTTTAAACTAATGAAATTAAATAACAAAATCTTAAGATAACATAATGAATTCAAAACTAAAAACCTTTACATCCTATGTTGAAGTGTAGTTGCAATGATGTTGGATTGTTGTTGTATCAATGCGAAGCCTCCATTATGCATTATAAAAGCTCCAAATGTGTGTGAACGGTGATCGAAGATGTGTGTAAAATATTATGAGAAATTGATTGTCAATTTGACATTACTTTGTTGCACAAAAGATGTCTATTCTATGATCATTTTTAAGGATGAAGAGGATTGTTGTATAGATTTTGTGTTTTGAGATGAACAATTAGGATTAAACAATGCCGAATCAAGATCAATGGTTGAAAGTTGTTGAGAAGAATTAGATTGCTTAGTTAGATTCTGTGATTGAATCAATTAAGGATGTTAATTGATTAATACGAGGAAATAGATTGCCTAATTAGTGGAATTGAGGAAATCAGGTTGAGCCTTCAATTGGATTGAAGAATAGATGAATCAGTTAGGAAATAGATGGATCAGTCAGCCAATCAGAGTGAGCAATTAGTAGTCATAATTTTCTCAATCATGAAAGTGGATGAGGGTAATCAATTAATTAAGACTTTTTGAATTGAACGTGCAAGTCATGTTTGACTTTTACAAACAAGGTTGTATTTGTTTTGTTGACCTTTTTTGGATGATGTTTTGAATGATTAATTTAATTATTCAAGTTTAGGGGAAAGTGATTTACTTAAATTATTAAGTATTAATAATTTAATTGATTTAGGGGAATAGGGTAAATTAGCGACATAATTTGAATAATTGATATTATTTAATTAATTAGGAGGAATAAAGTTAGATTAGGACTTTTATTAAATAAATGAAATTTATTTAATTAGTCAAAAATGATAAAAAGTGAATTAATTAAATTATTAAAGATTATTCAATTAATAGAGGAAATTAGGGTTTTTGATGTAATTGATGTGAAATGTGGTGATATTAGGTGATAATGATGTCGATGATGAGAAAATGTCATTTGGGATGTGCGATAAGTGTTAGGTCATTTTTACATGTCTACATTTTTCCCCTCTTTGAGATAAAGTATTGGTTGCTTTGTTTCAAAGAATTCAATTTTTTAAATTTTTTTTTTTTTTAGTAAACTACAAGAATCGGTCGGGCGTCTGTCCCCCTATAAACTATAGTGCGCTTGTTAAAATGTTTTCATGTGGCCGGTGGCACTGGTGCAACATGCCCTTTGGTACCACAGGTTTGGGGGGAGACTAGACCTCGTGACCTCTTTCCTACAACAGGATGCTTTAGCCAATCGAGCTAGGTCCCCTGCCCCAATAATAAACCTCAAAGAATTTGATGTTAAGATCAAGATTTGAAAAAATTTATATGCTTCACCATGCCTCAATGGTCAGCAAAAAGATGGTAGGACGCTAGGTTGCCCCTCGAGAGTTTGGCCAAAAAATTATTTTTCGGGTTAGGCTTGCAACAATGTTTCATTTCAGTTTAGATGTGTAGAGGGAAAAAAATTAAGCTTATACGACCCTCGTTGATAGTTCAGATGTTTCTCGAGGCTCATAATTTCAACTTAGGAGGGTTTCCTAGGTAAAAAATTAGGGTTTGGGGGGTTAAAATAGGTAATTAGAGTTTAATTTACCTCATTTTCTTTGTGAGCCTTTAGTAATTTCTTGCCTCTAGATTCCTTGATTTTGTGATTGTCGAGGAGCTATGGCGAGAATTTGAGGAGCCCCACATCATGCTGATGTAGTTCGTGAGTTTGGGAGGCCTGCTAGTGTTGGTGCACCAATATGTACCCTTTCCTTTCTTGTTTTCGTCTTTCCATTTTTGAGTAATTAATGCATGAAATTTTTTAGGTGTTAGCAATAATTTTATGATTTTTATGCTTTTGCATCGAATTGACCGCTTTTGATGTTCTAGATTGTACCACTCTTGAATTTTTCTGCCACCTTTGATATAAATGTTCGCTTTTGATCTAGATATTTGCTTTTGTTTTCACTTTTTCTTTAAATATTCACTTTTGACCTGGTTTGAAATGGTTGCCATTGTGAAAGTTTTTTGCTTTTGAGATAATTGTCCACTTTTTCCATTTTGATCGCTCTTGATAAAAATAGGTCCACTTTTGACTATTTTGGTCGCTTTTGACAAAAAAAGTGATCGCTTTTGCTATTTTTGGAAGTTTGACCCAATTTGTTTGCAATCTTAGGTTTGTTTCATGTTTTCATAGCAACTTCTTAACATCGTGGGTTGAATGTTTGTAGGTGGGTCTCAAACCACTTCACTCAAGAGAGTGACGACTGTCTAAGTTGTTTAATTTGATCATTGGTTTCCATGAGCTTGAGTGAGATGTCCTAGACATTGTGGGGTTACGACATATATGCTACATGTCAACTATTAGATGCCAAAGAGTGATTATGACCACCCTCGTGGAGAGATGGTACTCTGAGACATCGTATTTTCACTTACCGACTAGTGAGGCCTCCTTCACCTTGGAGGATGTATGGAGGATTCTGCATGCTCTGATTCAAGGAGAGCTCATGACCTACTCTATTAGTCAGGGTTCTCATTCTATGTGGTGAGATCTCGAGGTTAGGCATCTTTGAGTTGTGCAGTTAGAGATAGACTTGTCTCCTTTCATTAAAAGTGTAGATCCTATTTCTTTAGTTCTATGTACTTTGGTCTTGATGCTCATCGTCCTTGATCGACAAGGTCGATAATTCCTAGTTGGTTGGGGAATATGTATTGAGAAAATGTTTGAGCATGGTACTAGGTATGTATGGGGCTTGTGTCTCCTTGCACATCTTTATAGAGATATGCACGAGGTTGCCTATTGAGGAGGAAATTCCATTTCTATTGGTGTGACATTACTTCATGTATGGGCCTAGGAGCACATCCTAGTGACGAGACCTGATGGTGTGTTGGATCAGGATCCAAAGGATCCTTACTCTTATAGATAGGGCAACTTTCTACACTACACATGGCCTAGCTAGTTATCCCACTGGAATCATGTTATAGATGATATGATTGGTTTCAAATGGAGGCTATGGTTAGATTGTGACACTTGGCATGACGACCATGAGAAACTTCCATTTTGCAGACAGACACGGTGGTTGATCGACTATGTTCATTATTTGCTTGAGCAGTATCTACCATATCGGGTGCTTCGTCAGTTTGGTGAGCATTAGACACAATTCGTAGATGATTACTAGGCTCGTTTTGGTAGGACCACCTGAGAGGTCAAGGTGTGGGGTCTACAGGTGGATTGTGATGAAATAGTGGCTGAGTTTAGAGCACTTTCCCCATTTTTATGGGGGGTGGCCTGTAGGACTAGTAGATGCAGGGACTACCCCAAATTGTGATTAGTGGTGGGATTGGCAGATTCCTCTCCATTTCATAGATCCTGTGAGAAATTCCCTAGCTATTGGCAGACTAGGTATTACCAACTGTAGAGGCCAGAAACCACAACTTTAGATCACTACCGAGCAAATTAATAGAGCGAGAAAAGATGGGCATTAGGATCAACAGGATAATCCCATGCAGCAGGATCCACTTATGGCACAGGGTGCTCCTCCTCCACTTGGGGATGAAGCAGTTCAGTTAGCACAGATGAAAGCTGCCAGAGATGTTGAGGTTGTGTGATGACAGGTTGTAGAGGCATATTTTTCTGTTTTGACTAGTGTTGAGTGAGATACGAACAAGTAGGAGAGGGATGACTTTAGGTAGGAGAGAGACACCAAGATTGAGTGGCGTCATGTCATCAAGGTGTAGGTGCAAGTTATGAACACTAAGAGTGATACCCTAAGGGAAAAGCGTGATGCCCTTAGAGTAGAGTGAGATCAGTTTATGAGGGAGGCCGCCTACTACCAAACTTTGTATGAGGTTTTTGTTCTCAAAGCACAAAGACATCCTCACTTTGGTGAGCCTAGTATAGTTACTAATGCAGTTGATTCAAGTGATGGATCAACTGTTAGTCATGCCACAACCTTCTCCTCACCAGAGCCATGATCATCAAAGGTCCCCACCTCTGACTGGGCAGTAGGACTAATTTATTTTTGTTGGAGTACGAGAAACACTAAGAGGGGGGGTGAATCAATGTTTCAAGATCATTTAAATTTATTTGCTTCTCTTTAAACTTATGCACATGTAATAAATTGAAAGCTCAAATGTTGAAAGTAATTTTATCAGATAAGCAAGATTAAATGCTTGATCAACATAGAAACTCAAATACTGAAAGATACACAAGACTGAATGTTTACAATATGAAGACCAAATAGATCAAAAATAATAAGAAACCAAAGCACAGTGATTTTCATGAGTGGAGAAACCTCATAGGGATGGAAAACCCTCATAGGGATGGAAAACCACTTGTAAATGCCTCACTGGCTTATCAAAACTACCTCATTGGCAAAGCCTCACTCGCTACAAAATGCCTCACTAGCAAAGCCTCACTGGCTACAAATGCCTCATTGGCAAAACCTTACTGGTTACAATGCCTCACTGGAAAACACAAGATGCCTCACTGGAAAATAAACGCAATCTGAATACAAGAAGATAGAGATAGAGTACTACTTTGTTTACATTGAAAACACTAGTTATAGATGACTACTATAACTCAGATACAAAACACCTTATCTCTCCTAGATCTGAATGAATATCTCAACACTCCTTTCTTTTGCATAAGATGACTTCTACATATAAACAATCATTCTCCCCTCACAAAGCACTATAATGACATTATGATCTATACATTAATTCCTGAACTCAAGACATACAATCTAACAATGGAACCTACTCACTTGAATCTTTATGTTGCAACATACCTAGCACATATTGTCATCATACTAAAAAAGACAACTCTGCTCTAATCATGGAATCATGAGATGAATGAATAATAACCTTTACAATGCTTTGATATATGCCTGAATCATCACCATTTATACCTCTATCACCTTTTTACTCTTTGTCACTTATCATTCAAAATTATCAGACATAGTTTTTGCATGCACCTTCTTATCATAAACGATTTATATCAAAGTTTTATTCTTTTTTTTCCAGATAAACCTTCACTCTATAGGTTGTATCATTATTCCATTTCTACACCTCAAAATGTATCCCATCGTTATATCTACCAACATTTGGTTTGTAAATAGTTGAAAAACTATTCTTCACTAACAAACCCGATGACTACCATATAAAGGATGAATAAAGTCTTTAACCAAAAATGTATTCATGGGTTTCTCAAAGATATTATTAAAGACCAATGTCAACCAACATATCATCGTACCTCTTTGTTATATCTCAAGACATATTCAATCTTTAATTAAGAGTGTAGAAAGAGAACAACACGTAGAAAGCACCTTGAAACCTAAACCTTAGATTAGAGTTTTAGAACACGCCTTTGAACCATGAAGTGTAGAATGCCTTTAGCCTTTAGAGTTGAAACAAGTGTTAGATTCAAACCTTTGTAAAAAGTGAATCACAATGAAGCATAACACTTTTGTATGAAATTTAATATGTAGCTCACAACCTTTAGACAAACCACAACCAATTGGAAACCATTTCTTTGTAGTACAAACCTTGAACCACAATCAAAACTCCAATTAAAACATTTTTGATATCAACACAATATCTCCAAATGAATTTTCCATCAACATAGTATCTCCAAATGAATAAAGACACCATTGTATCCTTGTAACCAAGAAGCATTAAAAACCTTAAAGAATTAAAGCATTGTATTCAAGCACTATCCTTGAAACATTGAAGCAAACTTAACCTACATCTATCCTTGAAGAAACTTACTCAAGCTTTGCACGAGGACCAAAAAAAATTGTGAAATCCATTGACATCAATGAAAAACCAATGCCACAAAGCAAACGAACTCCCACTTTGGCATTGATTTCAAACCAATTCACACCTCATCGCACCTGCACCATTGCACTTCATCTCCCCCTTTGACATCAAATGGCAAAGGATATTCAAACACTTCCCCTATCATGAAAGCACTAATGTGAATGAGGTTCCTGATGAAAAGCAAGAAATCATTGCATTTCATGATATCATATTGCTAGTAACATAACTCCACTATTATAAATATCATATACTCAGCAACACTTGTCACTTCTCTTGTCATTTCTCTTATCC
Organism: Sequoia sempervirens; assembly: GCA_007258455.2. NCBI lineage: Eukaryota > Viridiplantae > Streptophyta > Pinopsida > Cupressales > Cupressaceae > Sequoia > Sequoia sempervirens. The sequence goes on along the minus strand of VDFB02000009.1, from coordinate 1,083,206 downwards.
TTCCGTGCTCTATTTCACTTGTCCTAACATGTCTTCTTTAGCACTTGATCAAAACCTTCTATTTTACCATGAGGAATGCTACATCACTTTTACACCATGTCATGCTACTGTATGAATCAAGTGACAACAACATCAAGGAGCAACATGAATGCACTAGTATATATCAAACCACTGTCCACTTCACTATCCATTGAACTGTCAAGATATGTAACCTCTTCTTGGCACTTTGTTAAGGGTTTTATGCTTTATATATGTGCCTATCAGTGCTCTTACTGTTAAGACTACTCCTCTTATCCTCCACTACATTTTTTCTAACACTTATCTCTTTGACCCACCTTAGTAAGAAGTTCAAATGAATTGCCACTCTTCCTATATTATGTAACATGTTTGTCTCCAACAATTCTATCCTGGTCTGCAAGTTTTGCTTTGTCACTGCAAATTCATAAAGTCTGCACTACTACAACATGAAGTCTACACTCTAAAGGCCTGCATCACAAATATCTGTTCACAGAGGTCTACACACTATACTTGTAATGTCATGCTTCAAAAGAATTTCATACTTCCATCAAATGATACTGTCCTACTAACAAACCATAGTACATGTTCCAAAAATATTTCATAATTGTAGACAAATCGCACCATGACTTGAAGCACTGTTATTGACTATTGTGAATGTGTATGAAAGCATGAAAACACTGCAAATAATGAAATGCACTGACATGGTCAGTGACACCCATTTTGAAAAGCAACATAGTTTGATAAGGTCTACACCATGCCACAGTCAACAAGAGTGAATTGTCATCACAAAGACTGTCACACTATCACATGCCATTGATATCATTAACCTCAACTTTTCATTGTCTTGAAACAACTATCTTTTTTGATGTAAACACTGGGTCACTTGCTTGCCTTGTCACTATTTAAAAAATTGTCATTATAGATGACACCAATATCACTATGTCAAACATCACTTAACAAACATCTTGAATGACCAATCATTTGCTCAACATTCAAGGAAAACATGAACTATTATAAACTGCCCTGTAGACTATCTCATTCGCCTTATTTTATTGTGTACATAATGCACTATTCTCTCATCTCTAAACACTGCATAGTTGCTTTCTTGCACACTCACTGTCTTGAGTCTTTGTACCTCTGATTATTCTATGCTTCTTAGACCTTTTTCAATTCCATGACAATATGGTCCCTTTATAACTGTAGCAACTTGTTCTTGGGGGCATTTTGAGTCATCCACTGTTAAAAAACTATTCAAGGCTTTACATTCTGGAAGCTATCTCAAAAATGGAAAAGCCTAGGTCTTTTTGAATATCTTGTCACTATAATCTTGTAGGACTATGACACATTTCATGTTTCTATTAGGATTGAAGCAATCTTCTCTGTCTTTCCTCACTGTCCACATGTGTACCCTTGTTCTCTTTTCACATACTTATACATTGTCACTGTAAACTGAGATTACACCATTGATGTCAACACTAATGACAACACTAAGATATATTTGCAAATATGAAAATTAGATGATAGATAATTTTCACTAAATGTACCAATATAGCTTGATTTAAATGTTGTCAAGAGAGCAAGACTAGTACAATTGTCTATCGATCTTGATACATCTTGAAGAAGACCAAAACAAGAATTGTCAAGATATACTAAAACCTTGATATACTTCATTCAACATTGCACCTATTTATTTGTCAAGAGACTACTCCATCATATATGCCATAATTGAAGATCATTGCCTTTCATTGCCACTGGATTTATAAAAAAATAGAATTACTGTCCTACAAGGCATCAATATGTTAAGCAACACTGTCCTTAAAGAGCACTGCCAAAAGAGTAGAGTGAAAGGAAAACATAGACTGAAACACTGTTTAGATTGAAACACATTGATTCTACTGCATCCATTATTGGTATCACACAAATTCAGTGCCTCCATTATCTTTGTTAGATATTCATCTTCATACAAAGATAAATTGTTACAAAGAAAAATGCTAATGTCACTAAGATACCAATGTACTTATCCATTATGCAAAAGAATTTAATAGACCACCACCAATTTTGTGCTACCTGTTCCTTTGAGGTATAGTAGTCATTAACACATTTTCAAAGAACAAACAACCTCAAGGCAACACCATCTGACATCTCACTATCTGAACAAAATAGAGAGTAGAAGAAGCACAATATAATATTGTTAATGTGTCAAGAATGTCATTATATCAATCTCTTGCAACTAAGCAACACGAGCAAATTATAAGACTTTGGCAATACCATTGAAGGCTGAAATTTTTATCATCATATGACCAATCAACTGAAATAAGGGCAATAAACACATTCACTATCTCAACAAGAAACATCAAACTAGAACATAGGAGTCACTTCACTTTGTATGAAAGATCATAAACATAAACCATCAACACTATTTTTAACACCGTGAAAGCCAACACTGTCTATCATCACTGTGAATGCTGTGCAACATCTATTGAAACAGATGATCCTGAATGAAGCATGTTCACAACTTGAAGTATAGGTACCAAACCAACTACACTCTCTATCTGACCATGCAACCTGCCAAACCTCCTAGGATTCCTTGGGGGTAAGAGATATAACATTTGAAAACTCCCCCTGACTTCATGTTACTTCTCAAGAAACTAGTGATGTGTCTTGTGCAACATGCACAAGTTTAGGATCCTTCTTGTCCTGACTTTGTTTTCTCTTCCAGATTTTCATAGGCTCCTTCTTTTGCTTGTTTAACATATTTGCATTCTTAATGTGGTCAAGTGGCTTCATAGGATTTCTTTTGCAATAATGTGTTGTGTGTCCAAGATTTTTACACCTATAACATATGATATTGCTATCTAGACCAAAGGAATGATAATTTCTTGATATTCCAAGAGTGCTTCCATAATTATATCTTCCATGCATCCAACAATTTCTTGCTATATGACCAACTTTATTATAGTTATAACAAACATTGTTATAGTTCTGATTTAACAAACTATCATAACTCTTTTCCTTATTCCATCCAAGACTATTTATTGAGTGAGTTCTACATTCTCTAGCTCTATGACCATAAGCATGACAAGAATAGCAATAACCATGAAATTGAGAGTAGTTGTACCTTGTTGAATGAGATTGTCTGACAAGTGAAGGTCTTGAGAGTCTATTTATTCTTCCTCTTCCAACATTAGCAACTATGTCTTTTGCTTTCTTCTTGTCTTCATCGGGAGCAACAAAGTGATAATTCAGGTTTATCCTCTTTCTAGGAGTATTTCTAGCTTTAGAACATTGTCCTTCTTCATAACCTAGACCAATAATGTATTTGTGATGCTTTTTCTTACTCAATATGTCATTCAAGAAATCAATAATCTATTCAAACTGAAAACTCTTGTGCAATTTAGAGGATGCTTTTTCTAGCCCCTTTCTCAAAGATGCTATTTCTAACTCTAGTTTTAGGCATTCACTAGTCTTGACTTCAAGATCATATTTTGTAAAATCAACAACCCTTTTAGCTTCTTCAACTTCAATTTTTAGACAAATAATCAGTTTATCAGATTCATCAACTTGACTCTTTAAGTTAATAACCTATTTTCTTGCTTCTTCAAACTCTAAAGAAACTTTTGAAAAATCTAAACATACCTTGTCTTTGGATTTTTTTTCTTTTTGAAGTTGGTCTTTTAATTTCTGATTTTCTTTACTGAGTTGCTTGATTGTATCTAGAGCACACAATATTTCACCTTCTAAATCAACTTCACACTCCTATTCATCATACTCCTGTTCATAGTCATCTTCATCCAAAAATAGATCTATTTCTTCATCATCAATATCAACAACAAGATAATCCTTTTTATCACACTTTATATCAACATTCAGGAGAGACTCATGCAACAAATCATTACATGACTTGAATCGGATTTTTTGTACAACCTTTTTCTTGTCATCTTTCTCTTCTCTATTTCTTCTACACTTTCCCATGGTTCTCCACTATCAGGACCTACCCAAGCCTGTTAGACTTCTATAGGGAACCTATGCTCTGATACCACTTGTTGGAGTATGGGGAACACTGAGAGGGGGGGTGAATCAGTGTTTCAAGATAATTTCAATTTCTTTACTTCTCTTTAAACTTATGCACATGTAATAACTTGAAAGCTCAAATACTGAAATATACACAAGACTGAATGTTTAAAATATGAAGACCAAATAGACCACAAATAATGAGAAACCATAACACAGTGATTTTCATGAGTGGAAAACCCTCATAGGGATAAAAAACACTCATAAATTCCTCACTGACTTATCAAAACTACCTCACTAGCAAAGCCTCACTGGCTACAAATGCCTCACTGGCTACCAAAACCTCACTGGTTACAATGCCTCATTGGAAAACACAAGATGCCTCACTGGAAAACAAACCCAATCTGAATATAAGAAGATAGAGACATAGTACTACTCTGTTTACATTGAAAACACTGGTTATAAATGACTACTATAACTCAAATACAAAATAGTGCAGGGGCACCAAGTTCATCTTTTGCTAGTTTGATCAAACAAGGTCTTTGATAGGTTGGTATTAGGATGTTTTGAGTGTTTTGAGTTTAATAAGGTCATCATAATCCATTCTAAATGTATCTTGAGTCATTTTTGGGTTCATTGTGTAAAAGTTGCAATTTGAGCAAATGTTGTCAAATGTAAAGTTGTAAAATTGCAAAAAATACAAACTAAGAGAAGTTCAATGGTCATGTAAGTTGAAAGTCAGTTTGAGGACGTTTTGTTAGTTGATTTTGGTTTTTTAAGGTTTAAATATAGGGTGTGTGGGTCTAATTTTGGGTTATGGAGTTTGTACTAAAGTTGGAAACCACAAAATAAACTCTCTTTCATTAGAAATTTTGGGTAAAAGTGTTGTTGCAGGCCATTGTACAGCCCCGTACCATTTTTTTTATCCAATTTGAATTGTAGTTGATAGATATATGTATTAAGATCCTTTTGTCTTTGGAGTGATTGAAATTCATCAGTTTTTGAAGTTTTTACAATCATTTTATAGAAGGCGGGTTTGTAACTTAGAAATTGGGGTTTGAGGCCAAACAAAATGCATTTTTGACCCATTCCACCATTAGAATCTCTTGTAGCCTAGTGGAATGGGTATTTTTATGTAGGTTTAGATGTTCATGGGGTTATTTTGAGCAGGGAAGGTGTTTAGATGGACTTTTGATGCTGCCCTAGGTGAGTTTTCTTGAGTTTTTGGCTTGAAAAGTGATGGCTTAGTATAAGATTTTGATGAAATTGCATTGCTGGAGGTTGGGAGATGATTTAGTGAGTATGTGCAGGAATATTATGGAGTGTTTGAAGAGTTTATAGGGTGATAGAGGCCTTGTAATACCCATTTTCAATAAAACCTCTCTATTTCAAGCATAAGAAGGCCTAGAGTAAGGGTTTTGCATTTTGATGAGTTTTTGATTGTTCCAATTGAGAAAATTTGTGGATTAAGCCTATTTAGGGTCTTTAAAGAACATTTAAATTGATTTAAGGTTGGAAACATGTTTAGAGTGGGGTTGCTTTGTAAAAGTGGCCTATTTTGGCCTTGGGGTAGTGTGATAGTCCAATTTTGGAGAGTGTGTTCCAAAAAAAGTGCATGAAAAAATTTGATATGTTGAAATATGCCAAAATGGAAATTTGAAATGTTAACCCTCTTGTGGTTTTGAAGTGATTCTTGCAGGATATGGTTAAAAGTCATTGGTTGACTACTACAAGGCAAATTGAAAGAATGACAAGTTGTTCTTGGAGTTAGGGTTTTGAAGGATGGAAAAGTGTTTGAAAAGGTTTGAATTGTGATTTTTGGTTGTTTTCCTCCCTACTCTACATCAAGTGGTATCAGAGCATAGGTATTAGATCATTTGAGGGTGAAAAGTTGCAGTTTGGAGTGTGAAAAGTGGGAAGTGGAAAAGACAAAATTTCTCCCAAAGGTAGTGGAGTTCTTGCAAGGGAGATTAAGATTTTGAAAGAGTCACAAGAATCCATCTTAGCTAAATTTTTAGCAATGGAGAAAGAGCTAAGAAAAGGAAAGGCCACTGAAGAGGAAAGTGACCGAGAGGAAGAGGTAGAGGGTGAGGAAGAAAACCATCCAAGTGGAAGAGTTCAAGATGTTGATTGGGATCCTAATGAGAGAAGGATGATAAAGATTCTCAAGGCTATAAAGGGAGATGCTTCTGATGTCAAAGTAGATGTGCCAATGTATAATGACAAACTAGATGTTGAAGAGGTGTTAGACTGGATAGATGCACTAGATAATATCTTTGAGCTTAAGGAGGTTGTTGATGATAAAAAAGTGAACTTTGCAAAGACCAAGTTGAAAGGTCTTGCATTGACATGGTGGAATTACATTCAAGAGGAAAGAGTGAAGAAAGGAAAGCCAAAAATTAGTTCATGGGATAAAATGGTATCAAATGTGAAATCACAATTTTTGCCAAGTGATCATGCCATACAAACATTCAAGAAGTTGCAGAGTTTAAAACAAAAGGACAAGGATTTTATGACATATACTAGCAGTTTCACAAGCTGAGTATAAGGTCTAGTCATATTGAGGATGAAAATGAAAATATTAGAAGGTATATGTGTGCATCGAGGTATCAAATACAAGATGAGTTGAGTTTGGCTATGCTTAGATCAGTTGAGGAATGCTTTCAATTGGATGCTAAGGAAGAGGAGAAATTGAAAAGAAGAAAAGAAAGGAAAGGAAGAGGCAAAGAAAACACTAGTAGAGGAAGAGGATCAAGACAAACTTTTGAAGACAAGGAAGAAGCAAGAAAAATAAAGGAACAAGTGGCTAATCCAAGAGGTTGTTTTAGAGCTTTAAGAGGAAGATTTGGTGGTGGTAGAAGTTCAAACTCATTTTATAGGTAGATGCTATCATTGTAATGAGTTTGGGAATCCAAAATTCAAGTGTCCTAAGAAGCAAGGTTCTACTTCAAGTGGTGGAGACAAAAGAGTGCAACTAGTACAAGAAGATGATTGTGAAAGTGTGCATTCTCTTAATCAGCTTGCTGCTCCAAAAGTGGGAGAGTCATTGATGGTGAGAAGACAACTCCTAAAGGCATCAAAAGAGAAGGAGATGAATCAGAGAAGGACATTGTTCAAGACTACCTGCAAATGCAAAGGTAAGGTATGCAAAGTTGTAGTAGATTCAAGGAGCACTGATAATTTGATGTCTAATGAAATGGTAGATAAAATGAAGTTAGAGAAAATTCCTCATGAAACATCATATAGAGTAGCTTGGTTGAATGTGATCAGTCCAATTTGGTTAATGAACAAGCCTTGGTTGAGTTTAGTATTGGTGGCTATAGGGACAAGGTTCTTTGTGATTTTTTTCCAATGAGTTGTCATTTGTTACTTGGAAGACCATGGAAATTTGATAGGCATGCACTTTATGATGGTAGACATAATACTTACACTATTGAGAAAGATAGAAATACATTCACACTAACTCCATTGGTAGAGGATGATCAAATACAAGGTAAGACAACAAGAGTGATCATGTTTGGTAAGAAAGAGTTTGTGAGAAGAGAGGAAGAAAAGCAGGAAAAGGTGTCAGCCACTTCAAGGCTTGAAGGTATTGAGATAGAAAAGGTCAAGAGTAATCTATTTTTTTTGGAAAAAGAGGATGTAATGGTGTCAAAGGTAGGTCAAGAGAAGGTCAAGGATGAATTGTTTGGAAAGAGGCAAGATTTCTTAGAAAAAACATGGTGAAATCATAGTAGGGATAGTCCTATGTCCTTTGATTGGAAAAGAGGTTAGAGGGTAGTTAAATATTGTCAGAATAGTGGGATGTAAGTTTGATGGTACTGGGATTATTGGGGTAGAGAATCTGATGATAGAGATAAGAGAAAAAGGTGAAGTGAATAAGGGTGTTTGGCAAAGGAAAATGGATGAGTTTGAGTATGCTTCAAGAGTGAAGGATAGGGAAATCAAAGACAAGGTTGAAAAAGGTCATTTTGTAGGTTTAAAGTCAAGTTCTACATTAGTTTTAGATGGTGGAAAGTCAGAGTACATACATCAAGATAGTTTGCAAAGGTGGAGCAATACTCAAGTGGCAACAAGTTCAAATGTGCAAAGAATGACTCTAATATTTAATATCTAATCTAGTGGAAGGGATCACTAGATGAAATATCTTGTGGAGGATAGAGACATGAAGTGTTCAAATGTGGACAAGCTACAATTCAATTTCCAAGGGACTTGGAAACTTTTTCAGGCCGGGTGTATGGTAGGGGCACGAAGTTCATCTTTTGCTAGTTTGATCAAACAAGGTCTTTGATAGGTTGGTCTTAGGATGTTTTGAGTCTTTTGAGTTTAATAAGGTCATAATAGTCCATTCTAAATTAATCTTGAGTCATTTTTGGGTTCATTTTGTTAAATTTGCTGTAGATAGGAATAAGATCAAATAGGTTTAAATGCATTGAAGACAATAAACAAATTAAATCCTATCAAGCACCATGAAGTACAAACTAGAATGAAAAATAAAAATAATAAACAAATAACATGCAAACCGATTTTCAAACTAGTGTTGATTGATCTCCATGGCTCTTCTCCACCTGCACAAGGATGCAAGATTTCGAAGGTTGATAATAGAGGAGTGTTGAGTACTCATTCCTGCAGCATAACGATGTGATGAAGATGATAGATGGCGATTAAAGAATTATTTTGATAGAGTGAAGATGCTAGAAGAAGATTCAATCCAAATGGCTTGTGAAAGGTTAGATTTATAGATTTTTTGAAGACAAAAGCTTAGTTGGAAAAGATCGACAGTTGAGATTCAGTCTGGTAAGATGAATGGTAAGAGATTTTCGAAAGTCGAGTGAGAGAAGTAGAAGGTTTCCTCTTCTTCAATTTTCGTCATTGAGATCCGAAGGGAATTTGATGTTTTGAAGAATGAGTTAAAATGAGTTTATAATTAAATAAAATAAATTTATTTAATTTATAAGTGAAGATGGATATAGAAACTCGCATAATTAAATAAATTATATTTAATTATGTTTTAGAAGTAAATTTAGAGTGTAATTAAATATTAAAAAAATATATAATTATTTGTAGAGTGAGAAGGAAATATTAAATTAAATATTTAATATTTAATTTAATTATGGGATGAAGAGAATATTCCATATTTGAATTTAAATATTCAACTTTAGAATAATATGATAATCAATATAAATAAATTATGAAAATTTATTTAATTTAATTAAGAAGAATATGGGAAATGTCAATAATTAAATAAAGTTATTTATTTAATTAAGGTAGAAGAATTATAAGAATGAACAATATAAATAAATAATTAAATTTATTTATATATAGATGACTTTAGGAGAATTAATTAAATAATTTATATTTAATTAATTAACAAGCTTGATTAATCATGACCATTTTTAGACGTATACATTTGCAATTTATGCAAATGTTGTCAAATGTAAAGTTGTAAAATTGAAAAAAATGCAAACTAAGAGAAGTTCAACGGTCATGTAAATTGAAAGTCAGTTTAAGGACATTTTTTAGTTGCTTTTGGTTATGTAAGGTTTAAATATAGGGTGTGTGGGTCGAATTTTGGGTTATGGAGTTTGTACTAAAGTTGGAAACCACAAAATAAACTCCGTTTTCTCATAAATTTCTAGTAAAAGTGCTATTGTAGGCCATTGTACAGCCCCGTACCATATTTTTTTATCCAATTTGAATTTTAGTTGATAGATATATGTCTTAAGATCCTTTTGGCTTTGAAGTGACTGAAATTCATCAATTTTTGAAGTTTTTACAGTCATTTTATTGAAGGTGGGTTTGTAACTTAGAAATTGGGGTTTGAGGCCAAACAAAATGCATTTTTGACCCATTCCACCATTAGAATATCTTGTAGCCTAGTGGAATGGGTACTTGTATTTAGGTTTAGATGTTCATGGGGTTATTTTGAGTAGGGAAGGTGTTTAGATGGACTTTTGATGTTGCCTTGGGTGAGTTTTCTTGAATTTTTGGCTTGAAGAGTGATGGCTTAGTATAAGAGTTTGATGAAATTGAATTGCTGGAGGTTGGGAGATGATTTAGTGAGTATGTGTAGGAATATCATCGAGTGTTTTAAGAGTTGGTAGGGTGAGATAGGCCTTGGAATACCTATTTTCAATAAACCCTCTCTATTTCAAGCATAGGAAGGCCTAGAGTAAGGGTTTTGCATTTTGGAGAGTTTTTGATTGTTCCAATTGAGGAAAATTGTGGATTCAGACTATTTAGGGTATGTAAAGAACATTGCAATTGAGTTTTAAGGTTGGAAACACGTTTATATTAGGGTTACATTGTAAAAGTGGCCTATTTTAGCTTTGGGGCAGCGTGACAATCCAATTTTGGAGAGTGTGTTCCAAAACAAGTGCATGAAAAAATTTGATATGTTGAAATATGCCAAAATGGGTATTTGAAATGTTAAACCTCTTGTGGTTTTGAAGTTATTCTTGCAGGATATGGTTAAAAGTCATTGGTTGGACTACTACAAGGCAAATTGAAAGAATGATGAGTTGTTCTTAGAGTTAGGGTTTTAAAGGATGGAAAAGTGTTTGAAAAGGTTTGAATTATGATTGTTGGTTGTTTGCCTCCCTGCTTTGCATCACAAAACACCTTATCTCTCCTAGATCTGAATGAATATCTCAACACTCCTTTCTTTTGCATAAGATGACTTCTACATATAAACAACCATTCTCCCCTCACAAAAGCACTATAGTGACATTATGATCTATACATTAATTCATGAACTCAAGACATATAATTTAATAGTGGAACAAATTCACTTGAATATTTATGCTGCAACATACCTAGCACATATTGTCATCATACTACAAAAGACAACTCTGCTATGCTCATAGAATCATGAGATGAATGAATAAGCACCTTTACAATGCTTTAATATATGCCTGAATCATCATCATTTACACCTCTATCACCTTTTTACTCTCTGTCACTTATCATTCAAAATTATCAGACATAGTTTCTGCATTCACCTTCCCTATCATAAAAGATTTATATCAAAGTTTTTTTCTTTTTTTTCTTTTTCAGATAAGCCTTCACTTTGCAGGTTGTATCATTCTTCCAATTCTACACCTCAGAATGTATCCCATCGTTCTATATACCAACATTCGATTTGTAAACAGTTGAAAAACTGTTCCTCACTAACAAACCCAATGATTACCATATAAATGTTGATTAAAGTTTTTAACCAAAAATGTATTCACGGGTTTCTCAAAGCTATTATTAAAGACCAATGTCAACCAAAATATCATTGTACCTCTTTGTTAGAGCTCAAGCCATAATCAATCTTTAATTAAGAGTGTAGAAAGAGAACAACACATAGAAAACACCTTGAAACCTAAACCATTAGGGTTTTAGAACACACCTTTGAACCATGAAGTGAAGAATGCCTTTAGCCTTTAGAGTTGAAACAAGTGTTAGATTCAAACCTTTGTATAAAGTGAATCACAATGAAGCATAGCACTTTTGTATGAAATTTAATATGTAGCTCACAACCTTTAGACAATCCACAACTAATTGGAAACCATTTCCTTGTAGTACAAACCTTGAACCACAATCAAAACTCTAGTTAAAATATTTTTGACATCAACACAATATCTCCAAATGAATTTTCCATCAACACAATATCTCCAAATGAATAAAGACACCCTTGTATCCTTGTAACCAAGAAGCATTAAAAACCTTGAAGAATTAAAGAATTGTATTCAAGCACTATCCTTGAAGCATTGAAGCAGCCTTAACCTGCATCTATCCTTGAAGCAACTTACTCAAGCTTTGTACGAGGACCAAAAAAAACTATGAAAGCCTTTGAAATCAATGAAAAATAAATGCCACAAAGCCAACAATTTCTTGATCTTTTATGATGTTTATTGTATTAGATACTTATGTTGTAGACATGATTTTGTATATACATTTATTGGCCCAGCTAAGGCCTCATAAATATGTATTATGATATCACACATGTTGTTTGATGATGTACCTGACATTCTCATTTTTTATGATGATATAGAGAGATATACCATGTTTCGATTCAGCTTCATTATGTATTAGGGTGATCCCACAATACTAGTTTACAATTTTTGGCCAAACTAGACACTAAAACATTTTTTTCTAACTAAATATTCACTTTTAGGCGCCTATAGCTGGTAAACCGTGAGGAATTTGAAGATGAAGCAAACTAGTGATTTGTGACATTCTGTTTGTAGATTCCAAATATATTTTTTTCAAAAGTTTTGGAATCAAATTGCACTTATTTTTCGATCTCCTTCAAAAACTAGTTTTTTTCAGTAAAACATTTTTAAGGAATGACGTTCACCGTAGAATACATAACTTTTTTTCCATAAAGGATAATTTTTTTTTTTTTTGAATTTAGATTTGTAACTATGATATCTAGTGCTTCCAATTGGTTTCATAGTGCTTTATTGAATATTTTTTCCTTAATCAAGTTTCAAAGTCAAACCAATTACAATTCAAACATAGGCGAACTATATAACGTGTAACTTTCTTTGTATGTATCAAAATTCAATTTTTATTTTTTCATTGGATCAAGGACTTCAATATCTGGTGCACTCATATTTTTTAATTTTTTTTATAATCTGCTATTTTTCCACATGTGCAGAACAAAAATCAGGATCTCCCAGAAAGTGTAAACCACTATTGTGGCAACACCCATTATGAGATGATTATGTATGATGATGTATATATGTTTATGTTCATGTTTTGTACTTTTCTGATGTATGCATATGATGTGGATGGATGGATGATTTATATATCTATATGATATATGATGTTTTATTATGTATATGATAGATGTTGATGTATAATGGATTATGATATCTTATATATGCAATGTATGATTATACACGATGCATGATGTTTTTATTGCTTTACTATGGTCATGATATGTACTGATGAAATTGTGGATGTAGAATGGATGTGGTACTAATGATATTGTGATGTAGGATGGATATTGTTAGAAGAAATGTTGGATAATGGATAGAAATTTGATGTTTTTAGTTATTGATGAGTTGCTTTTGCTTGCATAGAGGCTTCATATCTTTAACAATCCTTTTGATGTAGCAAACAAACACGATGCACTAGGGTATTAATAACCGAGGTGGCTTTGTATCCATTGTGTGAACTTTTAATCAACACACAAAGAATATTCATGCTCATACTAGGCATACAAAAACCTTGTTAGAATATATGGTCGAGTTGTGTTAAAACTTTTTAAACCAGTTGCACAGAGAGGTATGAAATACCTAACATGCAACTACTACATCAATTGTTTGAAAACAAATTCTATACACTAAACAAAGCAAGTATTCCCATGGTAGTATCACAAAAACATCTTGCAAAATAGAACTAACATAAATTGACAGTTAATACCACCATTCCTTCTTCTGTAAGTCTTTATGGACATCCTCGAGAGATCCTAGGAATGTGGTATTACGATAAATCAAAAAGATAAGACTCTAAAAAGATAAACAATGTTGCAGTATCACTTTCCATAGTTGTTTTGATGTTTCATGATGCAATCCATTGATGATGTCTATTGTAGGAATGTTTTATCCGTTAAGACTCATGTTTTGGATTGTTAATATGATTTTCAAATGGGTATGGTAGTCTATACTTAGGCATTATTTTCACTTTATAGTTGTCCAATCGTTTTGATCCTCACTTTGGAATTTTGGATTTTGATGTTTGCTTTGCTTGTTGTTTGTGTTGTCAAAGGGTGAGTGTGATGACTATTTTATTATGGTTGATGATTTTATTGTGGATAAATGATCATGGAGATAGGACTTTTTGATTTTTTGAGTTTATCTGATGTTGTTTTTGATAATTTTAGAATTAAATATGGGTAACTAAAGGGATTGACCTAGCACCTCAGGTGCTTATAAGAGATTAGCCTTACCTATGTGATGAACACAAGAACATCATAGTTTGACCGTGTTGATTGAAATTGTTTTTTTTTAACTTTTTATGAATTTTTTGGATTTTGAATTTTGACTAAGTTAAAAGAAAGCATGATAGACACCTAAGGGGATTGACCTAAGGCCTCAGGGGCTGATCATCAATAAGCCTTGCCTAATTTATATAGGTAGAGACCATGTAGTTTGACTAATTTACTTAAAGCATAACATGTTTTTGGGATTTTAAGTGTTTTACAACTTTGTTTTGGATTTTGTTTGTTTTCTGGATGTTTTTTATTTTTGAGATATCAATATGTAGGGATATCAAGAGTCTTTTGAGTTCTTGTTGATAGCCGAGCTAAAATCGATTGATCTGATTGAGTAATTTCTGACAATGATAACATTATTGAGGATACACAATAATGCAAAGAAAGCGTTGTCACAATAGGAACAACACAAGGATTGGGAAGGATACATCCCAAGATGATGATTGATTTATTAGATAGAAATTGATCAAGATTTGTAGCTAGGCTAGGAACAAGATTTCTGAATGTTTTGATACCATGTTGAAGTTAAGCAATCTAAAAAAGTGCAAGGATTATCTTGTGATTGTATAACATGTTCAGATAGAGTATGCCCCTTTGGACAATGCCTTCATGGCTCAAATAATGCTAGATAGGATAGGATCAATGATAGTGACCCATGTCAAGATGTTTACAATAAGCAAGTGTGAAGTGTACACCGAAACTTTTCCAAGATCAAGATAAGTTGGATTTGGATGAAAATGGATTGGATGAATGGTTCGTGGATTTATTGTGGATAAGATAGATGGACGATGGATGGAATGTTGGATTTATTATGGATAGGTTGAGATGCTTCCACCTAAAATGACACATGTAGATGTTCAATTCTACTCATGACGCCTATTTTCCAGGTTTTCATCATGGTACTTGTCCAAAGCGCCACCATAGTGGTTTTCACTGGAGGATGATTTTTCTCTAGACTATTTTCTTTATTTTTTTTGTGATGTCACACAAATGCCTATTTACCAAGTTTTCATCATGGTGAAATTTTTTTGCTCATGTTAAACCACTTGGTGGTGCTAATGTAGATACCATTGGTGCTAATATGGGTGTTGTTGATGTCATGATGTGCCAACGATATCCCACTTTGAGGACTTGTTGCTAGGATACAAGCACTTGAATGTAACCCCTAATAATTCTTATCTTCTTTGTTGATATTGGAGTTAACCGTAGATGCACACATCACAATAGAGTTCCCTTATTATGATAAAGTGATGCTACCAATGCATGGTCAATGCGAGGGTTTGATATCATTTATGTCAAAGTTGATGGTGTAGTATGTTGAGGGACATGAGATTCAGATGGATTGGTCGATAGTTTGGAATCTTTGACTATACAAACTTGGGGTGATGAGAAATGATGGGTGGATATAGATATTCAATTGGGACCAACTTCCTTATATACCTTTTTGGTTGCTCTTGAACCTTTATTTTGTATCGTTGGACATTTTTGATGGATGAAATTCCCTTTTTTATTTTTCCCCATAGTTTCTTTGACTAATGGAGTTTGATAGGGATGATTTTATTGCTTTTTCTTTGGTATCCATTTGTATTTGATTTGTCCATTTTTCTTTATCGATTCTTGTGATTCAATGACTTGTTCCTTTCTTTTATATAACTTTTTCTCTTGTTGTTGGTCCCAATTGGAGGGTTGAAATATGTATGGATGACAATTCATGATATGACTAGTTGTAGCATTGATAGTGGCTTCATCATAAGGACTCTTCATGCTTTCTATGTTGATGTTTGCATTAGATAAAGTTGCCCCCAGTATTATAGAGGTATCATTGATATGTTTAGATTCCTTAATTATTGAATAACCAAGATCTTGATGCTTAGAATTTTTAATAATTTGCACTAGTTCCAGGATACCCTATTCATGTAGGCCTAATCTTCTACCTTGTAATGCATCTGTTGCAAATTTTTATTTGCAATAGGATATGATTTACCTTGGAAACAAGGTGCTAATCCTTCTCTACTCTATTATGGATCTCCAATGGTGATAGCTTCTTCATTGGTAGGATAGCTTTCTCTGACAAAGGTAAGTGATCCAAGTTTATAAGTGATAGGATCCTCCATATGTGGGATAACTTCCTGATTGATATCTTTGGCTTGATCCTATGAAATATCAAATTTTAATGTTTCTTCAAGAGGTGTTGATGATTCACAAACCATGTAAAGGCCTTCCTCGTTATTCAGTTTTGATATGCCTTCACATGATGTTTCTGATTCACAACTTATGTAGAAGTCTTCTTCATGATCCATTTATGATATTTCTCTGAATTTTGCTATGTCTTGATCATGTGTACAAATGTTAAGAGTAGGAGACTATTGTTCATTGGTAATGATGTCAAGAGTATGAGACTCTTGTTTTGGATAAAGATTATCTACATGTCCTTTAGGAGTAATCCTCTCATGGGTAGATGTATGTGTACTTGGTATATGGATTTGTTCTTCTTTTGGAAAATATTAGATGTCTTGGAAGATATCTGCCAAGTCAGTATAGTATTTTGATGATAGGGATTCTTGATCTTGACTTCATGTGGTGTTATCTTCGATATGCTTCAATTCACATTCTTGACATGGATCAAATTCAAAAAATGGATTTTTTGTAAAGAATCCTTGGATTTCCTCAAAATTTGGACATATGGGTGATAGCTCTTGGCTTAGATTCTTCGCATTGGGTATAAGTGTTGGATTAAGAGTATTTTGAGCATCAATATGTACTATCATGAGGTTGGATGATGTCACTATATCTTGGGCTAGATCATTGCTATACTTTGGTGATTGATCTTGATCATGCTTGGGATTAAATTCTTGATGTATTTCCTCTTGCTTATTGGATTATGTAGAGACATTGTCAATGTGATCAATGGTAGATAGATCTTGATCATTGTTTTCAACTTTTTAGGTTGAGATATTGTCAATATTTTCATTGGTAGATGACCATTAAATGTTGTCTTCAATAGCTATTTCTCCTTGATCAATAAGGTCTTGGATGAGTTTTTTGAGTGTAACACATTTTGATGCATCATGACCTTTTACTCTATGGTATTTACAATAGGCCTTGTCATCGTACCATGGGAATTTGATGATAGGTTCACCACTTCGTGATGTCTTTGGAAGTGTGATAAGTTTATAGCATTGACTAATTTATTTAACACCCCCTCAATTGGATCCCCTAAAAGAGTGTATTTACGTCTAGTGTGGTTGGATTATGAGGCTTGTTGTGGTGGAATACCTTGTTGTGTGGGACACGTTGTTGCGGGACATCTTGATATTGAGATTGAGGTGTACTTTGATATTGCATTTTAGGTACGGACATTTGATGTTGTGGATTAGGAGTTGGTTGTTGATATACAATGTCTTGATGTTGAATATGTTGTTGATGATATGAATCTATGCTTTGATGAGTGTCATGATGTTGTTGATATTGTGACTCACTCTTTTGATGGTGTCCAAAGTGTTGTTGATAAAG
The DNA here is from genome assembly GCA_007258455.2 of Sequoia sempervirens. Taxonomy (NCBI): domain Eukaryota; kingdom Viridiplantae; phylum Streptophyta; class Pinopsida; order Cupressales; family Cupressaceae; genus Sequoia; species Sequoia sempervirens. Next base: position 1,065,676 of record VDFB02000009.1, on the reverse strand, counting down.
TGTGTCAACTATTTTCTCAAGTGAATTTAGGGCAATTTGATGTTGTTGATTTTGAGCTTGGGGGTGATTTTGAAACCCTTGGTTTTGTTGCAACACTACTTGTTGTTGTTGTTGTTGTGACTCTTGATAAGCTGGATTTTGGTATGGATGAGGATTTTGATTTAAATTTTCCATGTGAAAAGATGCACTAAAACATTGATTAAGGGAATCCATAGTTGATATATCATTGACATTTGTGGTATATGATGTCCTCATGGGTGTATAGAGTGGAACTAGATTTGGGTAATATATTGACATGTTTTGGGGATGTTATGGTTGTGTGTTTGATATTTTTTGATGCTCAAGACCCTAGGATAAGAGTATGAGTGATGTTTGGTGAATGTTTGTGAGATGATGCTAATATTGGGACTCAAAATGTGGAAAACTTGGACTGATATTTCACTTCATTTTTCTAGAGGATATGTTTTGGAGATCTACTTGAACTAGTCTTGAGGTGCAAGCAAATGTTGATATCTTAGAAATTTAGAGTGAAGGAATAATCCAAGTTGTGTTTTGATTTTGAACCCTAAAAATGGGTTGATGCGTTTTGATTTTTTGCAAATGGATACAAACTGATGTTGATATGAAGTGTTTTTGGGGGTCTAACTATTTAATTCTCACAAGGTGAAAGATGTAACTATTTTTGGACCAGTCTTTGATTTGCACCAGAAAATAAGGCAAAAGTGGCAATCTTAGAGCAGTAGCGGTAATTTCTGTCAAAAGTGGCTAGATTTATGTCAATAGTGGCCAAGTCTGAAGGAAAACTGTAGTAAACTTTATCAAAAGCTGTCTCTATTTACAAGTTTTATGACCGATGAATTATATAGGAAAAAGCGGTCATCTTAATCAAAAGCGGCCAGATTTAAGTGAACTGCGGCTAAGAAAATGGATCAAGTATAGAAATTTTAGGATCAACTGCAACAAGTTTATGTCAATTGCGTTCTTTTTTTCAAATGCGACAAGTTTTTGACAATGACTGTCATAATCTAGAGAGAAATAGTAGCCTATTTTTGATCAACTGTGGTATTCTTAAGGTCAACAACGACAAAAGCAACAACAATAGCAGTTTCTATGCAGGTTTGTTTTCTAGTTTCTGTTTTGGAAGTAGTTCGAATAAATTTGAAGTTTTGATGCCTTGTTTGACTCTGATTTGTATTGATATTTTGGCAAGTGATACAATGCAACACAAAAATAAAAACTATTTGACCCTAAATGTCTATAGCTTAAGCAAGTTTCTTTCCACAAAAGCTCAAAGTTTGTGAAAGTCAAAATACTAAAGCCATAGTTCCCAATGTTGACTTTGTTCTTAATGTGACTTGAAATGTAAGCCTAAATATTAAGAAACCTTTAGAGATATTTGTTTAAGATATGTTTTAAGGAGTGCAAATATAGGGCTCTTTTCAAAGGAATTCACACTAAGTCCAAAGGGTTTGAAATTTGATAACCATGTTCAATGTATGTTTTGATGTGTACATTTTAAATCAAGCAAAGTGTTTAATGCCCAAAATAACTGAGAATTTTGGAAAGTTCATGAAGGAAATTTATAACCTAGAGATAGGCACATTCTTTTAGGTGGGCTTACCTCATTCCCCAAAGGGATGATTTTACATGCAACTTATGGAGAGTGTTTTAATCTCAACCATAAATTAGACTTGGTAAGTAACTTCTCAGAAGTAAATTATGATGCACCACTTTCAAAGAATGCTTTGGCTGAAAAAGGTGGTCTCTATTACATTTTTTCTTAGTCATGCTCAGAGGATCCAGTGCTTTGCTAGTGCCCAACAAGCCACTTAAGGCTTTAACCAACTTACTCAAGGCTCTATATACATTAATGGTACCTCCCCTTTCATGAATGAAACTGACAACAAAGTAATTACCAATTAAGTTGTTTGGTGTTTAGCCTTGACCATTTATATAATGGCCTTAGTGAAAAACCGCTTTGAATCGCCTTTGAGTTATCCAACATGGGATGTGTCTCAAAGGCAGGCCCTCTAAAGGTAATGCTTGAAATGAAACAAGTGCAAAACTCAAAATGCTTTTTGTCACCCAAGATCACCAAAAGATGCGAGGGGAGAGGATAGACACTTAGTTTTCTAAACACGGAAAACACAACATGCAATTCGTCGTAATATTCTTTTTAAGCCCTTTGAGCAATGCTATCCAAAAAAATGAATGAAGTGTGAACAAGATAGAAATTTCATTTTAGGTGCACCAAATTTGAAGTGTTTTGGATTTCAAACAAGTAGATAGAAATATGCAAATTAGAATGTATCTATCTAGTTTAAGCACCAAAACTGAGTGTTTCTAATAACCTTGTCTTAATGTAGTCGACAAAATAAAAGCATTTGCTTCGTCAACATAATGAAAGTGTTGGTCAAAAGAAAGTATTCCATTTTATGAGCACTAAAATAAAGCGTTGTTCTAATCTACAAAAGCTTTTGAGACTTCATTTTAGGACACCAAATCTAAATGTGCAAGTTGTGGGGTTCACTCATTAAGCACCAATTTGAAATATTTTCCTAAACTAGAAAGCTTTTGAAAAGTTCATTTTAACATTCCAAATTGAAAAGTGCAAGTTGTGGGGTTCAATTTTTAAGCACCAATTTTAAATATTTTCTAAACTAATAAAGCTTTTGAAAAGTTCATTTTAAAACTCCAAATTGAAAAGTGCAAGTTATAGGGTTCATTTGTTAAGCAACAATTCAAAGTGTTTTCTAAACTAATAAAGCTTTTGAAAATTTTGGCTTGGACCGTTCACCTTCTTTGTAATAAAAAGCGTTAGTTGTTCTTGGATAAAAACATGTTATGCTCCTACAAATCCTGCATAATCAATGTTAGCAACTTTTAAACACCCAAAACAATCACCTATTAGTGTTAAAAATCAAAAAAATGGTTTGTAGATTTAAGTAAAAAAGACACAGAATAAAAGCATAAATGTTAATCAAAAGCAGCCTTGTTACTTTCATCAACTGTAGTCATTATGATCAAAAGCAACCCTGTTATGTGCAAGAGCGGTCCAAATTTTCAAAAGCGGCCCTATTTCTGCAGAAAGAGCAGTTAGAAAAGTCAAAAGCAGTTGGGAAAAGAGCAACTATGGTAGAAACAAAGGAGCGACCGCATGAAACTCCTATAGATTTTGTGTGAAATTTTTTCAACTGCATTTCAAAAAATGATAGATGTGTGTTGGAACCTATAATTGCTCAATTAAAACTCATGAAAATGTTAGTGTCAAGGACCAAGGTCCCACTAGGCATGCCAAATGTTGTAAGGGGGAAATCGAGAAGCATAAAGAAATCAAATATAGATGAATTAAACACGATTTAATTCAAACAAAGATTAAGATTCATACCCATTACTCATGAAATGAAGCTTTTAAACTAATTAAATCAAATAACAAAATATTAAGATAACATAATGAATTCAAAACTAAAAACCTTTACCATCCCATGTCGAAGTGTATTCGCAATGATGTTGGATTGTTGTTGTATCAATGTCAAGCCTCCATTATGCAATGCAAAAGCTCCAAATGTGCATGAATGGTGATTGAATACGTGTGTAAAATATTGTGAGAAATCGATTATCAATTCGACACTACTTCGTTGCACAAAAGATGCCTATTCTCTGATCATTTTTGAGGATGAAGAGGATTGTTATATAGATTTTGTGTTTTGAGATGAATGATCGGGATTAAACAATGCTGAATCAAGATCAATGGTTGAAAGTTTTTGAGAAGAATTAGATTGCTCAATTAGCTTCTATGATCAAATCAATTAAGGATGTTAATTGACTAATCAAAGGAAATAGATTTCCTGATAATTGAGGAAATTAGGTCGAGCCTTCAATGGGATTGAAGAACAGATGAATAAGTTAGGAAATAGATGGATCGATCAGCCAATCAGAGTGAGAAATCAGTGGTCATAATTTGCCCAATCATGAAAGTGGGTGAGGGTACTTAATTAATTAAGCCTTTTTGAGTTGAATGTGCAAGTCATGTTTGAGTTTTACAAACAAGGTTGTATTTGTTTTGTTAACATTTTTTGGATGATGTTTTGAATAATTAATTTAATTATTCAAGTTTAGGGGAAAGTGATTTAATTAAACTATTAAGTATTACTAATTTAATTGATTTAGGGGAATAGGGTAAATTAACGACATAATTTAAATAATTGATGTTATTTAATTAATCAGGAGGAATAAAGTTAGATTAGAACTTTTATTAAATAAATAAAATTTATTTAATTAGTAAAAAATGATTAAAAAAGTGAATTAATTAAATAATTAAAGATTATTGAATTAATAGAGGAAATTAGGGTTTTTGATGTAATTGATGTGAAATATGGTGATATTAGGTGATAATGATGCTGATGATGAGAAAAATTCATTTAGGATGTGCGATAAGTGTTAGGTCATTTTTATATGTCTACAATATGTATACATATAAACACACACATAGACATGTATACATATAAATACATACATTTAAATACATAGATATAAATGTATTTATATGTATACATGTATATATGTATAGATATATATCTTTGTGTAAACATCTCAAAGTACAATGAAAATGTAAGTTGTTAAGTAAAGAATATGGTATACAAAGTATATAAATTTAAACATAGGTAAAACATTTAAACAATAATTACTAACACATTTTACAATAAATGAATGCTACTATGTTGTATTGGACAACCAAAGGATAGAAATTTAAGCACAGGTAAAACGAATAGACACACACACATATATAATGAAAATGTAAGCTTCAATGTGTACACTTTTTTTGAATATAACAGAGCCTACTATGAATTAACTGAGATATATATAAAGGATGGTTCATCATGCTTATATCAATTTATTGAATGAACAAGAGACACAAAATATAAAGTAGCCTTTTATGAAATAACTGACAAATATAAACCCTAAGAAATAACCAAAAATAGTAAATGAATACATAGTTTACTGAATTTGTAAATGTGGTTTGTAAGGAAAAACCTATGACCAAAAAAGACCCTCATTTACTTATAACATATAAATAGACATTGCATGAATATAAATGTTAAATGCACATTTCATGAAAATAACTTTAAGTAGAATGTAGAATGCACAGTTCATGAAAGCGTAAGCTGTGAAGTAAAGAATAAAGGATACAAAGTTCACCCTATATATGTATGGTGCTCTGTTGTATGTGCAATGGAAAGTAGACAATTACTAACATATTTTATAGTAAATAATACTACTATGTTGTATTGGACAACCAAAGGATGGAAATTTTAAAAGAGGTAAAATGAACACAAGCTTGGGTTTTCAAATATATTCCCAAAAAAGTAAGCAAGGGTTCCATGATAATTATTCCTTAGTCACATGAAAACAAACATGGGTTTTCAGATATATACTGAAAAAACCAAGCAAGGGTTTCATGAGAATAATTCCTTAATCACACCACAACAGACAATGGCTTTTAGATATATGCTCAAAATGATATAAGCAAGGGTTTTTTGTGATATTCACGTATAGAAGTTTAGGGTTTGACCCTAAAAAAATATTTAATAAGAGAAATATAGACGAGGGATTTCAGATATATGCCCAAAAAAGCAACAGTTTATAAGATGCTAATAGTTTCATGATAATAATGTCTTAACGAGATGAAATGAGACATGGGTTTGCAGATATATGCCCAAATACACATGCGTTATTAAGAAAAAGGTTCAAGTAGACAAATACATTATTTTCTATAGACGTGGTCAAACCCATGAGATGCCTCATCATTTTATCATAAAAAATCATGAAATTGTGGAGGGTTTACCAGACCATGAGTGTGTGGTAAAATGGAGAGTAGGAAATAATCATTTTACCCTAAAAATCGTGGGAAATAATCCACCACTAGACTCAACAATGTGAAACATCACATGGAAAAAGGGCATGCAAAGGAATGATGAAAATGTTGAATAAAAAGGTTCAAGAGTACCATTGTTTTCATTTTGAAAGGAGAATGATGTTTGTCATTACCTAACACCATGGAGAGCAGGCAACAATGAATGTTTTAGGTTTTCCAGATCGTGAGCGTGCAATGAAATGATAGAAAATAATCATTTTACCCCCAAAAGCTATGTGAAATAATCCACCATTGGACCCGACATGATTATTAATTGGAGTGAATGCATAGTGGTGTCTGGTGTTAAGGCTTGGAAAATAATGTGTAGGTGTGGACTATTATGACCACAAACTTAAACCTCCAACATTAACTCATGAATTTGACCCATTCACTTTTGAGCGTATATGAATGATAAAATATTTATAATTGCACCCTAATTTTGACACAATTAGATTTTTTTTAAATATTAATTGGTGGTTATAGCAAGTAGAAATTGGGACATGCGAGGGATATGAGCAGGTGAGAGGTCTAAATGGGGACTTTTTTACCCTTGCGCAACTATCGAACCCTCTCTCATTCATCAAAAAATACCACAAGCCAAAACAATAGCTATAAGCTATTAACTTGCATGCAAATAAAACCCAAAAAAATAATTTTGATCCGACATACGGTTTAGGAGCTATGGTTGCGCAAAGTTAGATATGGGGGTAACTGGGACCTTTCCCCTACCATCATATCAAAATAATGGAAAGAGATGAATGAAAGAAAATGATTAAGACCAATGAAGGATTGTATGAGTGGCTAGTTATTCCCTTTGTGTTGAATAATGTACCAAGTCATTTATGAGGTTGATAAATGAGATATTGAAGAAGGAATCATAAACTTTGGATTTATAATTTTAGCTAAAAGATTAAAAATTCATTCAATGAAAGTGAGAGAAATTTTTGATAGACCCACACCAATAATTTTTGTGGAGGTAAGATCTTTTCATTCTAGCAAGTCTTTTATAGAAATTTCATCAAGAATTTTAGTAGTATTTGTACACCACTATCTCAAATAACGAGGGGAGATAAAAATGATTTCAAGTGGACATGAGGAGTAGATAGGAGCTTTGAGTTGTCGAAGAAGAAGGTGATAGAATAACCATTGTTGACATTTCCAAATTTTGACAAGGTATTTTAGGTTTAGTGTGACACTTAGGAATACAATTGGAGCAATATTAAGCCAAGAAGGAAGACTAATAGTATATTTCAATTAAAATTTAAATTATGAAAGAAAAATATATTTAGTTTAGAGCCAAAAATTTTATGCTATAAGTAATTAGTAAATAAAAACATTACTTGTTGTCAAAAGAGTTTGTGTTGTATATTGATTATCAAGCATTGTAATAGTTGAAAAGATAAGATAAGTTAAATTAGAGACACAAGAGATAGGTTGAGTTTATGCAAATTTATACTTTTGTATTAAAACATAGGATTATAAAAATAAATATTAACATTATTGATGTGCTAAGTAGGAGAAAAAAATTGCTAACAAAAATGAGAGTAGAGGTAGTGGATTTAAGGAAATAAAATAATTGTATGAAATTGATATTGATTTTGTGGAACAATATAATTAAATGGTTAGATTTCTTGACTCAAAATGAATTCAAAATGAGATGTTTTTATGATATTCAATTGTGCATACCATGGAGCTCAATGAGATAAAATTTAATCAAGGAGAAACATAGTGACAATTTAATAGGATATTTTGGAGTAGATAAGATATTATCATTAATATACAAGAACTATTTTTTGGCTACAAATATATAAGGATGTGAGGGAATTTTTTAAGGTTGTAAGACATGTCAAATTACAAAAGGAAGCAATCAAAATGTTTTTGATTAAGGAAAAAGTAGGTTTTGAAGGGGCCCCAGAACCCTTTAACAACAAGCAAGAGACAAATTTAGCAGTATAAGTACCCAAGCAAGAAATTAAAACAAGACAGGAAGCTGCCGAAAGAGAACATCAAAACCAATTGAAAGGCAGCACCACAAAAGAACCTGCAAAAACCCAGCAACAAACCCACCATTACTCCATATTCTTTAGGATATCTGCCACCTCCTATTCCAGATTGTTCATATTATGCACAACTTTCTTGATTTCCTGGATGTTAACCTGGGCCTTATCAACTTTTCTCTTAAGGTTTTCTCTAGTTCTTTTACTTGACCCATCATAACCTTCTTGACTATGTACTTTGTCCCCCTCCTCTTCCGCATCACTCTTGTCCTTATAAGCATTCTCAAGACTGTCCACCATTATATCCATTGCATTAGCCGTGGATTTTAAAATCTTATGGCTAGTATTCATCACCACCTAGATTGACTCTTTTATGTGCTTGAGTTTTTCCTCCATAGCCAATAGCTTCTCATCATGATTACTCTTAAATTTATCAATATCTTCAACAATTTTCTTGAGGCAATCCACTATATACTTCTTTTCTTCCTTAGTCCACAAGTCCATGGTCTTCATTTTGTCTCTAGTAGTGTTGTCGAGGGACTCAGGTCTTTCTAGCTTGTTGTTCATAGCCCTCTGTTTCAACTTAATTTCCTTAGTCCCAAAAAACACCCATCTCATCAATCTAAAGAAAACCACAGACCCATTACGAGCAATAGCCAAAATATCGGTAGGGAACTCACATTCTTCTCTAAAATAATGATCTTCAGCCTTGAGGTCATCGGGATAACAAGGTCTATCCTCTCTATTAGTGGTAGGGTAGCTGGAACACTCAGATGAAGAATCTGTCTGAGAGTCCTTGGTAACAGGGGTTTTACCTTTCACCTTGGACTTAGTCTCATCATAGCGAGGAGTCACAACCTTAGTCCCACCTTTAGGGGTCAAAAAGCCATGTTTAGAGGGGACACTAACCTTCTTTCTTTTGTTACTCCCCTTCTTTAGAGACTTAGAGGTCTCACCCTCCTCATTCTCTAGATTAGTATCCCATTCCTCCTTCTCAGTGTAGCTTGCACCCAATTCCTCTTTTTCAAAAATAGAGTCAGAAGAAAGGGAAATTTTAGACAAATTCGGTTGGGCTTTGAAATGTTCAGAAATTAAAACCAACAAACCCTCATGAAGAATAGGGTATCTAACAAGGTTCATACAATGATCATTGAGGCTAGCATTCAAAGAGGTAGCCAAATAGAAGGCGATGGAAACCATAACTTGATGCCGGAAGTGATTGAGGAGCACAAAATGGTAGCCAAAGACCCTGGTGTATCTCCCATCCAAAGTAATATACTCCATGATCACTTTCGACACCTTCTGCCAAACCTTCTTTATATTCCCAATATCGTAGCAACTTTTGGAAGCCCTAATTAGCTTATCTTCTTCCTTTCTTGTCTTCAAAAATTTATTCACTGCCATGTCTGAGAGTTTTCTGTCCCTGTAAAATTTTAAACCCTCCATAGGAAGACCGGTCGCTTCAGAAACGAGCTGCTCATCAATGGTAATTTTCCTACCACAAAGTTTAATTTTACCATTCTTCCATTCCTTAGCAAAGAATCTAGTGACCTTCGGATCCCAACCATGAAGTTTTTCAATATAGGAGGTGAGCCCTCCTTTTTCCAACACAGGCCATACTTTACTATTGTTCCTTAGCCCCTCATAGTCAGCCAGATCAACACGACGACGATCTCTACCCATATTTTCAAAATAACAAACTTGATCAGAAAATGCCCACAAAAGACTCTCTGCAAGACCCAGAAAGCGTGCAAGGCACAAAAGATCATGAATCCTTGCGTACGCCTGCCAACTAAGAGACATAATTAAGTAGCAATTCCATAGTTGTGTGACAAGACCCTTCTCATGCATAATCATTAATTGATAGGGGCATAATATCTTCCCATGAATTCTGTCAAGCCTTAAAAGGGTTGACACGTCTGCCTCCAAAGTGTCTCCACATTGCCACATGATTTTCTCATTTTCCTGAACATCCTTATTAGCAAAAAAGTCCGCCACCATGTTAATTTCCCAGTAAGTGTGGGAAATATAACAATTTTGAAAAGTTCTTATAATGTTTTTAGACAGATTAATCTAGCTTTCTATAGTCCACGATGGATTTTGAAGACCTTTAATACATTGAATTATATTATTAGAGTCCCCTTCAAGCCACACATTTTTGCAATTCAATTGACGAGCAAGAAATAAAGATTGATATGCCCCTATGGCTTCGGAGAGATGGTTGGTCTGAGTGCCCAAGGGGAGCGCCACCACTGAAATAAAAATGCCATTCTCATCCCTTATTACTCCCCAACACCCAGCTAGCCTAGGATTACCCTTAGCCACACCATCAAAGTTAATTTTAACCTAGCCAGGAGGAGGAAGACTCCATTGAATGCCATCCCTAACACCCTTAGCCAAATTAAGGGGAGAACAAATATCCAGTTTAATCTTCCATGCCTGAACAACACTGAATCATAATCTTGGCAGCTGACCCTAACTTTAACTTTATTTTACTACTTAACCCATTTAAATTCTCTCCCACCACTTTGCAAATTTTACCAAAAAAAATTTCCTCCGAGAGAGCATGGTCTCTAAAGATCTTGTTATTGCGTTCTTTCCAAATACCCCACACTAGGTGTGGGAATATGTATGCCCATAGAAAATTTAGCACCTGATTGTTTGACGTAGAATTCCACTGGTAGTAAAGTCCCAAATAGAGCCAGGAAAGACCCAACTAAGGTTTCATAGCTCCAAAACCCTGCACTATATATTATAAGCAAAAGAATAGAGAAGAAACAGGTGTGACACCGTCTCAGCCTCTACACAACAAAGATAGCATCTGTTAGGAATAGGAAGCAATCAAAATGTTGATTTGTATCATCTATTATCAATACTAAAGAGACCTTTGGAAGACATCAATATGGATTTTGTATTAGGATTACCAAGGACACTAAGAGGGTATGACTCAATATTTATAGTTATAGATATATTTTATAAGATGGAAAATTTCATTACATTTAGCAAGAATAATAATGTGGTACATATGAATAATTTATTTTTCAAGCAAGTTGTGAGGCTACTTGATTTATCAAAGAGTATATGTTTAGACATGGACACACAATTTATCAAATACTTTTAGAATATATTGTGGAAGAATATGAAGATATTTTTGAAATTCAATTCAACATATCATTAATGGATTGATAGATAAACATAGTTGTAAATAGGAGTTTAGGTAATTTGTTGAGGTGTCTAGTTGGAGAAAATATAGGAAATTGGGACATGATTATATTGCAAATAGAGTTTGAATAAATTGATCTAGTAAACGAGAGTACAAGGAAAATAACATTTGAGATTGAATATGGCAATATTTTAAGGAATGTACATTAGAATTAAGAGATAACAATAATGAAAAAAAGAAAAGTGCAAAAGTAGAAGAATTTATATAATGTATGAAGAAAGCTCATGCAAAAGTAAAGAGTCACTTGGAGATAATGAATGATAGACGTGAGAAGAAAATTATTGAGAAAAGAAGACACAAGAAGTTTATGGTTAGATCTATGAAGTATTGGTATATCTTAGGAAGGAAATATTTCCAGTTGGAACATACAACAAGATAAATAAATAAAGTGGTCCCTATAGAATTATAATGAGATCTAGTTCAAGAAATACAGATGATTTAGAACTAAAAGAAATTTTGGACATATCACCATTATTTAACATCATAGTTCTATACCAGTATTATGGAGGTAAGTTAGGAGAAAGTGATGCAGTACAATAGTGAAACTAATTACTACAAAAACAAAAATAAGAGACATTTTGGATAGTAGGATCAAAAGAAGCATTTGAATAGACAATACAAGGAATATTTAGTGAAGTGGATAGGAAGTCCTGAAGAAGATTCAAGTTGGATTTTAAAGGCTAAGGAAGATCATTGAGTTTTCCTTTAACTATTCAACTATTTTGGATAGTAGGATCAGAAGAAGCATTTGAATAGATAATACAAGGAATATTTGGTGAAGTGGAAAGGAAGTCCTAAAGAAGATTCAAGTTGGATTTTAAAGGCTAAGGAAGATCATTTGAAAGCGAGGGACTCAATTTTTAAACAACCTCAAGTGTTTGATGTAGCAGCATCCAACTTGTGTTAGAGAAATCTTGCATCAACCAAATACACGTACACATGTATTCTTTTGTTTGTTTTTATTTTTTTGTAAGTTTTCATTATTTTTCGATCACTAGTTAGTCATTAAAGCTCCCACCATATTTCACCAGAGTTGCATATTTAATCTTACACCAAGAGATAAATGTTCCACTATGATCCTTCAATGTCATTCACTTTTCAACTTTTTTTTTTTTATCATCACAAGGGTATCAAATTAGTTTTGAACCTTTATTAGACTTAATAAGCTTATACCCAATTCATTATTTATGGATTACAATAAATTTATGAAGTTTGTGCTAACAAATGGATGCATAGGAAGGTATAATGGACATAATATTTATTATGGTGTGCATAACATGAATATCCATCATTAGTGCATTCAATTTAGGATCAACTATATAACGAGTTGACTACACATCTTTAATATGACATTGATCTTTACAACACCTTTTGGACAAGGACCCTTCCTATGATTGGGAGAGAATATATACTCATAAATATTATTATAAGTAGAAAAGAAAGTAGGATAAATTTGGATAGGCATTGTATTGCAATATCCTTCAAATTCTATAATTTACACATTATAATCAAACAACTAAGGCCTATCATTTTAGAAGCCTATTGTTTCAATTTGTAATTTATTTATGATTATAAATAAATAAATATTGTATCACTATTTTTTTATGTCATTGATTTTTCCATTGTGTAGTTGTGTGTTTTTCATTTTGTTAAATGGTTGGATAGTCCTTCACTGGATACTTTGTTTATGATTGCATCATTTACTTACCACATTATTTAGATATTATATATTTAAGTGTAGAGGGTTTAATTTAGATATGGTGGTTACTAAATCCTAAAAATATTTATTAATTTTGACTCTAATTTTTAATAGGTTTGAATTTAAATATGGCTTATAAGTAAAAAATTCAAAAGATCAAGCACTCGGGTACTTCTACAACCTAGTTGAGTACTCCTACTTCTAGGCCTTCCTTTTAGTGACTTTAAGTTCATCCTAATATTTAATTTGGTTTATCAATTTGATTAATACCTCTTTTTCTCTTTCAATATGGGTGATTTTACGCCCAAATGTGTCATTGTAACTAAGTAGCACTATCTATCCTTCTAGTAATAGAATCTCAAAATTCTCCACATTCTTAATATTTTATGTTCTTAACATTCTAAATAGAAACCCTCTTGGCCCATTTTAAATACACTTACCTAGAATTTTCTATCCTCTTATGTATCCTTCTTGTCTTTCCTAGACTTATTTCAATCTCATCTTTTTCATGTTCATTTACATTGTCATCTTGAGCTCTTCCACAATTTATCTTTATATCATTTTATCTCCCTATTTGGTATTTAATTAATATTTTTATTCATCCCTAGTGATTTAATTTATACCTACATTGGCAATCACATCTCTTTGAAATCCTTTTTAGGATCTCTTATTTTCTATTTTTCATCCCCTAGGTGCTTAATCAATCTCACAAGTTAGGACCTGCTATGTTTCACTACAAAACATCAAGAGTGTTTCTTTCCAATGTAAAATAACCCATTTCTAAAATATCCTCACCATAAAAGAAATCCCAAGGTTTGGTCCTCTCCTTTCCACCAACTACTAAGGTCATGGCAACAAAACCAAATATTGACTACATGGAGCACAAACTATATTTGAGTGCCTATTATCTCTTAATGTTGTATTTAAACCCTAATTTGATGGATAAGAGGACGATTAAAACACATGTATTAGATTGCATATTAGTGAAATGAATTATAATATACTCAAATAAAATAAGACATTCACTATATACACATTCTGTATCTCATAAATCACCACATCTTCATTCTATTATCATGCGGTGCATATAATTAGTCAATCAATACATGTCCATCTCTTATACAATATCCTCTCATATATTTCTCTCTTTTATCTCCTTTTACAAATATTACATCTCTCTTACATGACTCATCTCTCTCTTCCAATTTATCTATCTTCTACATGTTACATGTATATATATGCCTATGACTATGATCCAGGGGCATCCTTGCATATTTCAAATTTTGATTTTATTTTCAATTTTGTTGTGTATCTCTTGTGACCTGGCACTTCATATTTGGGTTGCAAACCTTCTTTGTGGTTGTTTTTTGGTATCAAAATCCCATTAGGAAGCAGAGAGATGCTTGGTAGTTATGATCGATCAAGAAGACAAAAGAGGCTCATAACGAAAAATCAAGACAACCTTATTCTCTGGCTGCAAAAGTTCAATGAATTTTGTTTTGAAGAAAACTAAGTCTTTTTTTTTGAGGTGTTGTTGCCAGGAAGAAATAGTGAAGGGAGAGAATCCAAATAAGAAGAATCTTCTATCTATGCTCTATGTGGTGAGGACCTTGGATGACATAAGAGTAGTCAGGAAAAATAAAAGAGATTGCAGAGGCATTGAAAGAGAGTCTAAACCAATAGAAGAGTGGCAATAATAGATCTTGGACAGAGAAACTAATTTGAGCAAAATTTTTGCATAGAAAATAAAAAGAAGATTCTAGCGTGGAGGAGGTATAGAGGAGGAATTCATGAGTTGGTGTGGTTGAAAACAAGAAGAATTCGGTGTGCAACCTGTGTAAAGAGGCGTTAGCCAGGAAATTCGTCCTCCTCTTGTTTCTTGTAGAACACATTGTTGGCATTAATTAGTTTTCTTGTTGTTCAAAATTGTTGATTTTGTGGGGGAATTGTAAGCTCCATATTTCATGTGAAAAGAAAAAGAGTTTATGCTAATCTTGAATGATCTCTATGTTTGAATTTGCATGCTACTCTTTGTGTACTAAATTAGTGTGAATTTAATGAATACAAAAGAGTTTTTGGAAACCCCCTCCATTTTCATGGTGTAAGACAAAATAAGGGCATTGGTCGCTTTTTTTTGTTTGAGATAGTGAAGAAAGCTATCAATTTTGGTATTAGAGCCTAAAGATCTGGGGCTATTGAGGAGTGGGCAAAATGCCACCAAGAGTGATGAGAGGACGAGGAGGCAATTGGTAGGGGTCGATGAGGCAATGATGAAGGTCTCTATGAAATGTTGCAAAACTTGAATGCACGAATGGATGCCATGGAGAGGGAAAAATGATGATGAACTCCAGTGGATGATGCTAGTGATGTTGAAGAGGAAGAGCAACCACAAGCGAATAATGAGGAAGAACAAGGAGAAACCGAAGGAGTGTGGTGCAGGGCACCATAGGTCTTAATGTAAAAAGTATCTAAGTGTTAGTTTTTTGGTTTGGTGAAGTCATATTATTTGTAATAAGGTCTTTAAGACCATGTTTTTTTGTCTTTATGTGTCGGTTGGTTCATTTGGGGGTTAGTTGATTAGAAGTTGTTAATTTTGCAAAAGTTTCAAAAAGTTGCAAGGCAAATTTTGCATTTTTTGTGTGTAGGAGAAGTTGAACCGTTGGGGATTGGAAAGGCAGTTGGAATGTTTTTTAATTTCCTTAAAAAACCACTTGTGTACGTTGGAACAAGGTTAGAGGTTGTAAGATTTGAATTTTGAATGACAAAGCTTTGTTTTCTGCGTTTTAGGAGCATAATTTGCTGCTACAGAGAATAGTATGGTCTTGTATGGTATGGGAGTGCTCAAATATTGATTGGATTTGATGATTCTATAAATACTTGTTCTTTTGCAGTTGGTTTCATCTGATTTCGTCAAGATTTGAGTAAGTTAGAGTAATTTTACTCAAAACAGTTTGAAACCCTCATTTGGGTGAGTTTTGACAGAAAATCATGGATTCCTCTCCATTCCACCATTGAATTGACCTAAAATTCAGTGGAATGGATGTAGATATGGTAAATCTAGTGTTCAAAATGTTGCAGGAGCAAGGAAGGGTGATAAGTGCAAGTTTGGATGATGCCCTAGAGCTTGAAAACCTCATGTTTTTGGCATAGGAATAACATAGGAGTTAGGGTTTGGTAAAAAGCTCTTAAGAATTTGTTAGTAGTGGTTGGAAATGTTTGGGAAAACCCTATTTGACATGTCTGAGGTAGTGGTGTGAAGAATGGAAGCTTGGAGATTGAAACCTTTGTTTTCACCTATCTAAACAAGCCCAATTAGGCCTAATTTGCAACGTAGCAGACAATTTTTGAAGGTTTTGTTCCAAAGTAATTATACCTAAAAATTTGATATGTTTTCAAATGTCAAAATGGGTACTCAAAACTATGTTTTAATTCTGGGTATGATGTCTAGGTTTGATATTATGTTGGGAAAACCGGTTGTGGAGTACTACTAGGGAAATAGGAAGATTGTGAGAGAAACCCACCAAATTTGGGTTCCAAGATTGAAAAGTTTGATTGGTTGTGTTAGTTTTGAGTTGTTTGTGATCCCCACCCTTGCTCTACATCAAATAGCAACCCAAATGTGTCATTGTAACTAAGTAGCACTATCTATCCTTCTAGTAATAGAATCTCAAAATTCTCCACATTCTTAATATTCTATGTTCTTAGCATTCTAAATAGCAACCCTCTTGGTCCATTTGAAATACACTTCCCTAGAATCTTCTATCCTCTTATGTATCCTTCTTGTCTCTCCTAGACTTATTTCAATCTCATCTTTTCCATGTTCATTTACATTGTCATCTTGATCTCTTCCATAATTTATCTTTGTATCATTTTATCTCCCTATTTGGTATTTAATTAATATTTTTATTCATCCATAATTATTTAATTTATACCTACATTCGAAATCAAATCTCTTTGAAATCATTTTTAGGATCAATTATTTTCTATTTTTCATCCCCTAGGTGCTTAATCTGTCTCACAAGTTAGGACCTGCTATGTTTCACTACAAAACATCAAGAGTGTTTCCTTCCAATGTAAAATAACCCATTTCTAAAATCTCCTCACCATAAAATAAATCCCAAGGTTTGGTCCTCTCCTTTCCACCAACTACTAAGGTCATAGCAAAAAAACCAAATATTGACTACATGGAGCACAAACTATATTTGGGTGCCTATTATCTCTTAATGTTGTATTTAAACCATAATTTGATGGATAAGAGGATGATTATAACACATGTATTAGATTGCATTTTAGTGCAATGAATTATAATATACTCAAATAAAATAAGAAATTCACTATATACACACTGTATCTCATAAATCACCATATCTCCATTCTATTATCATGCGGTGCATATAATTAGTCAATCAATACATGTCCATCTCTTATACAATATCCTCTCATATATTTCTCTCTTTATCTCCTTTTACAAATATTACATCTCTGTTACATGAATCATCTCTCTTTTCCAATTTATCTATCTTCTACATGTTACATGTGGTATATATATGCCTATGACTATGATCCAGGGGCATCCTTGTATATTTCAAATTTTGGTTTTATTTTCAATTTTGTTGTGTATCTCTTGTGACTTGCAACTTCATATTTGGGCTGTGAACCTTCTTTGTGGTTGGTTTTTGGTATCAAACTCCCAGTGGGTACCAGAGAGATGCTTGGTAGTTATGAGCGATCAAGAAGACAAAAGAGGCACATAATGGAAAATCAAGACAACCTTCTTCTCTGGTTGCAAAAGTTCAATGAATTTTGTTTTGAAGAAAACTAAGTCTTTCTTTTTGAGTTGTTGCTAGGAAGAAACAATGAAGGGAGAGAATCCAAATAAGAAGAATCTTCTGTCGAAGCTCTATGTGGGTGAGGACCTTGGACGACATAAGAGTAGTCAAGAAAAAAAAAAGAGATTGCAGAGGCATTGAAAGCGAGTCTAGATCGATAGAAGAGTGGCAGATAATAGATCTTGGACAAAGAAACTAATTTGAGCAAACTTTTTGCATAGAAAATAAAAAGAAGATTCTAGTGTGGAGGAGGTATAGAGGAGGAATTCATGAGTTGGTGTGGCTGAAAATAAGAAGAATTCAGTGTGCAGCCTGTGTAATGAGACGTTATCCAGGAGATTTTTCCTCCTCTTGTTTCTCGTAGAACACATTGTGGGAATTAATTAGTTTTCTTATTGTTCAAACTTGTTGATTTTGTGGGGGAATTGTAAGCTCCATATTTCATGTGAAAAGAAAAAGAGTTTATGCTAATCTTGAATGATCTCTATGTTTGAATTCTCATGCTACTCTTTGAGTACTAAATTAGTGTGAATTTAATGAATATAGAAGAGCTTTTGGAAACTCCCTCCATTTTCATGGTGTAAGATAGAATAAGGGCATTGGTCGCTTTTGTTTGTTTGAGATAGCGAAGGGAGATATCAATTTTAGTATTAGAGCTCGAAGATTTGAGGCTATTGAGGAGTGGGAAGAATGCCACCAAGAGTGATGAGAGGATGAGGAGGCAATTGGTAGGGGTTGATGAGGTGATGATGAAGGTCTCTATGAAATGTTGCAAAACTTGACTGTACGAATGGATGCCATGGAGAGGGCACAACGAAGAGGAACCCTAGTGGACGATGCTAGTGATGTTGAAGAAGAATAGCAATCACAAGTAGATAATGAGGAAGAACAAGGACAAGTTGAAGGAGTGGAGGAAAGATTGATCAACGTAGTGATGAATGTAGGAGTAAAACCAAAAATAGAGGTTCCCACATATTCTAGAAGCTTGAATGGCAAAGAGCTCATTTACTGGATCAATGATTTGGATAAGTATTTCAAGTACGAAGGAGTTGTAGAAGAAAGAAAAGTGCAGTTTTCCTATACATGATTAAAAGGCCGCGTGACAATGTGGTGGGATTATGTGCAGGCTAAAAGACACAAGAAAAACAAGGAGAAGATCTATTCTTGGAATCAAATGGTTGCCAAATTGAAGATGAAGTTTCTTCCAACAGAATACCAAATGAATATTTTTAGGAGATTGCAAAATATAAAGCTGAAAGATATGTCAGCCAAGGAATACATGGAAGAGTTCTTCAAGTTGGTGATTCGGTTAGGCCATAGCGAAGAGGATTTGGAAAAGATGGGAAGGTATATGAACGGGTTGAGATATAGTTTGTAGGATGAGTTGAGTTTAGTGTTACCAAGAACATTGGAGGAAGCCTACATGTTTTCCATTAAGGTAGAGGATAATATTATGAGGAAGCATAATCAACAAGGATGAGGTAGAGGACGGGGCTATGTAGAAAAAGGAAAACAACACAATCAAGATGGAGAAGAAAGTAGCTCCACTAGTAATAAGAGTTGGGAGTGTCCAAAAAATACCCGAGGATACACATGGCTTGAAAGGAGGAATCAGGTGGTGCAAGCAGATCAGGAGAGTGTAGGATCAATTTCTCCAAGAAAGGAAGAACCTAAGTCAGGAGAATCTCTTTTGTTCAAAAGAGTGTTGTTGAAATCACCAAAGGAGAGTCATGAGCCAGTACAATGGAAGGCTCTATTCAAAATGAAGTGCAAAGTTGAAGGTAAGTGCTAAAAATTAATTCTTGATAGTGGTAGTACGAATAATTTAGTGGTTGTAGAAATGGTGGATAAGCTAGGACTTAAGAGAACTAAACATCCTACTCATAAAATTTCTTGGCTTTAGAAAGGGCATCAGTTGTTGGTAGATGAATAGGATTTAGTATAATTTCAGATTGGTAGTTATAAGGACAGTCTGATTTGTTATGTTATGCCTATGGACATGTGTCATATATTGCTTGGTAGGCCTTGGCAGTTTGATCAGAAGGCTATACATGAAGGGAGGAGTAACACATGTACCTTTTAAAAGGATGATATCAAGCATACTTTGCTGCCTATGCATGAAAAAGAAGAGAACAAAAATACTAGTAGCAGTAGTAGTAAGGTGATGTTGGTAAGTGAAAGAGTTTGTAAATGACAAAGAGACAAAAGAAGTTTTAGCGGTAACCAAGGAGGTAAACCTTCATTTTCCTCAAGGTTGTATGAGTGGAAATAGTACTAATTTGCAGATAGGACAACCAATGACATATGTTGACATAGGTGACTGTGAAGTTGGGGCAGCCATTGTTACTCTGAGGGATGTAGAGATACAAATGCAAAGATACACGGGAGTTTGGAACAACAGTGTCAAGATGAATACATGAGCACAAACTTACATGGACAAAGTATGGAGATAGCAAAAGAGAATGGGGAAGATGACTTGGCTCTACGAATTGAGGCAATGGAGCAAGAATGGCTTGTACTAACTAGAGGTGTGATGAATAGTGCATTAACCAATGATGAGGTAACATCTCAATTTTGAAACCCCTTGAATATAATTGAAGATGATACAATGAATGATATGGAAAGGTATGCAAAATCCAAACAACATAGTGGAGTTGATTATTGTTGGAGGGAAATGCAAAACAAATGGGAAAGGTGTAATGATGAGAGGTTAACTAGAGAGTGGGTGAAGTATAATGGAGATGATGAGATGGGATATGGGAAAGGCATTAGTCCAGTGGTTTTGGATCATTTGCATCCAACCAGTGGAACGAATATCAAGAGCGTATGGGGAAATGCAATGTATGGAGGTTCGGCCAAATGTTGGCGGAAAAGGATGAAGTAATGGTATTGTTCATTGACCTTAAGGGGTAGGATACAAGTGCATAGCACTTGGAAGGGTAGTCCTAATACCCAACTCCTTTTGTGAGCTATGATCACAAACAACTCCCTTGGGGAGCCTGATGCAGGGGAATCCTTGCATATTTCAAATTTTTGTTTTATTTTCAATTTTGTTGTGTATCTCTTGTGACCTGGCACTTCATATTTGGGCTGTGAAACCTCTTTGTGGTTGGTTTTTGGTATCAAAATCACATTGGGAAGTGAAGAGATGCTTGGTAGTTATGATTGATCAAGAATCCATAAGAGGCTCGTAATGGTAAATCAAGACAACCTTCTTCTCTGGCTGCAAAAGTTTGATGGATTTTGTTTTGAAGAAAACTATCTTATTTTTGAGTTGTTTCCAAGAAGAAACAGTGAAGGGAGAGAAGCAAAATAAGAAGAATCTTCTATCTAAGCTCTTCGTGGGTGAGGACCTTGGACGACATAAGAGTAGTCAGGAAAAACAAAAGAGATTGCAAAGGCATTGAAAGAGAGTCTAAATTGATAGAAGAGTGGAAAATAATAGATCTTAGACAAAGAAACTAATTTGAGCAAACTTTTTGCATAGAAAATAAAAATAATATTCTAGCGTGGAGGAGGTATAAAGGAGGAATTCATGAGTTGGTGTGGCTGAAAACAAGAATAATTCATTGTGCAGCTTGTGTCAAGAGGCGTTAGCCAAGAAATTCATCCTCCTCTTGTTTCTTATAGAACACATTGTTGGCATTAATTAGTTTTCTTGCTGTTCAAACTTGTTGATTTTGTGGGGGCATTGTAAGCTCTAGATTTCACATGAAAAGAAAAATAGTTTATGCTAATCTTGAATGACCTTTATGTTTGAATTTTCATGCTACTCTTTGTGTACTAAATTAGTGTGAATTTAATGAATACAAAAGAGTTTTTGGAAACCCCCTCCATTTTCATGGTGTAAGACAAAATAAGGGCATTGGTCACTTTTGTTTGTTTGAGATAGAGAAGGAAACTATCAGACTAAGTATAGGAATGTTCCCCTCTTTATGCTTATTTATTGGTATGCTATTTTATAAGTGTTACAGGTTGGTTATAAGTACAACACTATCATTTCTTCATCTTATGGTGGCTTTATCATGTGTTTACTACTTGGTATGTGTCTCTATGGTGCAAACTATTGGAAGACTTGTAACATGTGCATAAAGGTTGTGCTGATTGTTTCTATGTTGTCATTGATGTAAACATGGTAATAACTACATGGTGTTGACTATATGGAAGCTTTCTTAGTTTACCAAAAGTTGTTCTCTGCCAATAATGCTCCTTTATGATGGATTAGTATGTTGATATTTGAGTCCATAACTCATCACAAGATCTGATGTGACTCTAATCTTCTAACCATGATTTATTGACTTATTCAGACTACTTTTTCTTGGATCTTGAGATGTTCTTTTGTATATTAACTAGAAGTTATCTCTAACAGAGTTCAACTCTATATCCTACTATTGTTTTGTGTGTGGTGTACTATGTGGGAGACTCCACATTTTACTAAGGTGAACATTCTTATATTGCGGTTGAGTTGACAGTCTCTTTACTGGTAGTATGATGGGAATTAACGTGTTCTTAGATATGGAAGGTATTTGCATTAAGGATTATTTGCTGGTTTGAAGAATTGTGTTTCTTAGTCTTGGCTGACTCAACAAATGCAATATATTATGAAGAGTAATAGCCGACTTGGCATAATGCGCTACACGGATAAAATGTTGAATCTTATATGGCGCCGACCTAATTGAAGAATAAGATATACTTGCATATATATATATATATGATGAAAGATAGAAGGACATGTGTAACGTAATTTGAAGAGAGAGCGAATAAGAAATACAAGAGAGTGAGAAGGAAAAGTAAATGTGACCAGAGGAGAAGATTAGAGCCTAAATGTTTTATTAGTTGAGATCAGTGCAATTTTGTTGAGCAACTACTGTGTGATGTAGTACTTTATATTCTGAGCTTTAGTGGAACTTGCACAGTGAAGGTGTATTCCATTAGTTCATTCTTTTGGTAGTGAGCCATATCTTTTGTACTCAGGCTGTGAGCCTTTTTAAGGACAGTGAGCCCCGTAATATTTTGTATCTAGGTATAATATATTGTGAGTTAACCCCCATCGTGGTTTTTTCCTCATTAGGTTTTCCATGTAAAAATTCTGGTGTTCATGTGTGTGATTGCATTGACTTGCTTTTATGTTCTCTCTTATTGATTCAGTTAAAATGGTAATGATGATTAAGTGGATTTTATTATCAGTCTGTGGAATACTGATTCACCCCCCCTCTCAGTATTCCAAATGTTGAACAATTGGTATTAGAGCTTGGTTCCTTGGAAGAAGCCTAACAGCTTGAGGAAGGTCCCATAATTTGAATATATATATATTTTTTCCCTCGGAAGTGGTCACTACTAAATTTTTAGAAGAAACGGAAGCCCTGAAGGACAAGTTGATAAAATAAAATGAGCACAATGAAAAGCTACAAAGTATATGTATAAATGAAGGTGATCTATTGATTGAAGGAGAAGAAATCATTACTAGCCCACATGAACAATTGGATGAGAAGAAAAGAATTGAAGAATATCAGGAAATTGAAATTCAGAAGATGATGGATGAATGTGCGAAGCTTTAATTAGAAGCAGAAATCCTGAGATCTAATCTGGAAAAGGCAAAGAGTTTTGAAGAAAAATTTAAGATAAGCTCGACAATGCTTGATGGCTTGATTAATTCTCAAAGATTGAAAGAAGATAAGAGTAGTTTAGGGTTTGAAAAAGGTCAAAGTTCTAAAACAAAGAAATTAATTGAAAAGAAGATGTGGTACAAGGATAAACAAGTCAAGGAGTGAAGAAGAAATTCCAAAAAAACTCGTGTAAAATGGTATGATGCAAAAAGGTATTTATACTTCAATGATGTTTGTCATTCCTACAAGAGATTTGGTCATAAAGCAAAGGACTATAAACATAATGTGAATGAATCTAAGAACAAAAAGAATGGATATGAAGATAAAAGGGAAAGTGGAAAGAAGAAAGTTATCTGTTGTAAGTGTAGAAAACTGGATCATCTTGGTAAAAATAATAGAAGAAAGAACTGCTATTCGACGAAGAAGAATGATCGAACCTTTGATCCAGAAGTAACAAGGAAAGAAATGGAAAGAACTTGGAGAAAGGATTCATCAACTTTGTCTATGCTGACCTTTGGTATAGATACTCTCGTCAATCTCTAAATGAAAGCAACGACTGAGGGGGAGCAATCATCAGAAAATCTAATAAACCCCCTTTTGGCACTTGTGTCATATCATGATAGAAGTATATTTAATGAGGTAACAAGTTAAGGTATTTTTTGCATGTGTGAAGAATGAGGTTTGTAGAATTTGAAAGGATGAAGGTGTACACTATTTTTGAGGTAATCTACCAACAAATTGAAACATTTATTGAAAAATCATTTAGAATGGAAGGAATAAGTTCAAACAACATTAAAGGCATATGTATTTTCTAAGAAGCATGCAAAGGAAGTTTGGAAGGGAATTTAGAGTTTTAGAATTTGAAGAAAGCAATAGTTGAAGTGAGCTCCGAAAACAAAACATCTATACATTTTCAAAGGTATTCCTATTTGCACAATCTTTTACTTTTATTGATGGATAATTCAAATATTGTGAATTGCACAGATAAAGCTAGATTGAAGAGATATATGAGGAATGTGTCGAAAGAGTCTGTTGGTACATTCTCTTGCATCCCTCCGAGAGTGTTTCCTACAAAAGATATCTATGCATTTTTTTCTATAAAATTGAATAAATGTCATCAGTTCAACTAAATATGTTTTGGGAAAATGAGTTGAAAGAGAATCATGATGCCTACAGAGTATTAGTTGAGAAGAAGTTGGATGTTTGGAGGAAAGTTCCCTTATTTGAATTTGAGAATAAGTGTATTCAAATGGTATTGAGAAAAATTCATAATGAATCTTTGTGGATTGAAGAGGCACATCTGGTTACCAAAGAAGAAATTAGAGATGTAACTGGTCTATGTTCCTTTGTATCGGTTCCTAAGCTGAAGACTATGAATGAGAAAGAAATGATTGAGATTACAGGTGTGAGTTCTAAAGGAAAGGAAATTGAATTGAGATCAATTGTTGATCTGGTATTGAGGTATGATGCTATGGCCATTGGTCATGAAGTTTGTATTTCTGAAAATGACTCTATAGTTCCTATTGCTGTGGTTAATATTGCTGTTGACATGATATTAAGAGGTATGGAATATGACTTGTGTGAGCTACTTTGCATACATATTTTGAAGAATTTAAAGGAGATCAAGAAGAATACTTTTCAGTATGGAAATTTGGTTTTTTTTCTACTCTTTTACTTTTTGAAAGAGTTACCAATAATAGGAAGGATAGAATGGTCAAATATAGAGCCTATTTCCTATCAAATCAGGAATTTCATGATAATTCTTGGTAGTTTGGATGCACACGAATTTTCCCTTGATGTATTCTTTGGAACATTTCAAATGAGGATGAACAAAAGGTCTAGGTTTCCAGTAAGTGTTGTGGAAAGATACTCAAGAAGTATAAATTTCCTTATGTCTACAGATTTATGTCACATGGAAGTAGTTGAATCAAGGTTGGTTTGGATATCTGAATTGGATTATGAATTGTCAGAGGCTGAAATTGATAACTATGCTAAAATTCTCTTGGAAATCCCTAAGCATCTTGATGATGAAAGTTTCTTCGGTAGCGAGACCAAAACAGGGAAGAAAAGGAAAAGTGTGGTAAAGATAGCAGATGGGAGTAAGCTTTAACGTGAGCATGAAAGGATGAGTATTCAGAGAGCTTTAGAAGACTTGCAGAAGGTTATACCTGATGCTAATTTTGATTCATCTATTTCTATCATGGAGAATCTTCGTGGCATGATTAATTCTTTGAAGGATTACATCTCTAGACTTAAAGAGTTTGCTAGAACTAAGAATGAAGAAGAATTGGGTGGTATCAAAGGAAAATGTGTGAATGCATACAATCAAGTAATGAAGGAACTAGAAAATGTATAAGGTTGTGAACAAGAGGCACATGAACTACTTTCTTTTTTTCTAGATTGGTCTAACAATACATTGGATATGAGAAATGAAATAAGGTTGAGTGAGTCTTGGCTGAGCACTCAGGAAGATACATACAAGTTAGCAGAAGATAAAGATAATTAGAGGTGGTCCTACATTGTGCAACTTCAAGAATTTTTTTTCTCTCTACAGGATCTAAGAATAGATGTCATCAGAAAGTTTGTGGCACTCAGAGACATGATTAAATTTAGACATACTTCTATTTCTAGTGGTCTTGGCTGTATTAGTGAAATATCAAAAATCAATCTTAGTCCCAATACTTTAACAGATCGTATAGAGTCTCTAACTAAACTTGAGCTATTTTACAAGACTCTTGTAAGTGAAAAAGGTTCATGGGAAGAAGGTAAAGCATCATGGAAGGCTATTCTTGAGAGTCTCAAAGGTTCCTCTTTAGGTTAAATCTGTGTTCATATCTTTTTGGCTACTTTTTTGATATACATTTTTATACCAGACCCCTTCTTTTTTCATTGATGTCAAACGGGGAGAGAGAAAGAGATAAAGAGATAAAGAGATGGAGAGTCACTGGAAATTTTTTTGTGAAGATCAGTTTTGATAGGGGGAGTAAGTTAGAATATTCAATTGCGGTATAGTTGAAAAAGTTTTTGTCATGCATGCTGCCATCAATGCCAAAGGGGAAGATTGTTGGAATACTTGCAACATGTGCATGAAGGTTGGATGGTTGTGCTGGTTGTTTCTATGTTGTCATTGATGTCAACATGGTGTTGACTATATGGAAGTTTGCTTGGTTTACCAAAAGTTGTTCTTTATCGGTAATGCTCCTTTGTGATGGATCAATATGTCGGTATTTGAGTCCAGAACTCATCACAAGATTTGATGTGACTCTAATATTCTAACCATTTTTTATTGACTTATTCAGACTACTTTTTCTTGGATCTTGAGACTTTCTTTTGTCTATGAACTAGAAGTTATCTCTGTCAAAGTTCAACTCTACAGCCTACTATTATTTTGTGTGTGGTGTACTATGTGGGAGACTCTGCATTTTACTAAGGTGAACATTGTTATATTGTGGTTGAGCTAACTGTCTCTTTACTGGTAGTATGATGGGAAATTAACATGTTCTCAGATCCAAAAGGTGTTTGCATTAAGGATTATTTGCTGGTTTGAAGAATTGTGTTTCTTAGTCTTGGCTGACTCAGCGAATGCAATATATTATGAAGAGTAATAGCCGACTTGGCATAATGTGCTACACGGATAAAATGTTGAATCTTATATGGTGCCGACCTAATTGAAGAATAAGATATACTTGCATATATATATATATATGATGAAAGATAGAAGGATATGTGTAATGCAATTTGAAGAGAGAGTGAATAAGAAATACAAGAGAGCAAGAAGGAAAAGTGAATGTGACTAGAGGAGAAGATCAGAGCCTAAATGTTTTATCAGTTGAGACTAGTGTATTTTTGTTGAGCGAATACTGTGTGATGTAGTACTTTATATTCTAAGCTTTAGTGGAACTGAACCTTGCACAGTGAGGGTGTATTCCATCAATTCATTCTTTTGGTAGTGAGCTACTAGCATTGTATCTTGGCAGTGAGCCATATCTTTTGTACTTAGGTTGTGAGCCTTTTTAAGGACAATGAGTCTTGATAGTGAGCCTCGCGATATTTTGTATCTGGATATAATATATTGTGAGCTAACCCTCACCGTGGTTTTTTCCTCATTGGGTTTTCCACATAAAAATCCTGGTGTTCATGTGTGTGATTGTATTGACTTGTTTTTATGTTCTCTCTTACTGATTCAGTTAAAATGGTAATGATGATTAAGTGGATTTTATTATCGATCTATGGAATATTGATTCACCCCCCTCTCAGTATTCCAGATGTTTAACACAAACCCTTGACCACCTTCCTATTTTTTGCATTGGCCTCCATTAGGTTGTCATTTTTTTTTCAACTTGATGAGTGGTGTGGCTCTATCTTGCCAAGAAATATCTTTATTACTAAAATATACTTCTACTTGATATCTTGTAACAACAAGTACTTATATTATTCTTTATTTGATAATAAAACATTCATGAATCCAATATTTGTATGCCCACTTACAAATTATATATATATATATACATATTTAAAATTTCTAAGTAATTGAATCCAAAATCTATGCAAACAAACCAACAATTGATCATAGCAATAATGTTGGTTATGATCAAAACAATTTGTGATTTCATGAACAATTAAATACAAATAAAATTTATTTAAATGATTACATCATTTTTATAGAGAAATCTAAACTAAATTTATTACCTGAAATAAGTTGAATTTTAAAATTATGATTCTCAATGAAATATCAATCTAACACCCATATTTTTTTTTTTTTAAATCTTCCCAAAAATACAATCAATACACTTATTCTTGAAATCAATCATAGTACCCACTCGAGCCTCTTTCAATTCAAATTAATAAATAAAACTCAGAAAATTGTAATAAGTCGTGATGATGATGTAGAAGGATACAATTGTCTAATGACTAGACAAATTAAAATAATAACAAACCTTAGTATCAAATATTGGTGCAATCTCCTTATATTCTCAGATTCCCCTCCTTCAATGTTGTGTGGTAGATAATAAAGCTACAATGGAACAATAGACTAGTGTGCCTAACAAGTTCTTCATCAACCATTAATGATGCTCAAAATGAATAGCAACAAGAGCATCAATCACCAATGATCCTCTGAATATTTGCTTATAAATTTAAATTGCCTTATCACTAAAGCCTTACGTAAAATCTCTAAAAAGTAGTATCAAACACTATATAAAATTTTCATTCCTCCACAAATCAACACAATTTTGGTCCCCTAATAGAATCAACCAAGATTGGAAACAAAGATTTATGCCCTTGATCCCAAATATGGAATTCAAAAGGGTTTTTATCCTCTCAAACCTTGAACAAGCCAAGGGTTTCATCCTTAGATACCCTAGATTGAACAAACTATTCAACTCTAAAATAATGCAAAATATGACTTGAATGATTCTCAAATGAAGATATGTGCCTTCATGATATACCTTTTCAAAGTGGGTAATTCGGTCCTAATTATCCCTCCTAGTAATTAAAAATATTTTTTAATTTTTATTTTAATTATAAAAATATTATTAAGTTGCCCTTAAAATTAGAAATTATTAGTCCCAACTTAAATAATTATTAATTATTTTAATTTAAAAAGAAGATATGATAGTTTTTCCTTACCAAAATTTCTTACCCACAAGTAATTACAAACCTAGATGATGAATCGTGCTATAATGCCCATAGAGTCTAGATCTTGTTCCTATCAGGTGATGCATCTCCTATCAAATGAGGCAACTCCTTAGGGAGATCCATGGGGAGATGCATGATTATACTTCCCCATACGATCAATTAGGTCAAATTAGGAAGTCAATTAACTCCTCATCAATTCCTCTCAACCATTATGGGGCCATTGATCTTCTCAATCCTTCATTAAATCCTAACTATTGATTGGTATCACCTAAAATCTATAAATTTTCAACTATCCTATTATCTATTATTCTTTCCCACTCATTGTAGGAAATTTATATGTATATTATTCGAAATTTATTTGTGATAAAAATATGAGAGCAACCACTATTACGCCCTTCTCTAAGGTGCAAAATAGGAGAACAATGGAGCTAAGTTAAGGTTGTGTAAGACATGTATGTGCAAGTTTTTTATATTTCTTGCTATGCAACTTCCTTTTTCTCTATTGGTGTGCTTTATGATTTAGATTTTGAATTTATTTGATATGATGTTATTGTTCACTAAATTATATTCTAACACATTTTTAGGTCATACATTCTAGCACACTTGGTGAGACCCACGTCCCTATTTTTAACATTCAATTGAGTTTGTTTTGAAGAATTATAGGTTGCAAGTTACAATGATGCAATTGAATCTAGAATGATGATTTTGATGATAGATCGACACAATTAACATTTAGATTGGTTCCTTTGAAACCCACAATGACAAATTTGAGCTACATTGATGTATTTGATCTCACTGTTTTTGCAGATTTCAAAATTTATAGTGATACAATTGATAATTACAACAACCCATTTGACATAGTTTGATGCTTGAAGTTATAGCGACGCTTTTGCAACTTAAAATGATGCATTTGAAAATCACAACGATGTCATTGATAGGTAAATCAACACATTTGTAGGTAAAGTGACACATGTAATTTTTATAGTGCAATGTTTGATTTTTATAATGATGCATTTGATTCAATTTTTTTTTCTAGCCCTAACATTTGATAAATTCTTGGAACTAACACATCTATGCAACTATGAATTTTGTTGGAAAAAGACAAAACTATGAAACTACTAACATATTTGATGCAGGGTCTTGTGTCTTGAATTTTTATAGGTTAAATCACACTTCAATTTACTAAGGTAAAAGAATTTTTTTATTGTGTCTATTAGAGTCTTGGGTACATATGCTCTCCCCTGTGGTTGGCATGAGCTTGAGGATCAAAAATACCTTAGAGTTCATATCTTTGTTCTTTTACCTAAAGAAGTGTTATCTGTGTATTCTCTCCCCTTGTACCTAGTACAAGCCTAGGGATAAAAAACAATAACATTTTTCCTTCTTTTTATTTATTAGGAGGCCTCCTTGGGGATTCCATCACCCTAAGGGTACTCAAATATATTTTTGGGTGAGAAATAGAAAGGGGGAGAATGAAATTTGTACCCCAAGGTGTGGTCAGTGTCATTCGAGCCAAGTTGCAGGATCCTCAGTCCATCAAGACTCGTTAGGTGAAGAGAGTAGGGGAGACCCCCAATATTGGCCACTACAAATTGGCTCACTATTCTCCAATTCCATTTAAAACCTTTATTTTAGAATCCTATGACCAACGGTTGTTATTGCTAGTGGGTTGCAGTGTAAGGGATCATGCATGAAGTTACCCAACATGTACTGTCCTAGGGTGAGATTGAATTATTTAAAGGTGTAAAAAATTCAAGGGAAGGAGGAAGGTGAGTCATTAGACTAATAGAGACCTAGATATCATCCCCATTTGAGATTGAAACGTGTGTATCTACACATTCCTATGGTATTTTATTGTTTGGGCCTCTTCTAGCAAGACACACCTTTAATAATAATTAGGTTGTACTTCTTGGAGTTTATTTATTGTGAAGACCTATGAATGCCAATAATACCATCCCTTGGAGTCAACTTACTGCTATTCTCTTTTTTTTGTTATCTCTTCCCAAATAATTCAAAAAATAGTCTTACAAATCAGTCAAAACCAGTCAAACCCTAGCAAAATTTTAGTTATAGACTCAAGATTGTGTATTTAAATATCACTATGATGCATCTATTGTTACATTGATGTATCTAATTATCATTTAGTGTATCTGATTATCCTTTAATGCATTTGATATGTATAATGACACATCTAATATGTAGATTGATGCACTTGATATACTTCAACACGTCTAATTTAAATTGGTTATGTCAATCTAAAACCTAATTTTTCACACAGTGATACATCTGAATTTAGTTTGAAACCTTTGAAAAACACAATGACACCTTTGATAGTATAGTGATGCCTTTGATAACACAATGATTCCTTTGAAAAACATAGTGACACCTTTGATAGCACAATGATTCCTTTGAAAAACATGACACTTTTGAAAAACACAGTGATGCCTTTGATAGCATAGTGACCTTTTTGATATCTTCCTTAATGCATATGATCCTAGTTCGACACATTTGATACCCGTAGTGATGCATTTGAAACCTAGATCAATGCATTTGACTATCAAAACAATTTTCTAAAATCCTAAAATCTCCTTAAATGAACCTATAATTCATAACAGATCTAAAATCTACTAAAATACAAATGGACCAAAGGCTTAAAAATATGATCTTTAATAATTTATTCTATCACTCTTTCATCCTTTCCATCACATTTACAAAAAAAAAAATCAATTTTTTTGGATCATATCTATATCAAAAACACAATCATTCATCCATAAACAATGAACATTTCTCTACGAAAATTGATCCATAGATTATCTAGATCTTACATCCATCTATTTATAATTTTTCTTAGTTGCTTAGAAGTTTAAATTCTCAAGTAAAAGGACTAATTAGCCTATCAGTGTTATAAATTAGCATAGAAGTCCATCTTCTTCTAGGTTGATGTATTTCACACGCTTATCTGTTAATTTGAACTCATTAGTCTAGTCCAAATTTAACACATTAAACCAAATCTAAAATCATAATCTAAGATTTAGACACACTTCAGACCTTTCTTGGTCTCACCATCACACATATCAAATTCATAAAGGTCGTAAATCCTCAAAATTTATCGTATTCTAGTAGAAATAAGGTCCCAAACTAGAGAAAAATGACACCAACAAGAACCCAACATGATACCCACAAACCTAGACCCTTTCTAATAAACACAAGGCAAATTCCCACATATGTTTAGACCAAGAGGTTTTGAAACACCATCCCTATTAATATTAAGTACCAGGAATAGTCATAACATTGGTGGGGTAGTAAGAGATGTAACACTTGAGGAGTTGGTAGAAGCGTAACAAGAGGTTAATGCCATGAAACTGGTAGACTCACTTCTTGCGACCAATTATGACCAATACTTCTTATTACTCACACAAAAGGGAGCTAAATTGCCTTCTACATTTGACACCATACTTATACAAGATATCACCAATAATACTCCATCACAGACCTTGGGGGAAATGAGCTCCAATGACATCATACCACAAATCAATTTCTCCCTACCACCTTTCATGGCACAACAAAACAACTCCTTCATACAAACTAGTAACAACCTTACCATCTAACCTACTATTAGAACTCTCATTTATTCCTCATACTCTCCTAACTTCACACCTCAACAAATTGTCACCATCATCCCACAATCAATCATAGCCTCTAAATCCATGCAAGTGTTACCTCCCATACACAATCAAGTTCCCACATACACCATGCAAATAACCAATCCATTATACAACACAACATCTAGTAATACTATCACACCCACTTCAATAATTATTCCACAAACATCATCACTAACATCTCATATCTCACAAACACCTTCACCCAACTTACATACAAATGCAAACACCATTCAAAATCAAAACACTATCACCAATTTGTTATATCTATAAAACATTGCATTCAACAACTTTAACATCCCTAATTTGATGAAAAATACACAAACACCTCTCCATGCACCCCATACCTCTCAAACATTTACATCTAATATCTTTACCTACATAAGCAACAACCATATCATCGCCCACCAAAACTACAACCCCATATCACAATCTCCAAATGCTATCACCTTAAATTCTAGTCAAAACATAAATCCAATCAACCAAAACATCTATCAACATAACCCCCTTCAAAACATCATGACCTCTCAACGACACATCATCCCACAAAACTACCTTCATCAAAACTACAACGTAATCACATCTAACCAAAAAATTCATCAACATTACCCAACTCAAAACATCAAAAAACCTCAACTACAATTCACCATATCAAACTCCTTTGCTAACTCCAACATATCCACTCATACCTACATTCCAAAAAATTATTCACACATTCACCAAAACAACCCATCACCAAATTTTCCCAAGATTAATCATCATCACATCCCATATCCAACTATAACACCATCAACATGCCCACTCACATGAATGATTTGGCTCTACAAATTCAAGATCTACAACAACAAATTTTGAACATCAAAATAGGACCAATGAAGAAGAGATACATGCTAGAGGACATATGCCATTATCCTTTTGATAGGACAATATCGATGCCACCCTTTCCTCATAATTTTGAGATGCCTAAATTTGATAAATATAAAGGAAAGGGATACCCTCGCGAACACATTAGAGAATTTTAAATAGCTTTCTTAGAGTTTTTTAATAATGATACTTGTCTTATGCACCTCTTTCCAAGAAGCTTAGAAGGATAGGCCATGGAATGGTTTCTTGCATCCCATTTGGCATTAGGACTCTCAATGAAATGGCCAAAAAAATCATTTCACATTTATCCTATAACATAGAACACAAAGTCTCAATGACCTATCTATGCACTATGAAAAAAATAGTGGAGAAAATTTTGCCTCTTTCTTACAGAGATGGAGAAGCTTAGCCAGTAAGTGTCCATTCCATACACCCGATAAATAATTAGTCCAAATATTCATCCAAAGAGGTCCATTAAGACAAAAAAATGCCTGTAAAAAAAAATACACTCCTTTGAGAGAACTCATTGAATCATTGAAAAATTAGTTCAATCGAACTTAATCAGGCTTTCGGATTATACAATATGAACTAGAAGTTAAACCTATATAGTGGAAGGACACAAAGTTTTGTGACTACTATAGAGTAAAGGGGCATACAAATCAAGGTTGCTTTAAATTGAAGAATCATAACCAAGATCTAATTATAAGGGGGATATTGTTGTTGAAAACCAATCAAATACATTGAACAATGACCACATTATTGTAAAACATCCTTATATAACCATGAAAAAGGAAATTATCCCAATTAGGGTAGTACCTCAAATAACTATGCAAATTACAATGCAGTTAACTATGACTATATCATAACCGAATCCAAGGGACCGGCCAACATGTATCTACTATCACTATCAAGACTAAAAATCTTGAATATGTTACAACTCATAGAGGCAAGGTTAATCTCCAAGGAATCACATCCAAATCCCAATCTATTTATTAGTATAATATTTTAGATCATTTGGGGAAATTCCTACCTAGATTTCCATTTTAGAGCTTTTACACATGTTTCCCATTCATAGGGTTATCCTAGACAAGGTTCTTAAGGAATCTTCAATACCTATGAACCTAAATGTTGACCAATTTCAAGCCATGGTAGGACATATCATGTCCACACACCACATTAACTTCACCAATAAAGATGTCTCATCCCATGTACCCATACATAATTAATCTCTCCACTTAGAGGTATTCATCCATAAGCATAAAATTAAACGGGTCCTAATAGATGGTGGAGCCGGTCTAAATATTTGCATTCTAAAATTGGTCAGAACCTTGGAAAACTCTGAGGGATTCATAGATATGAACAAGAGGATAATCATTAAGGCATATGATGATGAAAAATTCACTTTCAAAGGGACAATCACACTTCCTATGAGAGTTGGTCCAATAGTGCAAGATAAGGTGTGTCAAGTCTTGGATCTTGAACTCCCCTATAACATCCTTCTTGATCTTCTATGGATACATGTCATGCAAGCTATCCCATATAATTTCCATCAGTGCCTAAAGTTACCCTATAATGGAACCAAGGTTACTATCTTCAAATGTCTTAACCCCTTCCATTATTTTCATAACTTGAAAGGACAAACAAGAAACCAAGTCCTGAGATATTCATCCTAAATTTATCCTAATGAGTTAACTAAATCATCCACCAAATCTCTTATACTTCTTGAGGTCAAGATCTAGGTACAAGACACAGGATGTGGAGAATACAACATAAAGCAATCCTTCTGCATAGGAAAACTCCCATCTTCACCTAGGTCTTATGGGAAACACTAAGAAAAGTAGGAGATTTCCATAATTGTCATCAAAATTAGTCCAACAACATTTTCAAAATGGGGTGAAATTCACAAATAAACTATCAAAGAAGACATTTCCAAGTGGCTATATAAGGATGAGGAAGACCAAGTCATAATCCCCTTCGAGAAATACATGAAGGGATTTCACATAATGGAGAAAATGGGAAATGACAGTCATAGTGTTCTTGGATTACAGGGACAAGGAATTGTAGAAACAATTGTAGTAGAAAAGATACCATGGTATCAAGGGCTTGGGTTTGGGAAACTAGAGATTGTGCCCTCAAATATCAAAGTTACCCTTGCAAAAGTGGATAAAACTTCTTTTGTTGTCGAGTTTTCTAATGAGGATACTTTTGATGATTCCTTTGAGTGTATCATTGACCTATTCCAAGATTATAATGTTCACACCATATCCTATATATCCTTTAATCCCAAACAATTAGACAATAATATTTCACTTGTCTATCCCCAACTCATTGATTGGGACCAACGAGGACCTAATATATACGTATTCCAAAATGATGAAGTTGTCGCCGAGTTCATGGGACTTCAAGATGGGATACCATTGGGGGATCATTGAGTTGGTTTCACCATTGATATTAACACAATGACATACTTCAGTGAGGATTCCAACCTTCCAATTGTAGAAATAAAAAAATCATAAAGAGGTCCCCTAGTGAAAACCACAACACAAAGTTTTCAAACCACAAAATAGTAAAAAAAAAGGACACATCTGAGGGTGAAAACCTTTCTAAGACACCTAAGGATGGAAGGTTTGATAGTATCTCGATGAATGAAGAGATATATCTAGTGCTTATAAAAAAATATAGGGAAGCAAACATCAGTACCTTAGACAGTGTCTGAATCACATAATTTGCAACTTCACTATCGAAGCAGAAAAGGGATAAATTCATGGTATTCTTAAAAAAAACAAGTGAAATTTTCATGGTCATGTTGGAAATTCGAAGGTTTTCATTGATGTCAACAATGGAATTTGGAAGATTGGAAGATTTTCATTGATGTACATTACTTGTATAGTTTAGTAGTTGCTCTGGTAATGGAAGTCTGTTGATCCAATAGTTTGGTCTGGATTATCTTATTTTGTAAGATTCATTCATAAGCTGATATTATGTTCTATCTCAACTTCATTTGCATCCATTGAAAATATTTCAGTTGACTTGACTACACTATTGGAAAGATACTGTTACCAATAGTTTGGAAAATAATGTTCTGCTTATATACTGGGTTAGTATGTCAATTTTTTGGTCCAAATTCTACTTCAAAGAAAGATATCACTACAAGAATTTTTACATAGATTTGTGACTACAAGACTCATCTTATCTCGAAGTTTTGTGATGATATGTGAATGCATACAAAAGATATGAATGACGATGTTCTCTTCTGAAGACTATAGTGAGTTTCTGTACAACACATTGATGTGGGAGATTCCAAATTTTCTCAAGATTAATTATTTTGTCTTGTGGAGTTGAAGATAAGTTATTTGATGTCATATAAAGGATAATTCGATGTGTTAACAAGTTTTTGTGTTACACATTTGATGAATTGCATATTCATTTGGAGTTTTGATGTTTTAGGTCTAACTCTAACCAACCTAATTATGAATTGGTGTTAAGAAGATTAAATATGCGTTGTGAATGCTATATGGATATATCTTAGGTCCATGTCAACTAATACCATATGTTAGATTCTTTTGTTGGGCACAAAGATGAATATTATTTTGAGGATAATACCGACACACTTGGTTTTGATGTGAGACAAGGTTTCTCTAATTAGACCGACCTAATTAGTGAAAGTGAATGTATATGATATATATGTAAGACGTTTTTGTGAAGAAGAGAAGCAAGGAAGAAGTGTGCAAAAAATATGTGAAATAAGAAGAGGGATGGAAGTCAAAAAGTACTAATGTATGTCATTTTATATGTGAGCAGATAATATATTTATAGGGAAGTGTTTTATATACTGTGCTTCACTAGAATTGAACTCCAACACTTGAGGAAGGTGCATTCTATCTTAGTTCATCTCTTAATAGTGAGCCTTACTTTGTTTTGTAAATTATTTCAAGTTGTGAGTCTTCAAGGATAGTGTGTCCTGGAAGTGAGCCTTTGTAATATTCTATATCTAGATATATTATATTGTGAGCTAATCCTCACCATGGTTTTTCCCATTTTGGGTTTTCCATGTAAAAATATTGGTGTTCATGTTTATTGTCATCTTGTGTTAATTTCATCCTTTCACTAATTGTTATAGTTAGAATTATGCTATTACTTGGATGGATATTATGTAAATGGTTTGATGGAATAATGATTCACCCCCCTCTTAGTATTTTGAGTGTTGATCAATTGATTGTTGCAAGGTGTCACCCTTGGTCTCCTCGACATGGGACAATGCAACACTTAGGATTCGTGAAATGGTTTAACCGCCTCATGTGGATCTTGGATCTTGTATAAATCCAGTGGTTGTATCAAGCCTTAATAGGTCAATATTTTGGTGCAACAGTAGTCGACTTTGCAACAATTGGTATCAGAGCTGAGGTCACAAGTTCAAACCCCTCACTTGTGCTAGGGGGATTATTGCAAGGTGTCACCCTTGGTCTCCTCGATGTGGGCCAGTGCGGTGCTTGCGCTTCGTGACATGGTCTAACTGCCTCCCATGGATCCTGGATCTTGTATAAATCTAATGGTTGTATCAGACATTAATGGGTTGATATTTTGGCGTAATGAAAATCACCTTTGCAACAAGTCCTACATGGAAATTATAGGTTTAGATCTAGTGCTACACCATCTAATAATAACCCCAAGAGAAAAACTAGTAAAATAAAAGTTACAAAAATTGTATCCCTAAATAGAATAGTTAGTCAAAGTAGAGCTACAAAAATTGTTAGATGTCAAATTCATCAGAACTATTGAATATATTGAGTGGATATCAAAATTATTGCCTGTTACCAAGCCAACTAGGGGAATTTTCATATGCATTGATTTTAGAGACCTCAACAAGGCATGTCCCAAAGATGGCTTTCCTTTTCCAAATATAAACATGATTGTGTGCTGGACAGTAGGGCATGAGATGTTGTCTTTAATGGATGGATTTTTAGGATACAATCAGATTTACATAGCCCCTGAGGATCAACATAAAATGACCTTCACTTGTCCATGGGGAACCTTTTGTTGGAACGCCACATGCCCTTTCAACCTCAAAAATATCAATGGGTAATGACCTCTATATTCAATGATATGATACATATGGAGGATTATGTTGATGAACTATTGGAAAAGTCACTCAATAGAGAAGATCATTTGGATATATACTTGCCAAGATTTTTGAAAGGATTGAGAAATACAATGTTAGACTAAATACTAAGAAGTGTGTCTTTGGGGTTACATTGGGAAAACTACTGGGGCATATTGTGTCTCACATAACCATAGAGGTGGATCCAAAAAATTTCAAAGCCATAATCGACATGCCTCCTCCCATAAATCTCAAACAAATATGTAGATTACAAGGAAAGTTACAGTCCATTCACTGATTCATTGCATAACTAGCTAATAAGTGTCATCCCTTCACGTACCTTTTGCATAAGGGTGTTACCTTCAAGTGGGATGAAAATTGTCAATAGGATTTATAACAAATGAAAGGTTGTCTCACATCTCCTCCAGTGTTAATGCCACCAATTCAGGGAAAACCATTGTTATTATATATCTAACACATCAATAGAACTAGGTGCTCTCCTCACATACCATGATAATTTCAGTAAAAAAAGGGTCATCTAATACATTAGTGGTACTTTGGTTGGCTATGAACTTAACTATACACTCTTTGAATGTGTCTATTTAGTGATTGTTTTTTCTTCAAAAAAACTAAGACATTACATGCTAAACCATAAGAACAAACTCATTGAAAAGATTGATCCACTTAAGTACTTGTTGAACAAAGCAAAATTCATAGGGAGATTGGCTAAATGGGTTATGATCCTAAGTGAATTTGAAATTAAGTAGATAGAAAGGTCATCAAAGTAAAAGTGATCACAAACTAGTTAGTGGATGTTCCCATTATTGCAGATCACCCTAGTATTAAAATTCCTAGATGAAGGTATATTCACGGTAATCCCTACTCACACATGGAAACTTTACTTTGATTGTTCATATACTCAACATGGATCAAGAGTGGGTATACTATTCATAACTCCATAAGGTGACTGTATATTGAAATCATACTGATTGGCATTCCCTTGTACAAACAATATCACTAAGTATGAGGCATTAATCACAAGAATCAAGATGGAAATGCAATGGAAACTTAAGAAACTGCAAGCTTATGGTGATTCCCAGTTGGTTGTAAAATAGGTGAATGATGAATATCAGACCAAAGATGAAAAAATTATACCCTACAAAAAGATGGTGGATAGTTTCAAACAATACTTCAATGATATAACATTTGAGCAAATCCCCAGGTTAAACAACAAAGTAGTATATGCCATGGCAACCAGTGAGTCCCCCTTGGGGAAATTTTGCACAATATTCAAAATTATGAATTCTTAGTGGAAAAACTCCTGATCCCCACATTCGATGTCTTAGAGTCTGAACTTGTGTGCAAAATTGTTGGTACCAACTCTCCTTGGTACCAGGACATCTATAATTACAACAAATAATTCTAACTAATTTATCGAACAACCAGAGGAAAAATTCATTAGATGTTCATCTCGCTTCCTCATTTTAGGCAATACACTCTATCAAAGGTGTTTTGATAGTACTCTTCTTAGATGTCTTAACTTGAAAGAAGCCCAAATTCCCCTATAGGGGGTACATGATGGTATTTTTTGGTCACACTCTAGTGGTCCAAATCTAGAAAAGAAACTAATGAGAATTGGTTATTATAATCCTAGAATATAACAAGATGCCCATCAATTTGCTCAAAAATGTTAGAAGTGTCAGCAAGATAGAGACCTTATACATGGACCGACATAGGAGCTTCAACCAATTACCACATTATGGCCTTTTTCACAATGGAGACTTGAACTCATAGGTAAAATCCACCCCCATCATCCAATGGTCATAAGTTTATTATCATAGCCACACAATATTTCACAAAATGTATTGAAGCCATTCCTCTCACCGACATCATTGGAAAGAAAATAGCTAAGTTTATTTTAAACTATACCATCTGTCAGTATGGTATTACTTCAACCATTGTCACTAACAATGGTTGACCATTTAAAAACTAATATATATGTGAGATTTTCCACAAGTTTCACATCCAACACCATTTCTCCACCCCATATTATCCACAAAGTAATAGTCAAGCTGAGACATCAAATAAAAAAATATTGAAAATCCTCAAAAAGATGGTCAATGAAGTTGGTCATGACTAGAATATCATCTAAATCTTGCCTTGTGGGCTTATCAAACTAATATTTACACACCCATAAGAGCCACCTTGTATTCCCTAGTCTTTGGAACCAAAGCATTTTTACCTATCGAAGTCGAGCTCCCATCACTAAGAGTTTCTTTACAACATATCATTAATGATGAAGAACATGTAGTTTCTAGACTGCATGACTTGGAATTTCTAGATGAAAGGAATTTCAATGCACTAAATAACCTACAAGCTTATCAAAATTGCCTTTGTTGTAGCTATAATAAGAGGGTTATATCACACAAGTTTAAGATAGGAGACCTAGTACTCAAAGAAAATAAAAAGAACCAACAAGATCAATAAAAGAAAGGGAAATTTGAGCCTAATTGGTTGGGACCCTTTGTTATTACAACTGTGTACAAATAGAGAGCATACCAACTTTCCACACCTGAAGGGGAATCGTTATATGAGCCTATCAACAATGTTCGCCTTAATAAATTCTTTGCATGATCCTTAGAGTATCCTAATTCAAAAAATACAAAAAATAGGAATATATATATACATATGTATACATATATATATACATATATACATATGTATACATATATATATACATATATACATATGTATACATATATATATACATATGTATGCATATATATATATGTATATATATCTCTACATATGGTGAAAACCTATTTACAGGCACCATATGTAGAGACCATTATCACCCATCTATTAGTGATCAATCTATTCCACCCATAATAAATACCTTCCATGTACCTTACCATCCTTATCATGGCTTGCAATTATTGATATATTTAGTGTCAAAAATTCATTTCATCTCATGTCAAAATAAGTTTCTCAACATGGACATCCCATAATAAATAAAGACATATACCCAATTGGGGGCATTTCCTCAACCTAGTGTTTGGATTGGATCTTTGGCATTAGTATTGGGAGGAGAAATTGTCATAGCCACCATAGCACCATTTTAAATTTTCCATAATAAACAAACCCATTCATTACATCCCATAATACATTTAAATCACCCTCACTCACAATAACCACAATAAATTGTCAATTTCCTAAACAAGACATTTAAGCAAAAACAAACTATGCAATACCCAAAGTCATCGAGTGTTCACGAAAAAATCATGTTAAACTATATGCAACCTACTTATCAGTTGCCAAAATTGCTTTAGAAACCTTATCCAAATGATCATGCTTTAACAGATGCATCCTTCCTACAATAGGCATTATCCACTTTGAGCAAATATCTTCTAGCAATAAAATCAGATAGTTGTTGATCTGTTTGACAAGTGAGTCTTTTTATTGCTTGATTGATCATATTGTACTATTCAATGTTCCTTGAGGATATATTAAATGATTAGAGGAGCAAGAATGGGGCAAGTTCATTGCTTTTGTATGTTGTGTTTGTGGACTATTCTTATGCGTTGCTATGACGAGTATGGTCCTTGTGTGTGTGTGGGACTAGCTCCTAGCATTAACCATCATCCTTTGTATACAAGGTCATTTAAATACCTTTATGCATTAGGGCTATCATGATTTTAAACCATGTTCCCTTACATATTTTGACAAGGTTCTATCATGTCTAGTACGGATAAGGATATTCCTTCTTGTTTGCAATGTCAAATTCCAGGAAAAGGATACCAAAGTCACCATGGCTTATCATACCTTGGTGTATATATATCCACTTGCCACAAATAAATAACTTTATGATAATAAAAAAACACAAAATAAAAAGCACAATATCTATCAATTTTTATATTAATCCAAAACAATCTATTTCTACCCATCTATCTCATACCTATCTATTTCATCTCATTCATCATCCATCCTATTATGTGATGTCGATAAAAAATAACCATCTCATCACTATCTTCCACCATATTAACCGACAATCTCATAACCTCCTCCCTCCCCACCTTCCTCCTCATTCAGATCTTTCTTATCCTACTATTGCCATTTTGCTTCATCTCTATCACATCTACCCAACCCTTTTCGAGAGTTTGACCTAAACATTTCATTTTTTCACCAACCTCTCGAGGGAGCATCCTACCTCCACTTCTTCAATCATTGGGGAAAATTGGGGCATGTCATCACAAATTCTTTCATACTTTCTTTGAAACAACGTTGTAAAAATGCATTGTCTCAAAAGGGGCAAAATGTAAACACCTAAATTTGACTAACATATTTCTTTTGAAACATCACCATTTCCCATCATTAGATATCATCAATCTGTCTTCTACATTTGCTTAAATAATTTTACTATTTAATTAAATAATTTCACTATTTAATTAAATAATTTCACTATTTAATTAAATAATTTCACTATTTAATTAAATTGTTTCATTATTTAATTAAATAATTTCACTATTTAATTAATTTTTTTCATTATTTAACTAAAAAATGCATTTTCTCAAAGAGGGGAAAAATGTAGACACATAAATCTGACTAACATATTTCTTCTAAAACATCATCATTTTCCATCATTAGATATCATCAATCCGTCTTCATTATTTAATTAAATAGTTTCATTGCTTGATTAAATAGTTTCATTACTTGATTAAATGTTTCATTACTTGATTAAATTGTTTCATTATTTGATAAATTGTTTCATTATTTGATTAAATTGTTTCATTATTTGATTAAATTGTTTCATTATTTGATTAAATTGTTTCATTATTTAATTAAATAATTTCACTATTTAATTAAATTAATGTTATTTCCCCTTCATCCTAGATAATTAAATAATTTTTAATTATTTAATTATATAAAATTTAAATTCTCCCTCCATTTCTACTTTAATTAAATCATTTCATTAATTTTTTATATTATCACTTTTCCTCTATGTTAATTAAATAATTTTTATTTATTTAATTAATTTACTAATTATTCCTCTTTCCTAGTTTAATTAAATAATTCATTTCTCATTTTTCACTTCTCAAATTAAAAAATAATTTTAAAATATTTAATTTATGTAATTATTCTTCCATAATTATCCTCTTCTAAAATAAATAAAATTATTTATTTCCCCTTTTGCACATGAAATTAATAATTTATTTATTTAATTATTTATTAATTACTCATGCATTTCTACCTCACCAGTCAACTCCCACTCACTTCGAGTTAACTCAATCAATTCAATCCACTATTCAATCTATTTTGTTTCACTAACAGTCAATCACACTTATCTCTTCAATCAATTCTCTTAATTGATCCATACGATCAATTAGCTCAAATCATGAAGGCAGTTAACTCCTCATCAATTCCTCTCTACCATTATGGGCCATTGATTTTCCTAGTCCATCCAATCCTGACCGTTGATTGGTATCACCAGAAATCTATAATTTCAACTATCATATAATCTATTATTCTCTCTCACTCACTGCAGGAAATTTATACATATATTATTTCAAAGTTATCTTTTGCTGAAAATATGAGAGCAACCACCATTACACCCTTCTCCAAGGTGCAAAATAGGATAACAATGGAGATAAGTTAAGGTTGTTATGTAAGACATTTTATGTGCAGGTTTGTTGTATTTCTTGTTATGCAACTTCCTTATGCTCTATTGGTGTGATTTATGATTTAGATTGTGAGTTTATTTGTATGTTAT
Organism: Sequoia sempervirens; assembly: GCA_007258455.2. NCBI lineage: Eukaryota > Viridiplantae > Streptophyta > Pinopsida > Cupressales > Cupressaceae > Sequoia > Sequoia sempervirens. The sequence continues at coordinate 1,021,380 of VDFB02000009.1, read as the reverse complement.
TGTTCACTTTCATAGTGTAACACATTTTTAGATCATACACCAACCACCCATATGCTCTTCTTTGAGGTGACAATAAATAAAATTATTCACAAATTTCCACAAGAACCAAGGTTACCACATATATTCACCTTCATGTTTTTGTTGATGATCCCTTGCACAAATATCTACCTTTTGAGTTACTCCACCATGCTTATGTTGTGCTACTCCATTATTCATTTGAACTTTTCCTTGAGATCCTATAGTGCTCATAACTTCTTCAATAGGAAGGATATTTCTAACATAACTTCTCCTTAACATAATATTTAAACCTTTTCGTGAGACCTTGAAGTGCCTTTGTGTTATGTAAACAACTACCTTTATATAAAAGATGCATTCAAACACTACTAGGAATATGTGTTGTACACCTTGCATAATATTGGATTAATTTAATTATGTAAAATGAATATTTGTTTGTGGTGTGTCCTTAGGAGATGTATTTATGCACATTAAATATTTATTTGGCGCCACTTGTAAATTTGTATGTAACATGGGGTTAGATATTTTATGTATGGGTTGCACATGGGAAAATAATTAGCATTGGGAAAATTAGTACCAAAAATTAAAAGGGTCAATGGCTTTGTGAACTCATGGTTTTGAGTCACATGGTTTTACTTTACTCTTGGTTGTATTTGTGTGAGCTTGAGTGTATAAAAGCAAACACATTTTTAGTGGTTGAGGTTGGTTGTTGATGGTTTTGGCTTTGTTGTCATTGTATTGAGTCTTCTTTTAAGGAGTGCATATGTGAATCATGGCATTGGATGTGTGGATACATGCTTGAACACATGGAGAATGCATTGGAGAGGTTTAATGTTTTAGAAGTATTCATAGAGACTCTATAAGTGTATTGTAATATTTCATTTCTAAATAATACATTGAGTGTGGATGCCTTTGGAGGTTGGTGTTTCCCTCTTGATGGTTTTCCTAGGGTATACCTTGTGTTATCTTATGACATGTATTTGATCTTTACATATGGTTATTATGTAAACTTATAGCATGTTTTTTTCTCATGGGGTTATGTGGGAATTGGTTTGATCAACCTGTATGATTTTTCTAACCTTTGGTATTAGAGCCATGGTGGTGGTTGTGGGGTTTCACAGATCCTTGTTTTGGTATAACCTTTGGATGAGTAGATCTGATGCAAAATTGAAGCCATGACAATGCATTTGAGATTTCAAATAATTAAAGGTATAAGACACATTTATAGGTTCTTATGTTGCATATTGGGGTTTGTAGCTTTGTTGGGAATTTGGTAGATCTGAGGTTTGAATATGAGTTTGGAAAAAAGTTTTTTTTAAAATTTTTTTTCTTAGTGTTCACCATGAGGGTTTTGTAATTTTACAGATGAACCCATAGGACAAAACATACCTCACCATTGGATTTAGGAGCCATGAGAGATGGAGATTGATATAAAACTTAACCTATTTTGGTGACAAAAAAAAGGAAAAAAATATTTTCCCTCTCCCTTGGTTTGGTCATATGGTTGTACAATCATCAAGTTTTATGGATGAAAAAATAACCCTGCAAAAAAAATTAAATTGAAAATAAATAAAAATATAAAAAATATTGGGGGTGTGGAGGCCTGTAGACCCTCATACCCCTATGTAATGATAGGATTGGCAAACTACTAGTGGTATGGGGGTTTTAGTCCCCATTGATAGCCATGGCGATAACCTTTGGCCCTTGGTCGTGGTCCCTTGGTCCACTAGGGCCAAGCCATAAGTCCTTTGGGGGACATCAAAACTTAAAATAAAATAAAATTTAAACCATATTTTATAGTTTTTGCTCCACCACTAGTGGTGTACTACTTGGGCATCATTGGTAGGCCACTTGAGCGCTGCTTGCTAGTCACCCCTATAGGGTGAAATTTTTTCAATTGGGCATAACCTTCACCCATGAAGTAAAATTTTTTACTTCCAATAGGCAAAAAAAATATATCTTTGAACACTACATAGTGTTATGGGTTTTTTTTGTTGATTTGATCATCTTTGTCATATTTTGGTGCTATGAAGCTAGGTGTTGCTTTGAAACATGTTTTTGGTCATAAATTTCATGTATGGAATTGTATTTTCAATTTCAAATAGGAAATGGAGAGAATTTGTAGCATAACACATAGTAGTGCTGATGGTTTTTCACTTGGATGAGAAGAGAGAAGTTGGTACTTGATTGATCACTTGTAGGAGCTTGAGATTGGAGGTGTGATTCTCTGAGCATTCAAATGAGTGAAGAGGTGAAAACTTGAGGGAGTGCACATTTTTCATGGGATTTACATGATGGCATATAGTTTATTATAATATTGGTACTTCTTGACATAGGTTTACAAGTGTTTTCAAAGTTTGAACTTTGATGGTGACATTTACATAGGTTGTCTTTTGGTTTGAGGACATGGATTGACACGTGTGAGAGACTTGGAGTCTTGGTTTGGTGAGAGTTGAGTGTAGGTAAAATATCAATGATAATTGTGGTGTCATGGATATGCATGTATATTTATGCATTGGCACCACATGATCATGTATGTGGTTGTTTGGTGGTGCCGTGATTCAATTTTGGGAGGTCATTCTTATCTCCTAGATGCTTGCTTGGTTCCTTATGGTAATTAGTTGTGAATTTTATGGGAAAATCATAAATGTGGTTGATTTGGTGTTTTAGTCTTTAGATCTACATGTTATCTTCTTAGTTATCTGAGTTTGCATGTTTCATTGGTTTTGTATCTTCAAGTTATGCATGTTATGGATTAACTACCCATTTTATTGTATTAGGATGTATCAATTGTGAATTATCTATATCTATGAGATTGATTCAATCGACCTTATTTTTGGTTATTTGTGTATTAGTGTATTACATTGAGATGAGAGGATGGATGATGGTTATAGTGTTTGGATAGTTGGCTATGGGGACTTGTAGTATGTGTTTTAGCACAATTTCATGATAGTTTGGTTACTCATTTTAATAGGAGATTTTGATAGCGATGGTCTAGGGGTGTGGGATTGATTCCTAATATTTTGATGGCAGTTGCATCTTCTTGAATTGAAGATCATGGTTTTACTTTACCCCTTGGGATCTCTTATTGTTGAGTTATTTGATTGTGTTGGGGCCACATATAATCTTCATTTAGGAGATGGTTATCATAATTCCTACAGAGCTTGGTTACATGATTTAGAGGGAGCTTTGGCAGTGATGTGGGTTCATCATTTGATGGTGAATGATTTTATTCAGTATTTTTTTTTTCATGGAGGAGCTCTTGGATTACGTTGCTATAGTAAGAGTTCTTTGACATGTTCATTTTTATTGATAGGAGATGGTTACCTTCATGTGATTTGAAGATGTCGATATATTGGTTAGCCATGGTGGACTCTCCAATCTTTGGTTGAGGTGTCATGTTTATGACCTATCAATTTTGATAGGTGATCCTTTCTTATAGGATGCCTAGAATTGTGTCTTGGTTTATTCTTGTATGTGCACGTTAGATTTTTGACATGATACATGCGCTCTTGAGAGCATGATATGTTCATTAGCACATATGATATTCTTTTAAGGAGATATAACATCATGATTTCATGATTGAGTTCCTGATATTGTGATTGGAGATTTGATAGTGGTCTTGTTAGTTTTGTTGGTATTGAGTTATTGATCATTTTATTGGGATATTTATGAGAGCGTTGTGTTGCATTTGGAGATTAACATAGATTGACTAGTTGTAGATGCTCAAGGATACTTGGAGACTTGGGCGAGGCTAGATTTATATTGGGTTTAGAGACATTTAAGACAATTACTCTTTGATGAGGTTTTAGTTGGAAGTCTAAGGAGCCTTCACTTGGATATGGACAAGTTTGTGATGTACCTACAAAGGAGATTGTTCTCAGAGAGACTCGTGATGACTTGGTTATCTTGGAGGAGCATTCCTATTCCCCACTCTTGGTATACTTGGAAATTTATCATCTAAGACAAATTTTCCCATTGTTGTTTTTAGATGCATTATATTTTAAAATTTGTTTTCTTGTGGATATGGATATTGAGCTATGGATAGTTAGTTCTGGAGGGTTCATTTGAGGGATGTTTGGCATGGTTATCTCCTTGTGCATACGAGTTCATTTATGATGTCATTCATTAGTGAGGAGTTTTAGGAGATGTTATTGGGATAATTTCTTTATATAAGAATGGATTTGAGTTTGGTCTTCCTTGTTTTGAGAGGCTTATATCCATTTCGGTGATATGAGATACATATATTTTATTTGATCTTGGAGATTGAACAATTGGGTGTTATTGAGGATTTTAATTTGGGGTTGTGAAGGAGATCATACTTAACATAGCTGAGCATTTAGAGGTGTGTATAAGGAAATTCTACATTCTTGATTTGCAGGTTCTCTCTTTGGTCTTGTTTTCTTCTTGGACATTTGTATTCACATGACATTGTATTTGAGGTTTTTGTAGAGCTATGGTGTTCACTATTTTGTGGTCACGTTCATTTTTCTTTGGTGATAACATGAAGGTTATTTGATATATTTCTTTTGTTGAGTGTGGAGAACATGGGAGAGCTATAAAGACTTGTGATGAGAGTTGTATTTCAATAGAATTTTTTGCATGTTTTGCATATCTTTGTGGATGTTTCTTAGTATTACATGATATTGGTTACACCTTCTATGTGATGTTATTAGTATACTTGGTATGCCATGTTTTGGCAAGAGACACTGCACATGTCATCTAGTGTTGTCATTGATGGCAACCCTAGTCAGTGATTCTATCCACACTTTAGTAGTTGCTTATACCGGAAGTCAAATTGAAGTTTTGTGATTAATTGTCAAGCTAGAACAAAGCATCCGACAGAGTTGTGTTTTTCAATTCATATGAAATTTTATGTTATCATTTTAAGTTGTGGATCTCAGGGAAGGTTTTTCGATGTATGATCTATGTTATCCTTGAATTATAGAGCCTCATATCGATTTGTGTGCAAGTTAGAAGATCCGGTTGATTGATTTTCTATCTATTAGTGCAAGAAGGCTGACTAAGTGAATATAGCGTGCTGTGGATCTTCGAGGAGTAATTGTTTGAAGTGTTTTATGTTTGAGCATGTTGTTTTGAGTCCTCACTATGTTGTGGCCGACTTTGGTTTGTGTACATTAAAAATTATCTATAGATTGAGCTGACGGTTTGTAAATATTTTATGTTTTATTGAAGTTGACAAGTGGTTGATTAAATCTTTAGTTGCAGATATATATAAGTGATCATTTATATCATTTGGATGTATGTAAAAAGTGTGTTGATGTATGTTGTGAAAGTCAAAAGGATTATAATGTGATTATGCACAGTTTCACTTGTGCATAAAAGGATTTGTGATCCGAATTAAAGCAGACAGAGCAGAAGTGTAGAATCAAACAAAAGGTCAAGAATCTAATTTACTGACCTGAAATTCCTTTGACTAGATCCAAATGTTTGTAAGACAACGAGTCTTCCTTTTGTAACTGAGTAGTGATCTCTAGGCAGTGTGCTTGAATGCATGTGCATTCCTTTTGTAAACACTTATTTTGAGTATACTCTGATTGGCCTTCCACTGTGGTCTAACAGGGTTTCCATGTAAAAATCCTTGTGTTATGGTGTTTTGGTTGATTGCTTTGTGTTCTTGCATCTTTCTTTTGGTTCAATGTTGTAAGTGGTTTAAAGATGAGGTTAATAAAGTTAAAATTTGTAGAACACTGATTCACCCCCCTCTCAGTGTTCCTTGATTCCAACAATTGGTATTAGAGCCTAGTTCCTCGGAAGAAGTTTAATAGCTTGGGGAAGATCCAGGAAAGTGATTCAATGGATTCAAGTAGTATTCAACAAAAATTTTTGGTGACACTAGATGATCTTGATTAGTCCAAATCTAAAGTCTGGGAATTGCAGGCAAGCCTCATGAATGCCGAGAAATTCATTCAATCATTGAAAGATAAAATCAATGAGTCTATGGAAAAGAGAAAGAACTCTTGTGATCAGATCAAGCAGAAAGAAAGTAAAAGTGTGGAAGATGAACACCTAAGTCAAGAATTGAAGGAAAAGATAGAAGAATGTGAAAATATTACCAAAGATAATGTTTTCTTGAAGCATGAGATGGAATCTATTGTGATGAGGATGACCAAGGAGATTGGAGGCAAAGAGAAGAATGAAGAGACAAAAAGAAGAATGAAGAGAATCTTGCTTAGTCCTTGAAAGAAAAATCTAAAGAATGTAACCGAATTACTGATAGATTCAATTAGTTGGATCTTGAGTTGGAACAATCCATAAACAATGAAGAAGAGCTTGAAAGACAGATTGTCACTCTGAGGGATGAACTTGCTACTAAAAATGAATACAAGGAGAAGTTCAAGAATAGCTCATCCGAGCTTGATAAACTGATTAAAAGTCAGAAGACTGGAAGTGACAAGCGAGGTCTTGGATATGAGAAAGGAGAAAGCTCTAGATTTGGTCAAAGGAATTTTAGGTCAGTAAATCAGATGAACAAAGCTAGAAGGTATCCGATAAGGCAACCTAATGCTCAAAGGTTCAATGGATACTATTTTGTTTGCAATAAATTTATTCATATGGCTACTCAATGTAGAAGAAAAATGAATCCAAGTGGTCCATCATTCTCAGGTCAATGTTTCAATTGCAATAAGTTTAGTCATAAGTCAATTGAATGCAAAAATATGTCAAACAAATTTTTCAATAGAGATGTCAGATGTTATGTGTGCAATAGATTTGGCAATATTGCTAACCAGTGCAGATCAAGAGAAAATCAATGGAACAACTGGTCTGGACAAAGAAATGTTGTGTGCTATAACTGTAAAAAATTTGATCACATTGCTAGATTCTGTAGAAGCAGGATGGGTTTGGTAAACAAAGGAAAACACATGCAGAAGGATGAAAAGCGAAAAGGAAAAGTTACTACAAATGAGATCAAAAAGCAAATGAAGAAGACATGGGTGAAGAAGAGTGTTTCAGATGTACGAAATGGTTTAGCACTAGAATCTGGCACTGGAAATTCCTCCGAGAATTAGTTTAGGGCCTCTAGTCTAGGGGGAGTTCTCAAGAAAATATTTTAACCCCCCTTGTCGGTAGTTGGTACCAAAATGTGGCAGATAGCATTGATTGCATTAGTGATGTGCAAATGTTTTGGGATCTCTTGTGGAGGAGATTTGTGCAAAATTGAAGGTCCGCAGAAGAATTTTCCTTCACAGTCTATGAAAACAAGGTATCTGGATGACCTAGGGAAAAACATTTATTGAGACAAAAAGTTAGGTGTGTGAATGATAAAAGGTTATTTCTATTCTTCATTTGTCACATTGCATTTTGAGAAGAAGTTTGGAGAGCTCTACAAGCAAATTTTGGGGAAGATTTAAGTCTGAAGGAGATTTGGCGATCAAACCCTAATCCGACAGAAGGTATTTATCTACGAACTCATGAACTTGGAAATTATAGAAATTGTTGCTCTATTGGTTGTTGATATTAAGGATATGCCCCGTCTTAAATTCAAATGGCACCCATTCAAATCCATCAAGATAGAACCATTAGGTGCATTTTCTTTCATTTTGTATGACGTTTTGCATATCAAAGATATTAGGGCATACATTCATGCAAATGTTGAAGAATTAGGAAGCTCCCAGTTGTTGAATTTGTACACCAATCACATTGTGGGAGAAGATTTTTGTGTAAAACCTGAATTCAAAACTCTGGAGGAGAAGTTCACTCAAATTGTGAAGTTTCTTGTGTTCGAAGAAAATGAATGGTTTTGCTACATATTGAGTCTAGTGCATACTGAGTGTATGTGGTTAAGTCAACCTTTCAAGATCACAAAGGAAGCTATAAGGATTGTTATTGTTTTGAATTCATCTGGTGGGTTGCCGATATTGAAATCTATGAAGAATCAAACAATCATAGATGCAACTAGTTTAGTTTTTGACAAAAGGGCCATGACAATCAATGACATTATCAAAGTGGATGTTAAATTTTCCTCTATGGTCATTGGTTACAAAATCTATCACTCCAGCTAGGATAAATTTGTATCTAGTACTGCAATCTATGCAGCTTATCAAATGGTCAAAGAAAATGCAGAATATGACCTGTGTGAGTTACTTCTGAGCCAATTAATTGAGAATCTTGGAAAAATAAAGAAGGATAAGAAGATCTCTTTCAAGTATGGTAATCTATTGTTGTGTCTATTCTTCTACTTCATGAATGAAGTTTTGAGAGTTGGAAAAGTGCATTAGCAAGGTGATAAACCGGTAGCTGTTCAAATTAGAGACACCTATATGGAATTGGTGACAACAAAGCTAGAAAAACTGCTATCTAGGGTTATTTCAAAAGTTTTCACAATGAAATGCAAGCCAGAGAAAGGATTCCCACATCTATTGTGGAAAATTACAAGGACACAATTTGCTTCATGGTTGACATTGATTAGTGCTTGATGGAAGTTGCATAACCTAAAACAGTGTGGATAATGCCTATGGGTTATGAGGTTGAGGAACACATTTTGGAGCTATATGCTCAACACTTGCTAAGTCAACCTTAGGATCTGACAAAAGAAAGGTTTGGTACCTTTTAGGAAAATAATATGGAAGTTCATGCACAATTGAAGAAGCCTATGATAATTTGGAAGGTAAGAAAAGAAGTGAAAGATTTTGCAGAAAGCATGGGTATATCAGATGAAGCAGTGAGGGAAGCTAGGAGAAAAAGAGAACAAGTTGAAGAAAGAGATCCAACTAGAACTGAGTTTTCTAGTCTGACAACATCCTCTACTAGATCTAGATCTACAAGGAGCTCTGCACTCTCATAAGGTCCTACAAAGAAGTCAAGCCCTATGAAAGATCAAGCCAAGAAATTTAGGAGAGAAGGAAAGAGGAAGAAGGATAAAAGCACAAGAGTCTATGTTGCTATTTCAGAGGATGAAGAAAATGAATTTCATGAAGAGGTAAGAGAAATTAATCAAATGGATTCAAAAGCATCTAAAGTCTCTAAGGACAAGCCCTCCGGTGAAGAGAAAGTAAAGACAAATATGAAAACTAACAAATTAGGTATGTCTATAGAAGAAGTGGAAAAATCCCTGATTAAGGATGGTAATCTTGGGCCACTTTGTGAATGGTATGGCACCTTTGATAGTGCCGGTCAGAGAATTCTTAAGGAAGCCACAATAAAATATCTGAATGATTTCAATATATCTCTCTACATTGAAATAATGTTTGAGTTACCTAAAGGTCTATATGAAGTCTTAGAAATGAGGAGAGTAAATGCAAGAACAAAAGAAAAAATGAGAGAACAAATATTTGTTGATTTGTGTTCGATAATGTCAATGGATGAAATGAAGAAAATTCTAAATAATGAAAAAAGGGATTTTAAGAGAAAAAAAAGGGTGAATAAGCTTATGATTGGGAAAACTGAAGAAGTTGCAAAAGACACTGAGAAAATCCTTAAGGCAGTTCTGTTGAAAAACAAATATAATGTTGTTTCTGAAGAAGCTCATAGTGAAGATGCTCCATCTAGTCTAGTAAATGAAGAAGGAAAAGAAGATACATTCGAGGATACTTTGAATCCTCTTGACATGCAAGATACTAAAATTCCTATGGAGACTGAAGCTCCTAAAGTTGTGTTAGTTGATGACATTGAGATTCCTGAAGCTAAGGAAGAATTTGTGGTTGAAGAGAAGGCTGAGGTAAAAGAGATTGTTGTGGAAGCAAGAGACACTGCTAAGGCAGTAAAGGAGTTCTTAGAAGAACAACAAGAGGAGTTTGATCTAGAACTAGTTAAAGGTCCTATCAACTTGGCCACTCTATCTCCCATTGAGAAGCTAAAGGTAGCATCATTTGCTTAGGCCAAGGAAAGAGAGGAAATACTAAAATTTCATATTGAAGACAGTGAGCTGCTAAGTCTTACATCTGGTATCTTGGAGAAAATCATGCCTACATATGTCAAGGATTCATCTGATTCTCCATTCGGTCAGCTAAAGAAACTTATCAACTCTGTAAGTACTCACTTTGAGTCACTTGAAAAGTCAGTTGAGGATAAGGTTAAGAAAGAATTTGATGCAAACAGGTTCAATAGATTGAAGGGAATGATTGCTAATGATAAATATTTGTTAGCTACCTGTGTAAAGAATATTCAAGGTGGTTTTTTTGAAGCTAGAAAAATTTATATGTCATGCTTATCATTGTCTAAGTTCATTGAGGACACTGAAAAGAAAATGAAGGAATATGAGAAACAGTTAGCAAATATCTCTCAAGTATTTGATCCTCTAACCATTTCTTTTGGAAAGAAAGAAGGTCAAGTTATATCCCTTCTTGAAAAAAATAAAATTTTGAAGCATGAAGATGACAAAAATGTTGAAAGGGTATGTGAGCTTAGAGGACTAATTGGTTCTAAAATGGAGACATTGCTTAGTGCATTGAAGGAAGCACAAGATGCTATGGCTGTGAGTGATCTAGAAAACCTTGAGTCAATAGAGATGCAATATTACTTATTCTGTGGTCACATGACTATTTTGGAGAGTCTCAAAAAGTGTTGGGACACAAGTTTGAGCCAGTTGAAGAGTAATTTTGTAGATATATTCAAGTTTATATAAGTTGTAGAAGCATGTTTGTCCATATGCAGTTTGTTCATAGAAATTTTGTTTTAGTTCTGGTATATGGATTCTAGTATTTGTCATTGATGTCAAAGGGGGAGTGTAGGATAGTGAAAAATGTCATATTCATCTCAGGGGAGTTGTGTTTTGAAGTTTTGAGATTGCAGTGTATTCATGTTGGTACTGATTTAACACTTAGTTATTTTTCACTAAATGTTTCCATCAATGCCAAAGGGGGAGGTTGTTATCAAGAGACACTGTACATGTCATCTGGTGTTGTCATTGATGGAAACCCTAGTTAGTGATTTGATCCGCACTTCAGTAGTTTCTTATACTGGAAGTCAAATTGAAGTTTTGTGATTAACTGTCAAGCTAGAACAAAGCATCCGACAAAGTTGTGTTTTTAAATTCATATTCAATTTTCTGTTATCATTTTGAGTTGTGGATCTTAGGGAAGGTTTTTCAATGTATGATCTATGTTATCCTTGAATCATAGAGCCTCGTATTGATTCGTGTGCAAGTTAGAAGATCCGGTTGATTGATTTTCTATCTATTAGTGTAAGAAGGCCAACTAAGTGAATATAGCGTGCTGTGGATCTTCGAGGAGTAATTGTTTGAAGTGTTTTATGTTTGAGCATGTTGTTTTGAGTCCTCACTATGTTGTGGTCAACTTTTTTTTGGTGCACATTGAAAATTATCTATAGATTGAGCCGATGGTTTGTAAATATTTTATGTTTTATTGAAGCCGACATGTGGTTGATTAAATATTTAGTTGCAGATATATATAAGTGATCATTTATATCATTTGGATGTATGTAGAAAGTGTGTTGATGTATGTTGCAAAATTTAAAAGGATTGTAAAGCAATTATGTACAGTTTCACTTGTGCATAAAAGGATTTGTGACCCAAATTAAAGCAGACATTACAAAAGAGCAGAATCAGATAGAGGGTCAAGAATGCGATTGATGTGCTTAATCAAAACTGTAATAAGACATTAGTAGATGTTATTCTCTCAGTTCAAATCTTTTGGATGTAATCCAAATGTTTGTAAGAAAGTGATTCTTCCTTTTGTACCTGAGCAGTGAGCTCTAGATAGTGTGCCTGAATGCATGTGCATTCCTTTTGTAAACACTTATTTTGAGTATACTCTTATTGTGGATTGGCCTTCCATCATGTTTTTTCCCCTAATAGTGTTTCCACATAAAAATACTTGTGTTATGGTGTTGTGGTTGATTGCTTTGTGTTTTTGCATCTTTCTTTTAGTTCAATGTTGTAAGTGGTTTAAAGATCAGGTTAATAAAGTTAAAATTTGTAGAACACTGATTCACCCCTCCCTCTCAATGTTCCTTGATTCCAACACCATGTTCATATTTAGATTTGAAATTACCCATACAATGAGAGTCCTTGGATGTGTATGTTCTTTATTAACAAGTTTGATACTCGAAGCTTGTGATTGCAATTTATGGGTTGGATATGTTGTTGGCATGAGTTATACTAATGTTTGGATACCTTTGAACTATGGATGATTGGATGGATTAGAATTTTTTGTGGTTTATATTTCCATTTTTCATGTGGGTTTCTTCTTCTTATGAAAGTATCTTGGAGCCTTTTTTTGTCACTTGGATTTGATTCGTGTGTTCTTTGGATTGGTGTACCTTTACCTTGGATTGTTCATTTTATTCCATAGGTGGCATATGGGAGGATGAAAATACCTCTTGTTTGATATGGTGGACATCTTGGATGTTTTTGTAGGTATCTTGATGGATTATGAGATAACTATGGAGATTAATGTGGCTTTATGTATGGCTATAATGATGTAGTTCATTGATTGAACCTTATGATATGTATACAAAAAGAGGGAGAATATTAGGAATAGGTTTTGTGGACCTTGCATAACATTGGATTAATTTATCTATGTAAAATAAATATTTATTTGTGGTGCATCTTTAGGAGATGTGTTTAGCCACATTAAATATTGATTTGGGGCCACTTGTAAAATTGTATGTAACATTGTGGTTAGATATTTTATGGGTCAGTTGCACATGGGAATATTCAATGTTGGGTGAATGGCTTTGTGAAATAGTGGTATTGAGTCACATGGTTTAACTTTACCATTTGGATGTATTTGTGTGAGATTGAGTTTATACAAGCATACACATGTTTATTGTTTGAGGTTGATTTTTGGTGGTTTTGACTTGGTTGTCATTGTGTTGAGTCTTCTTTTGAGGAGTGCATATGTGAATCATGGTATGGGATGTGTAGATACATGCTTGGACATATGGAGAATATATTGGAGATGCTTGATGTTTTAAAAGTATTCATGGAGACTTTGTAAGTGTATTTTAATATTTCATTGCTGAATAATGCTTTGAGTGTGGATTCTTTTGGAGGCTAGTTTTTTTTTATCTTGATGGTTTTCCCAAGGTATATCTTGTGTTATTTTGTGATATGCCTTTGATCTTTGCATATGGTTGTTGTGTAAGATTGTATGCATGTTTTTCTCTCATGGGCTCATGTAGGAAATTGTTTTATCAACCTACATGATTTTCCTATCAAACACTACCTCCTTTTCCTTGGACTGTGAATATGGAATGCTCAAAATTATGCTCAACTCTCCTAGATTGTTGTCATAATAATTACCTTATGTTCCAAAGATTCTTACTATGATACCAAAGCTATACCTTTTGGTAATTGGAATGGACTAGATTGTATGAAGGTTAGAATATGGTTGTAATAGTCCTATGTTGCTCAAAATTTCTCTCTAAAAAAATGTGTAGGATAGAAAATGTAACAATTATATGTTCATCAAAATCTCTCTCCAAACAATAGTGTGTAGGTTGGAATACTTGCACTTGGTGGCTCCAATAAGTGAGACCTCCTACACATTCCTACATATAACATCAAGTAAAGAAAATTTCCCCATACAAATCTATAGATACACATGACAAATATCATTAATCTAAAACATGAATTTATCAAAGTGATCAATAGGAATATAGTACCGTGGCTACCAAATTGAGTTTCCTTACTCAAAAACAAGAATGGAAAGTATGGAATTAACTATATACTAGTTGCAAAATCCTCCACCATGTGATTAAAAACCCTTCTATGATTGCAAATAAGGCACAAAAATAGGTTGGAGGTATTGGGAACAATAGGTCTAAATATGGAAACCATATTCATATTAGGACTTAGTCATGTTTCTTGCATCCAACACTTCTCCTTGACATGTATAGTTGGTGACCTCCAATAAGAAGATTTTATTTTACAAGTATCTCATTTAGTGACCACCTTAGGAGAGAAATATTAAGCATGTCGAAGACAAACCAAAAATTAATCATAATGAAATATCTTACCTAAGGAGAGACCTTTGGTTGTCTATATGCATTGAGTGTTTTGAGCTACTTGATTTCTTTGAAAATATAGATCCCTTATTTTTGTTGTAACCATGCTTGGGATTCCATTTACTATACCTTGAAGTATTAATTCTTTCTCTTCATCCTTAAATTTTAGCTCCACAGTGAGTTCTCCAAGATGATGCAACCATTATAAAACCAATTTTTTAAATTTTATATTAACCCATGATATATAATTCTTTGCTTAAAGTGATGACAATATGTTTTTCCTTCATGTGTTGAATGCACAAGACAACTGGAAGGGGGGGTGAATTAGTTGTACATTAAACATTAAAACATTAAAACATTAAAAACCTCATTAACATTTATATCTGCATTAATCCTTAAACCCTTATCATGCATTAGCAAAACATAAACATGAGAAGCAATAATGAAAACAAATTCATACACATGAAAATACAATATTTACATGGAAAACTTCATACACATGACAACACAAACTTCCAACATCATGATGCTTGAAATGATGAAACATTTCATGACATCTCATCCTCTTCTTGAGTGTAGTTAAATTTTATTGCATCACTTTGATATTTTCATAATCTATAGAACTTGAACCAAAGATATCTTAGCATCCAACTCAAAAGTGGGTTAGTGAAAGATAATTTCACATCCATCTCAAAAAGTGGGTTATCTAAATAATATTAAAAATTATTCCTATTTTATTGTTCAAACCAATATTCATACTAACCCAATTTTGTATAGTTACTTTTAAAGCCATAATTTTTTATTCCCAACTAATTGTATCTTCCTCAAGCTTCTTTGTTTCTTGATCTTCAATTCCTTGTTGAAAATTATCTCAATTAAGACCAACTTTGTATTTGCAACTTCTATTTGTTTTGGATTTAAAAAAAATAAAAATCCTCTCAAAGCCTATCAAGCTCATTAGTTATCTTATTAATTTTACTATCCATTGTTTCATTCTCTTGCTCCTTGAAATATGCTATTGTTATCACAGAAGTGTGCACCCTTTGACAAGCTAAGTAAATCACTTAGCCACCTTGTGAAACATGGGATGATCTCCCTGAGTGTGGGATCAAATGGTGAAAATCAACCTCCAGAGAGGGCCAGTTCCCTTGGAACTGTTACACCCCAATTGTGTAGTTACTATTTAATATTACTACATTGGGTAATATGAATGTAATGTGAATTCTAGAGTGCTTGTACCTTGTTATCAAATGAATGTTATCTCATTTTATGTTATCTAATTTGATGTTATCTCAATTGATGTTATTCATGGGGAAATACTGCACATATGTGAATGGGTGGTTATTGAATTATTATTCTAACTCTTGAAGATGTTTTACGTATATTGCATATGCAGTGAACAATTAACTATTGTGTACATGTGTTAGTGGATGCAAGTATATGTTCTATTCCTCCAGGTGGAAGGGAAGTATCACTCAGGAGAAGATCTTGGTTGGGTAACTAGTAAAATTAAACTATCTGAGCATATACACACACCACATTAGAATGATTGAGTTAAGTTATTTTGTGGGTAGTTGGTAAGTCATCCTTAGCTGATATGTTTGAATTTGAGTCTTGTTTACTACTACATGCATTATTGGGTGATGTTTATCTATTGAGCTTTTGAGATCTTTCTTGTACTATTACAATTATATTGACAAGTGGGATGTACATAGAAATACGTGTATATATATGCACACATTTCAATGGGATCTAACAACATGTATAGATTTACCACACATAAACACTTATCAATATGATGGTGATTGTGAATGGCTGTATGTGAATCATATGTGAACATATATATATATATATGTGTGTGTGTATAGTATATACACGTAGCCATATGTATATGTATATCGATACATGCATACACTGGCAAATGGACATGCTCATACAAATACATCGATATAGATATACCTACATATACGTGTACATAGAGGCATATATATATATGCATACATTCAATATAATATGTTTATTATATATACTTTCTTTCCTGTACTCATATATATATATACATACATACATATATATACATATATATATATACATATATATAAACATATATATATACATATATATACATACATATATATACATATATATACATACATATATATACATATATATATACACACACATATATATACATATATATACATACATATACATATATATATATATATATATATATATATATGTATATATATATATATACATATACATACATATACATACATATATACATATATATATTTATGATGTATATATATATGTGTGTGTGTGTGTGTGTAAATATATACATACATATATATACATACATATATACATACATATATATATATATATGGTTTATGATGTATATATATATATATATATATATCAAATGTATGTATATATTGTTGGTTTATGATGTATATATATGTTTGTGTGTGTAAATATATATTAATGGTTATACACACACACACACATATATATTGGTGCAGGAGCACCAAGCAAATGAATTCTTCAATAGGAGGTCAATATGTTGAGTATAGGTGTTAGGGTCTTTTTGGCATTAAATAAGGTCTATTTACATTAAATAAGGTCTATTGAGACCATTGTCTATGTAATTGGGTAATTTGTGGGTCATTTGTGTTAAAATGTGAAAAGTTGCAAAATTGTGAATTATATATATATATATATATATATATACATATACATATACATATACATACATATACATATACATACATATATATATACATATACATACATATATATATATATATACATATACATACATATATATATATATATACATATACATACATATATATATATACATATACATACATATATATATATACATATACATACATACATATAAATATATATTGGTTTATGATGTATATATATATCGAATGTATGTATATATCATTGGTTTATGATGTATATATATGTTTGTGTGTGTAAATATATATTAATGGTTATACACACACACACATATATATATTGGTACATGAATACCAAGCAAATGAAGTCTTCAATAGGAGGTCAATATGTTGAGTATAGGTGTTAGGGTCTTTTTGGCATTAAATAAGGTCTATTTACATTAAATAAGGTCTATTGATACCATTGTCTATGTAATTGGGTAATTTGTGGGTCATTTGTGTTAAAATATGAAAAGTTGCAAAATTGTGAAATGTTGTCATAGCACAAATTGCAAAAATGCAACTTTTAGGAAGGTGAAGTGTCTTAGGAGTTTAAAAGTCAGTTATAGGAATTTTGGTGGTTAGATTTAAATGTATCAAGTTTATAAAGCCTCTAAAAGGCTCGAGCATTGGTTTATGAAGATATATTGAAGTCCCTATATTAATAACAACATTTATTTCTGTAATTTCTCTATTATTTTGTGCTTTGCAGGGATTGTACAAGCCTGTATAGTCTGAATTTTCTTTAAATATGGTTGTATAATGTAGAGGCATGGGTTAAATTTCTGTTGCATCAAGTTTGAAGGTTTAGCATTGAATTTTGTGGGAGATTTCTTCATTTTCCTGAAACTGCATATTAACCACTAGTCAAGGGTTTGATTGGAGTCTAAATGACGCTTTAAGTCATTCCACCTACTGTCATGCCCTGTTTCTCAGTGGAATGAATTATCACATGGTAGGTTAGGTTTTCATCTAGTTTTGAAGGATAAAGAAAGCAAGTTGTTGGTTTTGGGGTGATGCCCTAGGGTAGAGCAACGAGTTTTCTGAGTGAAAAAGGGGTGTTAAGGTTGGGTTTTGAAAAAATGTTGAATGAACTATCTATGTGATGGGTTTTTGAATTTTTACAGACCATTTGGGATCTATTGGTGGCATTGGTTGGGTTGGATAAGCCTAAGGAATAGGATTTTCATTAAACCCTTGGTAATTGCATGTAAAGTGAGGGTTTTGTGGTTCAACATCTTAAAATTTATGGAACTAGGAAATGATGGTGGAATTTATTGTTTTGTAACACAATTAGGGACTATCAATTGAGTTTGGGTGATAATTAGATGTTTTGAGGGTACCTCCTTTGTAAAAGAGGGCTATTTGGTGGCCTAAAAATAGGGGCAGTCTATTGGTTCTCTAAATTGTTCTTAAGAAACCTCTTGAAATATTTTGGAATGTTGTGTTAGGCCTTTAAGTGTGTCTTAGTTGGTGTTTGGTTAGGATCTGTATGGCCTTCTCTAAAAGATATCTCCAAAAGATAGATTTTGAGGGCTACAAGCCACTAGGTGTGAGTGTGAGTCAAGTTGAATGAATTGGAGGGAAAGGGCTGGTTTCTTGGTTAAACTTGATCAATTTGAGTTGGTTTGAGTCTTCACCACCCCTAATTGTCATCATATATATATATATAAATACAAGAAGGTATTTAAATATATATATATTTGGCATATTATATATGTTAATAGAAATTTACTATCATATGTTTAAATAGAAGCTGATTTATAAAGTTTGATATGACTATGAAGCTGTATGAAGTTGCTTATTACTATTTTTGTGAACCGATTATCACTCAAGTGACACGTGATATAAGACATTGTATTGCATTTGTTATTTGTTGGCTTGTGTTGATATTATTGTTGAGACTTGGTTGACGCCTTTGGCAAGATCAAACTTGACTTTGTCAACCGTAGTAAATGCTTTGGTCGACTCATCCTATATGCAAGTTGATGGGTGTTTGTTGTTAAGAAATGAAAGTTGACTGTTTCTATTAGCAGTAAAACCGCACCAAAAAAAAGGAAGAGGGATAGATTTAGTGCCACCATTGAATCCAAGTTGTTGTAGATGTCTATTCTTTGTGACAATTCAAATTAAGCATATGTAGATTGAATAAGTTGAATTTGTTGTCAATGCTGCAAGCCGATTTGTAGGTGTTTTTGTTGAGTATGAGCTTAGAGATTCGCCACCTTTTTGCTACGTTTCATGTGTTGATTTGCATGGAGCTTATTGTCCAATTACATGCCTAAAATTTAGGCCATGAGATTGCTAGGCTGCTCTATAATAGTTGAACCACTTCATTAGTGAGGACACATTCTTTTCCAAGATATTACACATCTTTTTTAGTTCATTATTTATGTGTTATTCCCAAGCAAACTGATAAATAGTGAGTGTTCTATTGTGTTGAGAGGAAACATTTCTATTTGAGAGGAGTAAGCTATCAACTTGTGAGGTAGACTTATTTGTGACATTCTTGAGAAGCTGATTATCAAGCTAACTATTGTTGGAGAGGGCTGCATTGCTATCGTTACTTTGGATAAGTGTTAACAAGCATGAGGATATTTTCTTCTTTGTTATTTACTTTGAAATGATATGTTTTCCATGATTGCTTGAAATGTCTTTTCCAATGTGCGCATTAGAGGTATTAGAGTATCTTTGAAAAGAAAATTGAAGATTTTATGCTATTTTTATGTTGTGCTTGTAAGTACTCCATAATAAGGGTTTGGTGAATATCATATATATTATATACTAGGCATGATTGAATACAAGAGGCACTTGAGATACACTTAGCTAAGTTATTGATTTAACTAGGAAAGCTTGTGTTACTCCTAGTATAGTTAATCTAGTATGGGAGGGAGCTTGTGTACTTACTTGTTAAGTAGGTTTTCCAAGTAGATTAAAATGGTGATAGGTTAATCTGGGGTGATAGAATATCCATTGAAGGACAATACCTAAGCGTAGTTCAAGATAGCCCTAAGTCAAATTGGCCCTGAGTAGTGTATGTGATAGATGACTCTCAGTAGGAATATTGAATGTAACACTTTGGCCAAAGTAGTGTAATGTCCGAGACTTCACTATGGATTGTGTGACTATCGAGACTACACTGCTAGTTCACCGTGATCCAGTATTACATGTTAGTTCAAGATTGTGGGATTACAAGTTCTAGTTATGTAGGACACAACACTATGCTCAATTGGTTGTCGTTATCGGTTCCTCTACCAATCTCTTCGTCAAAGGGGAGGGTCGTCTATCGAATGATATATGTGTGGGGGACCGCATTAATAGTCCATGGTGGTGGAAAAGTGCTTGAGTGATGCTTCTCCTCCACAATAGGTGATAGAAGAACCAATATTTGAAACGAAGGATCGTAAACCATCTTACAACTATTTGTTCTAAAGCTCTTTGAGCTATGTATGTAAATGTATGCATTCTTGTATTGATGTAACTTATGATTCAGTATGATGAAATGGAAATCCATGTTGTCTTATGTAATGCATCGTGTTCAATAATGAAAAGAACATTTTTTATTGTAATGGCTTGTTACTTATTTAATTTACTCGTAAGGTGTAAATTTATAAATTTTTACTTCATTAAGGGTTGGTATGTTACATGTGGTATTAGAGATACTAGGTTTAGCTTTGGAATCTATGATCTCATCATTACTTCCATCCAATATTATATAATATTGTGAATTCTTGTGTCAGGATGGTGCATCTCAGATTAACAGCTCGAAATTCAAAATTGGAAACAAACGCTACCTCAAGGCCAAGAAGGAAAGGGAAGCCATTGTTAGAACCATAAAAGGAACCAACTACGACAATGCCCTTTGGTTGAGTGACATTGAAACCTTTAGTCACACACTTTTTTGGATCAGTGATGTGAAGAGAAAGATGAAGATGGAGGCTATGTACAATTACCTACCAACCATCTCACCAGAAAAGTTTGATATTCCTTTAGAAGAAAGTGTTAGTTTGACATTCATCTTTGGAGATCCTAGAATTCTACCACTAGCTGAAGTAATAGTAATTTATTCTAATAATGAGTCCGAGGGATATGTACCAAGGACACGCCAAATGAGAAATGGTCTCATGAAAAAATGTCTACGAAAGGGGTAGAATGCATTGTTGATGAACACCATATTAACATTGCTTCTTGTAATTATGTATCAGATGATAAATTAGAAGGTTATTATCCTTTTTGGGATAGGTACGAAAAAATGAGATCTGAACAAAAAGATAGGGAACAACAACGTCTTATTTTGTAGGTTATACTCCTTTAGGTTGTGTCATAGAGTGAATCCAAAGGATACTCTCCACTTGACTATCTGAATAGTCGCTCCATGTAATAAGAGGATATTGAAATCCTCATGAAATGAATAAAATTATGTGTTTTTCAATAAAGAAGCATGTGTTGAATCTTATGTGGAATTATTTATATGCGTATTAATTCCATTTTTAATATTTTCCACAAGATAATTGAAAACATAATTTAGCCTAACATGGATAAAAATTCAGGTAAAAACCAATCTTGTAAGGATGATGAGGACACATACTAATCTGAGCGGAAGTCAAGAGGTTGGACAAGGAACCACTAGAGTAGAGGCTAGGCTTGACCAAATCTTGGCAAGGTTGGCTAATCTTGAGCAAGAAAGAGTTAAGGATAGGGTAGTAAAGGAAGTACTTGTTAATGATCATAAAGGAGAAAACTCTTCCCATGGGCATAATGAAACCCATAATCATGAGAAGGAAAAATCACCTATGCCTTCCGTGGAAATGAATAAGAAGCTTGTGGCTTCTGAAATTTCTAGGGACATGAAGATTATTCCACCCAAGTTTGATGGTAGTGCTGGAGGTGATGAGGCTGAAGTATGGCTTGTTCAAATGGAAAAGAATTTTGAAAATAAGTAACTATGATGAGGTTACTAAAGGCACATGAGGTGCGTATTAGTTAGTGGGAGAAGCCTCTAACTAGTGGATGAACAAGAAGTTAGAACTCAATATTAAATATTGGAAGTTGACATGGGGGGAATTCGTAGAGATTTTCTATAAAATATGGTTGCCACAACTGTACTATGACCAAAAAATCTTGGATTTACAAGGTCTGAAGCAAGGAAACATGACAATCAATGAATATTGGGAGAAGTTTACCTAAATTCTGCGTTATGTTCCCATATATCATAAGGATGAGTGCTTTTGTATCAAGAAATTTATAATAGCAATCAATAGTCAGATTGGAAGGGAAGTGGATATGCATGGTCCAACAACAATGGAACTTGTATAAGAAAGAGCAATTAAGCAGGAGCAAAAGCTTAAGGCTAATTCCACTCATCAAGAAAGAAAAGAACAAAAGAAGGAGGTGGAAGTTCCTAACAAGATAGTTCCAAAGAAGGAGGAATCTGTGCAAAATGTTCCAAGGAAAAAGGGGAAAATATTCTGCAATAATGGAAAAGAGATTAAGAGAGAGTGAAAAAATAATGATTCTAGCATGGGTAATACCAACAAGGCTAATGAAAATATCAAAAAGTATGGAGAAACCATAGGGAAAAGAGGACCGACTATAGGATTTTTTATATGAAAAGGGGATCACTATGCTAGTGAGTGTCCCAATAAAACTTCTGGGTCACGACCATATGGTAATTCATTACCCACCCAACATGCAATGTTTCAGCAAAAGATACATGCAACTGTGGATGATCGTTACGTAGAATACCAAGTAACTCCAGTTGAGATGCCAGGTATTTTGTTTGGCTTACCTACTTCTGTTCTTATTGATATTGGTGTAATTGAGAATTTCATTTCACCTGGAATAGCTAAACAATTATCTAGGAAGGCAGGAAACATGACAATGTCTTGGGATGTAGAGTATGCAAACCAGACAAGTGCAAAAGTGGATCAATGTCCATGCAAAGCTAGGATAGAGCTACCTTGTTTTTCTATAGAAGTAAACCTTTATGTCACACCTCTAGGATCGTATGATGTTATAGTAGGAATGAATTGGTTGTGGAAACATAGGGCTAAAGTAGATTGCCATGCAAAGCCTGTAGAATGCCTAGATGATTTTGGAAATGAAGTTAAATTCCAAGGGATACCTAGAGAGGTTAGGATTTGACAAATTATGACAATACAACTTATAAGAGCTAAGAAGAAAGGGTGTAAACTCTTTGTTGTAAATATTGAAGAACTTGGGAAGGATAGTAATGATTTAGAATTCCTGATTTTACAGGAACTAGAAGACGATGAAATAGATGAAATTGGAAAATTAGTTTTAGACAAGTATCCAATATTAAGGGATTTTTTGGATGTGTTTCTAGATGTGTTACCAGAGTTACCTCTGAAAAGAATATTTGATTTCTCTATTGATATAGTTCCAGGGTTAGAACCTATTTCTAAGGTACCCTATAGGATGACAACCACTTAGCTTATGGAACTTAAGGAACAATTGGATGAATTGTTGTTGAAAGGACTGATAAGACCAAGTGTTTCACCTTGGGGAGCACCAGTCATCTTTGTTAAAAAGAAGGATGGTACCTTGCATTTATGCATTGACTATCGTATGCTTAACAAAGCTATAGTTAAAAAAAAAGTATCCATTTCTGCATATTGACAACCTTTTTGATCAAATGAGGGGTGTCACCGTATTCTCTAAAATAGATCTGAGATCTGGATATCAAATTGCGAATTAAGGATAAAGATATCTTTAAAACTACATTCAGAACTAGATATGGACACTATGAGTTCACTGTTTTACCCTTCGATTTAACAAATGCACCTACAACATTCATGAACCTAATGAATAGTGTATTTAGGGATTACCTTGACAAATTTGTACTAGTTTTTCTAGATGATATTATGATTTACTCTAGAAATGAGGAAGAACATTGAAAACATTTAGAAATGGTTCTACAACATTTAAGAGAACATAGCTTGTATGGTAAACTTTCTAAATGTACATTCTTCCAAATGAGGGTACATTATCTAGGTCATGTGATTTTGGCTAAAGGAGTTTCTGTAGACCCAACTAAGATCAAAGCAATAGTTGAGTGGCCTGTACCTAGGAATGTGTCAGAAGAAGTCTCATGGGTCTAGCAAGGTGCTATAGGAAGTTCATAACAATTTTTTCTAAGATCGATTTCCCAATTAATTCTTTACAAAAGTAATGAAAGAAATTTGTATGGACTAAGAAGTGTCAAGAAGCTTTTGACTTACTCAAAGAGAAGTTAACCACCACACCGATCTTAAAAGTCTTAGATTTTGAAAATAACTTTACAATTATCGTGGATGCATGCAGAGAAGGCTTAGGAGGTGTATTAATCCAAGATGGGCAAGTGATAGCCTATGAATCTAGAAAGATGAAGCCTTATGAGATGAATTATGCACCACATGATTTAGAATTGGTAGTTGTGGTTCATGCTATGCAAATTTGGAGGCATTACCTGTTAGGAAAACCCTTTGAGATGAAAACTGACCATAATGGGTTAAAGTACCTTTTTTTACTCAACCTAATCTGAATGCTAGACAAAGAAGATGGTTAGAGCCGATAGTTGACTATGATTTTAATATCAGTTATATTAAAGGGAAGGAAAATTGGGTTGTTGACGCACTAAGTCAAAGGTGACATATTTCTTTCATAGTAACAATTCAAACTGATTTCAGGGGGAAAGTACTCCAAAAGTGCAAGGAGGATAAGTATTACTTGCAAGTTAAGCAAGCACTCACTGATAATCTACAAGATTCTAGGTATGAAGGTTTTCTTTTTGAACCAAACAAATTACTTAGATATAAGGGTAGAATGTACATTCTTGATGTAAAGGAATTGAGAAATTTGGTATGGTAGGAAATACACAAAGTACCATACTCTGGACATCTTGGAGTGACAAAAATGATGGCTGATGTAAAACAATTATACTTCTGGAAGGGAATGAAAGGGGATGCTGCTAGTTTCATGGCTAGGTGTCTTGAGTGTCAAAGGGTGAAAGTTGAACACCATCATCCTATAGGCTTGATATACCCATATTATATACCAAAGAGGAAGTGGCAAGTCATAAGTATGGACTTTGTGCAAGGATTACCTATGTCAAGGAATAAGCATGATGCCATTCTTGTGGTTGTAGATAAGCTTACAAAAGTAGCACATTTTATACTAGGGAACCTAATTGATGGAGCACCTGTCATAGCAAGAAAATTCATGCAAGAAGTGTTTAGGTTGCATGGGATTGTTGGAAACAAAAGGGCAACCAACTGAGAGGGGGGGTGAATCAGTTGTCTCAAAAATTATACAAATTAAACTTATTCTTAGATCTGATAAATAAACATGAAAGCATAAACCATCACCACATCATAAATACACATAACACCAAGATTTTTTACATGGAAACCCTGTTAGGGGAAAAACCATGGTGAAGGTTAGTCCAAAAGATTATACTCTGTTAAAAATATAAAAGAAATATGAATGGGAATGCACATGCATTTAGGCACACTTCCTAGAGCACACTGCTCAAATACAAAAGGCTTACTGCCCAAAGGAAGACACACTATCTTACAGAAACATTCAGATTACATCCAGAAGATTTTGAACTAAGAAAATAGCATCTTCTAATGCCTAATTACAGTTCTGGTTAAGCACATAAACATCTGCTCACTCTTCTTCACACTTAACTTCTACCTTTGAAAGATTAGAACATTATTCACACATAACACTTGCACACTTCACAAACCAATTGCTCACCATACCTCCAAATGATATAAAAAATCGATCATATATATCCACAACCAAGAATAACATCGATTACATGTCGGATTTCACAAAATATAAAATGTGTACAAACTGTCACCACAAAACAATAAACAATTTTCAATGTGAATCAACCAAAGTCGGCCAAAACATAGTAGAGACCCAAAACAACATCCTCAAATGCAAAACACCTTCAAAAACTATGCCACGTAGATCAACAACACGCTACAATCACCCTGTTAGCTATGAACATCAAAAACATGAACACACAAAGGAAGATCACCAATCGTGAGCACAATGATCAATACGAATCAACAACATAGATAGAGCACGGTATAAAAAAATCCACAAGCATCATGAATCACCACAAAAGCATCCAAAACACTTCACATTACTAGAATCACATCATCTTCTTTTAGGAACACCAACTAGAACAACTAAACAACTAATAGAACACATACTCATAACTCGATCAAATCTTCATGTAGATCTCTAAAAATTAATGTGGATAAAATAGATATACTCAAAAAGAAACCCTTTGATCCACAACCTTTTATCATCAATATAATGAGCTAGCCATGCTGTTGGATAAACAGAACTTCACTGCACCATTGACAACCTACAACTTATTTTATTACAATTTTCTCAATATCCTCGACATATACAACCTTAAAGACATTAATGCTAATAGTGTTGACATCAATGAAAACCACATATCAACAATATCCAAAAATCTCCCCTTTGGCATTGATGGCAACACATGATGTGAAAAACACCATCAACACAACTTTCTCTTAGCACTTTCTTCCCCTTAGATTTTGACTCTTTTCTCCTTAACTCTTTTCACAATTTTTCACATGAATCTTCTCCCCCTTTGACATCAATGATAGAGATACACATTATCTTTCTCCACACAAGCTTTGAACACATTTTTGAACATCTAACTACTCCCCCTGAGTAGCAGCCACCACAACATCAACCCAGATCAAGATATGACTATGAAATGCACAAATTGATGCAAGTCAATGCACCTTAATTTTGATTAGGAGGGGTAATCACCCCTAGCTTCCCTATGAGATACTCAAAATTATCCTTAGGAAAAGGCTTATTAAAGATATCTGCAATCTATTCCTTAGTGGGCACATACTCCAATCTGACTTCCTTCTTACTCACCTTCTCTCTCAAAAAGTTAAACTTGATAGATATATGCTTGGTTTTGAATGCAGCACCAGATTCTTAGAAATGTTATTTTCACTTGAATTATCATAGAATATAACAATAGTTTCATCATACACAACTCTGATATCTTTCAACATCTGCTTCATCCACAATACTTAAGTACAATTGTTAGCAACAACAATGTATTCTGCCTTTGTAGTAGATAAAGAAATGACATTCTGCTTCTTACTTAACCATGAAATCAACTTCTTTCCCAAGAAAAATGCACCACCTCTAGTACTTTTTTTGTCATCCACATCTCCTGCCCATCAACATCAGTATAAGCACTCAAAGTAAGGTCATCTTGTTTGGAATACCATAGGCCAAAATCAATTGTCCCCTTCAAGTATCTGAAAATCCTCTTCATAGTTGTCACGTGAGATTCCTTAGGATTAGCTTGAAATCTTGCAACAATGCATACAATATTCATGATATTAGGTCTAGTTTGAGTCAAATAGATCAATCCACCAATCATGGATCTGTATCTAGTCTGATTTGCTTTAGGAGAATCACCATCTTGTGTCAACTTATATCCGGTCACCATAGGTGTACCAACTGACTTTGAATCTTCCATACCAAACTTCTTTAGAAATTATTTCACATACTTGTACTGAGATATATAAAGATCCCTTTATCTAGCTAAGTAATTTGCAATCCCAAAAAGAATTTCATTTCTCCAATCATATAAATCTCAAACTCACTCTGCATCTCATTAGCAAACTTCATGCATGAATTATCATCTCCTTCAAAAATGATATCATCAACAAAGAATTCAACAATCAAATATTTATCATGATCAATCTTGAAATACAAATTACTATCAACAATACCTTTATTAAATCCAAGCTTCAACAAATACTTATCTAGTCTGGCATACCATGCTCTTGGGGCTTGCTTAAGTCCATACAATGCTTTCTTCAACTGGCAAACCATATCTCCCTGATCAGTCAATTGAAATCCATCAAGTTGCTCAACATACACTTCTTCCAATTCACCATTTAGAAATGTTAACTTCACATCCATGTAATAAACCTTGAAGTTTTTGTAAGTATCATAAGCAAGAAATAGTTTCACAGCTTCAATCCTAGCAACAGGAGAAAAATTTTCTTCAACGTCAATTCCTTCCATTTGAGAATATCCTTTACACACAAGTCTTGCTTTGGTTCTAACAACTTCACCTTGCTCATTCAGTTTGTTCCGAAAGACCCATTTAGTTACAATTACATTTTTGTCCTTAGGTTTAGGAACAATAATCCATGTATCATTCTTCTCAATTTGTAGAAGTTCTTCTTTCATTGCTTCCATCCAATGTTTATCTTTGCATGCTTCATTAACACTATTAGGCCCAGTCTTTGAAATCAAACAATATTCTTTTGCAATTATTCTCCTAGTTTGAACACCTTTGTTCTTATCACCTATAATATGATCTTTTGAATGATTCAGTCTTACATACCTTGGAGTCTTAGGGTGTTCTTGAACTTCAGGATCTTGTGATCTCACTTTTTCACGTTCATTAGTTTCTTCCTCTTCATTTTGTTGATTCACCAGAATGATTTGGACTTGATTTGAAGTTTGAACCTTCTTTCCTTTATCTGAACTGTTATTCTGATCGTCTGAATCATATCCACAGGTTCTAGATGGTCTAACTGTGTCTTCATCAACCTTGAAATTAGCACTTTCAACTAATTTCCTCAATCTCTTATTGTAGCACCGGTAGGCTTTAATTTTAGTAGAATAACCAAGAAAGATTCCTTCATCACTTCTAGCATCAAAATTTCTTATATTTTCATCTCTTTTGATATAGCATCTAGTCCCAAAGATTTTGAAGTTTTTAACAGTAGGCTTATGACCAAACCATAGCTCAAAAGGAGTCTTATTGGTATCAGCTTTGACATGTACCCATTTGAGAGTGTAAACAAAAATACTCACAACTTCTCTCCAATAGATATGCAAAACATTTCCTTCCAACATCATAGTCCTAGCAGCATCTTGAATTGTCCTATTCTTCCTTTCCACAACTCCATTTTGCTGAGGGGTCCGCGGGGCAGATAATTGTCTCTTTATTCCATGCTCTTCACAAAAATGATTAAACTCACCGGAAGTGAATTCACCACCTCTATCTGATCTCAGACATTTAATCTTCAAACCTGTCTCTGTCTCAACCATAGCCTTAAAGATATTGAATTTCTCTAGAGCTTCAGATTTTTCCCTCAAGAAAGTAACCCGCATCAATCTAGAGTAATCATCAATAAGTAACATGAAGTACCAGTCTCCTTGTAAAATTCTAATTCTAGAAGGACCACACAAGTCAGTATGCACAAGCTCCAACACTTCATTTGAACAATGTTATTTGCTCCAAAATGAAATTCTAGTTTTCTTCCCTAACTGACATTCCTTGCATATGGTATTAGTATGTTTTATCAACTTAGGAAGATCTCTCACTGCTTGAGTAGAACTTATCTTGATAATATTGTCAAAGTTTACATGACACAATATCCTATGCCACAACCAAATTTCATCAACTTGAGCAATAAAACAACTTTTAGTAGCAGTACTCAGGTGAAAGATATTACCTTTTGTTTTTGTACTAGATGCAATCACATTTCTGGAACTCCCCAATATTCTACACTTTCCATCCTTGAATTGAATATTGTATCGCTTGTCAACCATCTATCCAACACTTCAAAGATTATGCTTCAAACCTTCCACATATAGAACATCATTAGTATTATTCTTACCATCAAGAGAAATGGATCCTCTGCCACAGATTACACTAGCTTTGTCATCACCAAATCTTAGAACACCACTATCATACTTTTCCAAGCTCACAAATTTACTTTTATCACCTATCATGTGATTAAAGCATCCATTGTCAATCACTCATTCATTTTTTCTTCAACTTTGGCAGCTAGATCTTTCTCCACATTCATGCAACTACCAGATTCAATAGGTACCATATCATTTTCCTTGATAGCAATAAATACCCATTCATCTTCACTTACATTCCCTTTATCAGATTTATCATCTATGACACCTTCATCAACAACATAATAACACTTTATTTAGAATCTAGGCTTGTTAGGTCTTGGCTTAGGAACTCTTTCTAGACACCTTGAGGAAAAATGACCTATCTTATTGCAAGAAAAACATTTAAGAGGCAACTTCCCTTTATACTTACCTTCTCCTCTGGGTACCCTCTTGACAATAAGTGCTTCAATCTCCTCTAGTTTTCTCTCTTCTTCTTCAATCTCTCTCATTTCCTGCTCATACTTGGACAAGTTTCTAGAAGAATTTTCTCCTGCATCATATCTCTGCTTATCTTTTCTAGAGATAGTAGCTTTGAATGCAGATTGTGTCTTAGGAAGAGAATCACCAAACTCACTTAACTCAAAGGCAACAAGCTTACCAATCAACATGTCTCTTGTTACATTTGTCACGGTCTAGATCTCCTCAATAGTAGCAACTTTGTGTTTGTATGTAGTAGGCAAGGATCTGAGCACTTTAGCAACAATCTCTAATTCTTCCAATGTTCCACTAGCACATTTGATATTACACACAAGTTCGTTCACTCTCTGCATAAAAGAAGTGATGTTCTCATCTTCACCCATTTTCAACATTTCATATTTCCCCTTCAGAATTTGGAGCTTAGCAATCTTCACATTGGCATCACCTTCATACAAAGTTTCTAGCTTTTTCCAGATCTCATAAGTAGTCTTTAGATCCATCACATTTATCATCTCAGAATCAGTCAAAGCACTTAACAAAGCTTCCTTAGCCCTGACATTGTACTCAACATCTTTAATCTCTCCTGCAGTAGAAGGGCCATTCTATGGGATGATATACCTATTCTTTGTAATGTTCCAAAAAGGTTCACCAATGAATGCATCTCAGATGACACTCCATTCGAGTCTTCCACAGAGAATAATTTGTTCCATCAAATCTTAGACTATCCTTCTTATATGTTGCCATCCCAGATCACCTCAATCTATTAAACTCCTTCCAAGGAACCTGCTCTGATACCAATTGTTGGCAACACAAGGGAAAACAACTGAGAGGGGGGGTGAATCAGTTGTCTCCAAAATTATACAAATTAAACTTATTCTTAGATTTGATAAATAAACATGAAAGCATAAACCATCACCACATACGAAATGCACATAACACCAATATTTTTTACATGGAAACCATGTTAGGGGAAAAACCACAGTGGAGGTTAGTCCACAAGATTATACTATGTTAAAAGTATAAAAAGAAATATGAATGGGAATGCACATGCATTTAAGCACACTGCCTAGAGCACATTGCTCAAATACAAAATGCTTACTTCCCAAAGGAAGACACACTATCTTAAAAAAACATTCAGATTACATCCGGAAGATTTTGAACTAAGAAAATAGCATATGCTAATGCTTGATTATAGTTTCGGTTAAGCACATAAACATCTTCTCTCTCTTCTTTACACTTAACTTCTGCCTCTGAAAGATTAGAACATTATTCACACATAGCACTTAGACACTTTGCACACCAATTACTCACCATACCTCCAAATGATATAAAAAATTGATCATATATATCCACAACCAAGAATAACATTGATTACCTGTCAACTTTCACAAAATATAAAATGTTTACAAACTGTCGGCCCAAAACAATAAACAATTTTCAATACGAATCAACCAAAGTCAGCCAAAATATAGTAGAGAACCAAAACAACATCCTTGAATTCAAAACACCTTGAAAAATTATGCCACGTAGATCCACAACACACTACAATCACCCTGTCGGCCATGAACATGAAAAACATGAACACACAAAGGAAAATCACCAATCACGAGCACAACGATCAATGCGGATCAACAACACAAATAAAGCATGATCTGGAAACATCCACAAGCATCATGAATTACCATAGAAGCATCTGCAACACTTCACGTTACTAGAATCACATCATCTTCTTTTAGGAACACCAATTAGAACAACTGAACAACTAACATAACACATATACTCATAACTTGATCAAATCTTCATGTGGATCTCAGAGACTTAACGTGGATAAACTAGATATACTTGACAAGAAAGCCTTTGATCCACAACCTTTTATCATCAATATACTGAGCTAGCCATGTTGTTGGCTAAACAAAACTTCATTGCACCACTGACAACCTGTAACTTATTTTATTACAATTTTCTCAATATCCTTGACATATACAACCTTAAAGACATTAATGCTAATAGTGTTGACATCAATGAAAACCACATATCAACAATATCCAACAGGGATTCCCAATAATATTATCTTAGATAGGGATGCATGAGTCACTTCAAGGTTTTGGCAAACCTTGTTTTCAACACCAGGGAATCAGTTGAACATTAGCTTAGCATATCATCCAGATGGAAAAATTGAAAGGGAAAATCGAGTATTGGAAGACCTACTTAGGATGTATTGTATGATCAATAGTACAAGTGGGAAGACTACTTTACCTTAGTGGAATTTTATTACAATAATTCTTATCATTCTACGATAAAGATGGCTCCATTCGAAGCTTTGTATGGTTGAAAGTGTTGAACTCCTATAAGTTGGGATAAACTTGAGGATCGAGTAATTCTTAGGCAGGATATGTTAAGTTAAGATTATTAAGCAAAGGTTAGTTTAAGCTAACGATAGGTAGAAAAGCTACGTGATGCTAAGAGAGTGCCCCATAATTTTTCCATAGGTGACAAAGTATTGTTGAGAGTGAAACCTCACAAGAGCTCCATTAAGTTTGGAAAGTCTTCTAAGTTAGCCCTACATTACATTGGACCATTTGAGATTCTAGAGGAAGTGAATCTAGTAGCTTATGGGATTGCGTTAACACCATCTCTTGCCAAAATGCATAATGTCTTCCATGTGTCCTACCTTAAAAAGTATATACCCAGTGATAATCATGTAATTGATTGGACTACTTTATAGGTACGAGACCCCAGAGTAGTAACTCTCAAGCCCATCAAGGTGCTAGAAACACATAAGATACACTTATGTAATAGAGAGGTCTTGCAGTGCAAAGTCCAGTGGGACCAGTACGTAGAAGACTTAGCTACTTGGGAGGACAATGCGAAAATTTAACAAAAGTTTCCTCATATTCTTAATGATTTTGAGAATTTTTGAACAATGTGTTGTTAGTTGTTATGTTTTATAATAATCCCTAAAGTCATCGGGGACAATGATTCATAAGAGGGGGAGTATGTTACACCCTAATTATGTAGTTACTATTTACTGTTACTACATAGGGTAAATATGAATGTAATGTGAATTCTGGAGATGAATAAATTGTGCTTGTACCTTGTTATCGATATGAATGTTATCTCATTTGATGTTATCTTAGTTGATGTTATTCACGGGGAAATACTGCATATATGTGAATGGATGGTTATTGAATTATTATTCTAACTCTTGGAGATGTTTTATGTATACTGAATATGTTGTGAAC
Organism: Sequoia sempervirens; assembly: GCA_007258455.2. NCBI lineage: Eukaryota > Viridiplantae > Streptophyta > Pinopsida > Cupressales > Cupressaceae > Sequoia > Sequoia sempervirens. Next base: position 988,250 of record VDFB02000009.1, on the reverse strand, counting down.
AATTAACTATTGTGTGCATGTGTTAGTGGATGCAGGTATATGTTCCATTCCTCTAGGTGGAGGGGAAGTATTTCTTAGGAGAAGATCCTGGTCAGGTAACTGGTAAAAGTAAACTATCTGAGCATATACACACACCGCATTAGAATGATTGAGTTAAGTCAGTTTGTGGGTAGTTGGTAAGTCATCCTTAGTTGATATGTCTGCATTTGAGAGTCTTGTTTACTACTGCATGCATTATTGGGTGATTTTTATCTGTTGATCTTTTGAGATCTTTCTTGTACTATTATGATTATATTGACAAGTGGGATGTACATGGAAATATGTGTGTATATATGCACATACATGTCAATGGGATCTAACAACATGTATATGCACATGTATAGATGTACCATGTTAAAAGGCGCATGACAACTGAGAGGGGGGGTGAATCAGTTGTCACCAAATTTATACTCAATACTTCAACACCTATTAACTTCACAACCACACTATTTTGTTATTAAGTATGAACATGAAATGTGGATAACAGAAAGAAGAATCAACACAAATAACACTAGATTTTACATGGAAAACCCAATGAGGGAAAAACCATGGTGAGGATTAACTCACAATATAAAGTGATAGCAAAACCAAATACAAAGGCTCACTACCCAGAAGAGGACTCACTGTCTAGATACAAAGGATCACTACCTATAGAAAGGACTCACTATCCAAATACAAAATTTCACTGCTTACACAAGGAGGCTCACTTCCTACAAAATATTACAAAACAAAAATTGGCTTCACAACCAAAATGAATTGAAGAAAGTGCACCTAACAAGTGTTGATACAATTTCAGTGATGCTCAGTAAATTGACTTAAAACACTTTATCATATTCTCTCTTCTTCACATTCGCACCCACACCTCTATCTTCTATATATAGACTTCAAAAAATTGTCCAATATATATACTTGATCCATCCACAAGCATCAATTAGGTCAGCATAATTAGATGCATTTCCTTGTTTACCAAAAATACCAACTATCAGCTTCAAGAGTTTGCAAATGCTTTCCAATGAATAAATAAAAATGTGTAGAATTCTTTATCATGTTGGCATAGACCTAAGATGGGTCGCACATATATCCATATCAAAAATTGATTCACCATATCATGAATTATGAAGTCGGCCAGAAATAGACTTAATTGCAAAAAGTAATCAACAAAATAATGCCGATACATTGTACGAGCACCAAAGCACGAGAGATTTTGAACATACATGATTTTAGCAACCATAAACTATTTCCCAAATATGCAAGCAACAACTATCAACCATGGAGGATTGCAGACTAAAATACCAGAGGGTGTAGCTTGTATACCGGTTCAGATACCAGACCAAAATACTGGATCAAGCACTAACTTAGACTTGCAATCACAATCATGGTGACATCAATGACAACCCAAAACCGTAGAGATAGTCATTCTTCTTCATTATTCCAATATACAACACGTAAACACTTATCAATATGATGGTGATTGTGAATGGCTATATGTGAATTGGATGTGAACATATATATATATATAATATATATATATACGCGTATCCATATGTATATGTATATCGATACATGAGTACGTTGGTGAATAGACACACTCATACAGATGCATCGATATAGATATATCTACATATATGTGTACATAGAGGCATATACATTTATACATATCTATGCATACATTCAATATAATGTGTTTATTATATATATACTCTCTTTCCTGTACTCATATATATATATCGAATGTATGTTTACATCATTGGTTTATGATGCATATATATATATGTAAATATATATTAACGGTTATATACATATATATATATATACATGAAGGTATTTAAATATATATGTATATAATATATTATATATATAATAATATATATTTAGCATATTATATATGTTAATAGAAATTGACTATCATTTGTTTAAATAGAAGCCGATTTATAAAATTTGATAATAGTCGATAGTGACTATGGAATTAGAAGTCGATAATAGTTAATATGACTATGAAGCCATATGAAGTTGATTATTATTGTTTTTGTGAACTGATTATCTCTCAAGTGACATGCAATATAAGACATTGAATTGCATTTGTTATTTGCTGGCTTGTGTCGATATTAATGTTTAGACTTGGTCGACACCTTTGGCAAGATCAAACTTGAATTTTTCAACTATAGTAAATTCTTTGGTCAACTCATCCTATATGCAAATCGATGCGTGATTGTTGTTAAGAAATGAAAGTTGACTGTTTCTATTAGTAATAAAACCATTCCAAACAAGAAGGAAGAGGGATAGATTTGGCGCCACCTTTGAATCCAAGTTGGTGTAGATGTCTATTCTTTGTGACAATTCAAATTAAGCATATGCAAATTGAATAAGTCTTGAATTTGCTGTCAATGCTGCAAGCCGATCTATAGGTGTTTTGCTTGAGTATGAGCTTAGAGAGTCACCACCTTTTTTGCTAATTTTCATTTGTTGCTTTGCATGGATCTTTTTGTCTAATTACATGCCTAAAATATAGGCCATGAGATTGGTAGGCTGATCTATAAATAGCTGAACCATTTCATTAGTGAGGACGTATTCTTTTCCAAGAGATTACACATCTTTTGTAGTTCATTATTTGTGTTATTCCATGCCAAAATTGTCTTATATTGTGAGTGTTAAATAGTGAGTGTTCTATTGTGTTGAGAGGAAAAATTTCTATTTGGGAGGAGTAAGCTATCAACTTGTGAGATAGACTTATTTGTGACATTCTTGAGAAGCTAATTATCAAGCTAACTACCGTTGGAGAGGGCTGCATTTCTCTCATTAATTTGGATAAGCGATAACAAGTATGAGGATATTTTCTTCTTTTTTAGTTACTTTGAAATGATATGTTTCCCATGATTGCTTGAAATTTCTTTTCCAATGTGTGCACTAGAGGTATTAGAGTGTCTTTGAAAAGGAAATTGAAGCTTTTATCTTGTTTTTATGTTGTGCTTGTAAGTACTCCATAATAGGGTTTTGGTGTATATCATAGATATTATATACTAGGCATGATTGAATACAAGAGGCACTTGAGATACAATTAGCTAAGTTATTGATTTAACTAGGAAAGCTTGTGTTATTTCTAGTATAGTTAATCCAGTATGGGAGGGAGCTTGTGTACTTGTTAAGTAGGTTTATTCCAAGTAGATTAAAATGGTGATAGGTTAATCTGGGGTGACAAAATATCCATTGAAGGACAATACCTATGTGTAGTTTAAGATAGCCCTAAGTCAAATCAACCCTGAGTAGTGTATATGATAGATGACCCTTAGTAGGAATACTGAATGTAACACTTTTTCCAAAGTAGTGTAATGTCCGAGACTCCACTATGGATTGCGTGACTACCAAGACTACATTGTTAGTTCACCATGATCCAGTATTACATGCTAGTTCAAGATTGTGGGATTACAAGTAATAGTTATGTAGGACACAACACTATACTTAGTTGGTTGTTGTTATCAGTTACTCTACCAATCTCTTCATCGAAGGGAAGGGTCATCTATCAAATGATAGACGTGTGGGTGACCACATTAAGAGTTTGCGGTTGGTGGAAAAGTGATTGAGTGATGCTTCTTCTCCACAACAAGTGACAAAAGAACCAAGATTTTAAAGGAAGGATCTTGGACCGTATTACAACTATTTGTTCTAAGCTCTTTGAGCTATGTATGTAAATGTATGCATTCTTGTATTGATGTAAATTATGATTCATTATGATGAAATGGAAATCTATGTTGTATTATGTAATTCATCTTGTTCAATAATGAATTTTTTTTTTTTATTGAAATGGCTTGTTACTTAGTTAATTTACTCGTAAGGTGTAAATTTATTAATTTTTACTTCATTAAGGTATGATATGTATAGGAACTTCACCGATTTTAAGCTATCTATTGTTGCTTGCTAAGAAAAGGGTAAAAAGGAAACATGAAAATGAATTCTAAAACTAAAAGATGATGCACCATAATGATTTCACACCTACACTATTGTTTTAACACACAATTCCTTCAATAGTTTAGCTTAACTTTACACAACTCAAATATTTTCATATGTAAATGCATTAGTGTTTTGCAAGGAGGTTTGGTTTTCTAATATTTTTGAAGGAAAAGATATGTTCTTTCACAGCTTAAATGATTTTTTGAACCACTACACAACTTACAACCTACCAAAACATATTTTTTTCTTCTTGAAGGTGCTAAAATGAGACAAACATCAAAGGAATTATCATAACTCACATAAGTATTAATCAATCAGTACATTGCACACAATGAAACAACTTTTGAGAAGGCCAAAATGCTTAAAATTTATTGATATAGAGGTGTTTACATAGTTGTATATGTATGAAAATGGAGTTTCATGTGTTGCTCCATCTTGAAAGAATCTTCAAGAGAATTACAATACAAAACTAGAGAGAAAGAACCAACTTAAAAACTGCCCCTTAGGCTTGCTTTTATGGTGCTCAATAGTTGCTAAATGATAGGAGCATGTGCTTGCTAGTTCAAACTTCTTTGGGCGTCCAAAATAGATTCCCCTACTTTGCAACCCCTAAAACTATTCCAAAAAGGTGTTGGAGTGATGAAAAAGTCTTGCCTTGACCTTGTCTACCATCAAATCTCCTAAAACAGGTCCTAGATGCATGGGAAAGCTTCAAACTTGGTCAAAACTACCTCCTATATTCTCTCCATCAGTTTTACAGCTCCTCAAACTGCCCCTAAATATTTGCCAACTTCTGCACAACTCAACAAAATCCTCCTAGATGCTTGCAACTGCTTATAAATGCATAAAAAGAGGTTATGAATGTTCATTTAACTCAAGTGTTGGAGACTTCTTCAAATTTGCTGATAAAGCATGTTGTAAAAGGTTTGAAACATTCAAATGTTCTAATAGTGAATTTGAGATCCTCAAGGATTGGATTTGACACTTGTTTGATGTCTCAAAGCTTTGTCCTAACCTTTGTCACTCCTTTTGATGGTCTTGAACTGTCTGAATCCTTTCATCATACTCCATCCTATGACTATGTTAACTATTATTTCATTGTTTCTCTTGCCATTGAACCACCCTTCAAGATTTGATCACAATGAGCATTGAACACTATTCTTTTCCATGGTTTTTCCTAACTAAGTCCTTGATCATTTGACTTTCCATTATCTATTGTTTCCCTTTATGCTTAACATGCATTATGATATCTCGTAACAGGTTATTCATCCTTGTGACTGCCTCCTTATTGATGAAGTCACTATCTTTTATTCCCATCAGGATCTTTTGAACACTTACAAACTTCATTTTTTGTAGTCCTTTTGTCACTATTATGGCAGTCCTTCCTCTCATAGGTCTACCAAAGTGTCATGCCTTTGTCTTGAAACTCTGGATGCTCCCTTGTTTCTCTCATTGTCTCATCCTTGAGGGACTGTCCTTGCATTTTTTGGACTATCCATTAATTCTCATAGCTACCTTACTTTGGAGTACTCTTTTATCACTTGACACTTGACAGTCCTCTCTGCTAGAGGACTTTGTATTTTTTATTTAGGTGTTGATGGTCATATCAAGTTTTTATTTTAAGGCCTTGAAGAACAAACCCTTAACCAAGCCATCTTCTCACGGTCCATAATCAAAGCTTACTATCACACTTATATGATCATCTGGGACTGTCCCTTTTGTCACCACATGCCACTAGACATCACTTTTCATTTACTATCTTCTAGTTGATTACTTAACAATGCATGGTTGGTATCCTTTTTCTTCTCAACTTGTTAGACTCAAAGGAAAAGGCCCTTAATGATATGTATTATTCTTACCAGTCCCAATTTCCAATTGCTTCTAATTATGAACAACAAACTCTGATTCTTTCAATGAAGCTGCAACTTGAGTCTTCATGCATCTTGATAATGAAACCTAAACCTTGAAGACCACAGATATGGAACAAAGTTCCCATAATGCCTAAAGTAGTTCCTCTGAGTGAAGAGCTGCACCAACCAACTAATCAATTCCACTCACCACTCTAAGACTTGTCTCAACTATCATACCAATGTCCTGTGGAAGACAAAATAAACCCTTTGATACCACCACTGCACATAATAAGGTGTTGCATCCCATCTACCTTTACAAATTGACAACAACCTTCTATATCTGTGCATGCCACTTTGATGGCATGTTTGCATTATTGCGCTTGAAATGACTCAATATATCACATTCGTGAATATGATAATTAATAAAATCATGATGCTCTGAATTAGCATCTTGGCACAGGCATGGTCCAACCACAAGAATGAGATCAATCTTGTACCATAGTTAAATTATTCAACACCTACAACTTGTGGCCAACAAGTGTATGCTTCCTAACATCTTTGTTTGAATTTTTTACACTATCATCATCTACTATCTCCTTCAATGGTGATAGATGCAAACCATAATTGAAACTCCTTTCTTTATAACCTCTTGATTTGGGATTTTGGGCCCATGGAATCCGGAGAAAAATCTATGGTCTTCTCCTTTCTTTAATTTTGGAGTGTATCTCTCTGCTTTTCAAGAAATATGTTGAAGTATTTTTCCAAGCTGCCTTCCTTTGAATCCTTTGATTTACACTCTGAATGCATTGAATGGTGAGTTAATTCATGGTTTTCCTTTTTAATTTTGGAATAAGTTCTCTTAGTCTCTTGTCATCAACCTTCGTGAGGGAAAATAGAGCTCTGAGAATCCCATGGATTTGCAAGAATATTGACACAATTTTTTAGCCTTTATGAACTACATTTCTTGGGCGTGAGCCTTTGCCACATACCTACAAGTCTCTCCCAATATGAAAAGCCTATGAAAATATAGTTAGAAAGACTCTCAAAAGCCTCTTTCGATGCACTAGCCTATAATGAGGAATGAATGTTATTCAAAATAATGCATAGGCTGACTGTCATGTAAGGACACCCTTGCTTTATGTCTACTCACAGTTCACCGATTCTTACCTAGTCACTTTTCACTAATGCTTTGTATGACTGATCTTCAAGTCGCTATCCTTTGTTTAGGCTCTCAATGGATTATCACTCTAGGAAAATTGGTAAGTTCTTTTGACATTAGTCTATTGAAATTCATTGACATATGAATAACATTTACTTGTTTTGAAGGTCTATCCACTATAGGTTTGTTATTCCTCACAATTCTATCACTCTACCTGGCTACTATTGTGAACCTTTATTTTTTCTTCCTTTGGAAAACTATTATCAACTAATTCAAATGCTTTCATCTTTAATTTGTATGTATGCTCTCAAAATGCAGACTGTATCCTAGTTGCTCTCTCTGTAGCTATACAAATAGAAACAAGAGAATCTCTTACACAAATTTCATCTTTCAAACTCAGATGAACTAGTCTATTTCCTTGGACCATTTTTATCATATAGTGTTAGATTCTCCAAGTGTGTTAGTGATTTTTCTACAAGATATCCAGCTAGTCCCTCATAGCCTTTATTGAAATCCAGATCAGTAGGAGCCCATCCACTTGGTGATTCTAGTGTTGGATCAGTAACCATACTTGCATTGGCCCCTACAACTAATTTTTTTGCCACCATATGCTCCCAACAACCACTAACCAAAGAGTTCTTCACAATTTTCCATAAGATGGACTTCCATAAAAGCTTTCATAGTATAACATTGTTTCTTGTGATATAGAAAATATTTATAGGAGCATCCGAAGCAGATACACCCTTCTTAAATAACAACATTCATTTATTTATTTTTGTCAGTGTAAAACAAACCAAGAAACGATATAGCTGCTACACTCAACCACCAAATCCTATGTAAGGTTCTATAAGTTAGACAATCCAGGGTCTTATTTGATGATTGTTATGCAAGATGAATGCTCTTTTCCACCCTTATGACATATATTAAACAAACTATTTTCATCTCTTTTACCTTATCCTTATTTGTTAGCTTGAGATAAATGATTAAATGCAACCCTCAGCTTAAGCATAAGAGTCGAGATAAACATTGATAAAACAAGAAAAGTATTTACCAAAACCAACTTGTGTTGCACCATGGTGTAGTGGTTGTGCTCATGGATGGTTGGATGTGAGTAATCTTCCCATCAACATAAGGTTGCATAATAGATTTGTATTGAAAATGGCTTGGATGACCTCCAATTTATCGAATTTTGGAGGATTGGATGGAGAGAAAGGATGCAATTCAAGGATCAAGGGCTCAAAATTTATGAGAGATCACAAGCAAGAGGGATTGGAAAAATCTCAAGAGGGGATTAATTTGAAAGGGTGGCTCTAAGATCAATGGTGGGGATTGGACATAGAAAATAGTGGACGAATAAGATTTGGTTGGACATTTTAAAAATGTATCTTGGGAGGATTTAAAAAAAAGGAAAGATATGTCTTGTTGCATACTCCAATGTACATGGGGAGTTTTAAATTAAGATTTATTGAAAATAGAAAGATTCCCCATGCTTGGCCATACCTTAAAGTTTATTTATAGCAAAAATATCAAGATTTTACCATATTTTTTGGATTTTACAATAGATTAATAATACTCAAGGCAATTTTCTTAAGTAATTGAATCCCTATGAATCAAGCATGATTGAAAAATGATATTTTTTGGACACATGCAAGTGTATTATTTGAGTTGTATCTACGTTGTAATGTTTCTATATATATACAAAGTATAATGATATGTGTAGCAAGGGAGGGGTTGCATATCCTGCAACATTAGTTACATGTAATTGTACCTATAAACTCACAACCCCTGTTTTGGTTAGTTGTATTAGTAGACATATAGACCTTTGTTCAAAGAGGGAAACTAGATGATTCTTGAAGCTAGCATAAGGGGTTTTAGGCAATTAGTCAATAGATTGAGGTTCTCTCTTTGTAACACTAATAGGTTAACATAAATGAAACCCCAATTTTTCAATAGAGTGCCTAAAATATCCACCATCAATTGATTGCTCTCCACTAGATGAATTGTGATGGGAATCCCTCTTTAAATTTAGGAAGGAAATAAAGTTCCCTTTGTGCCTTTAGAGGAAAAAGAAAATCCCACATAGATATGCAAAGCTACACACATACACCAACTGATGCTTGTGTTCATTGTCCAAACATTTATTCATGAGAATTATATGCTCTTATAACCAAGAATATAATGTACCAAAGGAAAGGGAATGGAAGGTATTGTTAGGTTCAACAACGCCTTTTATCCCATGCACCTCACCATGCTTGCATTGCTAGCTTGAAGTGTCATAGTTTACTTCCAAACCTATGGGCCAAAAGAAATAGTATTTGAACAAAATGTGCTCATTCTCCATATTTTAAGAAATGGAAGTAGTAGATTAAAAACCATTGGGAAATTGTAAAAAAAATGTTAAGACCCTAAAAAAATAAATAGAAATAACCCAATAATAGAAGAGTGATTTCACAACTCAATAAAAATATTCAAATATATTTAGAAAATAAATTAAACCATTGAGATAGGGAAACACCATACAAAGATCCTTATTGTAAGGTAGCTACTCCACATAATATCTCAATATGAGATCCAAACACATACAATATTTTTGTCATTCTCGTGCGAGTCTCTTTTTTTTATCATATATACTACTGAACTACCTATCATTACCACTTTCCTACACATGTGGGATAATTTCTTCTATTTTACCTAGCTCATGGAATGACTTACAAAGCATATGTACCTCAATACATTATTAATTTATACTTAATACACTATTATATTATACCCCTAAGTGTAGTATATTTCATCCCCCTTAAATTATTCCCTAGAAACATGCAAAGAAGATAAAAATATTACTCTTACAAATTAGTACAAATATGGTGTCATGTTCGCTCATCTAACCAATGATGTGCAATTGATGTAGGAGCATCTAACGGTGTAGGGAAATCTTGCATCACCCAAAAAAAAATTGTTTTCTTTATTTTCTTTAGTAGTTTTGAGTCCCATGATGGCACTTAAGGGGTGTAAGACAGTCAGGCATCAAAAATATAGAAAAACGAGCACTTAATATTTTTAGTAAGTTAGCCTAAATGGGCTCATATGGACATGAAAATTTACCCCAAGGAGTAGAACTAAAAAAAAATTCTAGTCGTGAAAGAATCACCTCAATACCCTGCACGGTTTGGGAGAAATTAAAGTTTCTATCCCGGTAAATTTCTCCAATGTAGCTTCAAATTCAGACATGAAGACTTTAGAGGCACCGAAACATGTTGAAAGGTTGCTAAACTGACCTATACATGGTTCATTTCTTATAGAGCTCATCAAGAGCTTTCCAAAAATATGCAATAATAGAAAATTGGAGACCTGGAATAACAATTTTTCTTTTAGAGTTGATTTTTTGTAGTAATGAATCATGCCCAAGAGGCTGTAGCATGTCAGATTTGAATATGTAAATTCATTTTCTGAAAATAATTGAAAGTGGGTTATCTTCTATGTTGGTATCTATTATTGTGTCTGTGTGGTTTTGGGCAATGTATCCCTCGTCAAGTGGTATCAGAGCAGGAGTTCCTGAGTCTATAACAAAGCATCAAATATGAAGTAGTTGCAATAGGACCTATGAGTTTGGGTTAATATCAAGATGCCTCCAAGAATTTCTCAGCGTGGTAGGGGCAGAGGAAGAGATCCTCCTAGAGATGAAATTAGAGCCTTGAGAAGGCAATTAGAGGCCTTGGAGGATGAGGTTCGAAGGAGAGATGTACATCAGGAAAGAGATGCCAATGAAGATGAAATTAAAGAGGAAATGGAAGAGGAAGAAGAAGAAGAGGATCAAATGGATCCAGGAGAAGTTAGATTTCTAAGAGCAATATCAAGTATTTGAAAGAGACCCAAAATGGAGATTTAAACTTTCAGTGGAAGCTTGAACCCTAAAGAATTGATCAATTGGATCGATGACATGGAGGAATTTTTTGAGTTTGAGGAGATTGAAGACCCTCATTGGGTGAAGTTTGCAAAGAAAAAATTGAAAGGCCATGCAAGTATATGGTGGAAAGAGATATAACTTGAAAGGGGAAGACTAGGAAAAGATAGAATTTCGAGATGGGACAGAATGATGTCAAAATTGAAGAAGAAATTTATTCCAGTTGATTATGAACTAGAGTTGCTCAAGCAAATGCAGAGCTTGAGACAAGGAACAAGGACAGTGTAGGAATACATAGAGGAATTTCAAAAGGTTATGATTCGAACAAGGCATTCTAAGGTGAATAAAGAGAAAGTTGATCGATATATTAACAGGTTGAAGCCTAGCATATAGGAAAAATTGATGGGTGATCCCACAATACTAGTTTATAATTTTTGGCCAAACTGGACACTAAATTGATTTTTTCTAACTAAATCTTCACTTTCGGGCACCTATAGCGACTAAACTATAAGGAATTTGAAGATGATGAAAACTAGTGATTTGTGACATTTTGTTTGCAGATTCTAAATGTATTTTTTTTCAAAATTTTTGGAATCATATTGCACTTCTTTTTCCATCTCCTTCGAAAACTAGTTTTTTTAGTAAACACCATTTTTAAGGATTGATGCTCACCGTATACAACATAACTTTTTTCCATGAAGGATTAAATTTTTTTTTTTTTTTTGAATTTAGATTTGTAACTATGATATCTAGTTATTTCATTTGGTTTCATAGTGTTTTATTAAATATTTTTTCCTTAATCAAGTTTCAAAGTCAAACCAATTACAATTCAGACATAGGCAGACTGTATACAACATAACTTTCTTTGTATGTATTAAAATTCTTTTTTTTTTGTTAGATCAAGGAATTCAATATCTAGTGCATTGATATTATTCAATTTTTTTTTGATAATATGCTATTTTTCCACATGTGTAGAATAGAGAGCTTGAATTTTAGTGAAAACCTACATTCACAAGAAATAAAAAAATATAATAATAAAATTAAATTTATTTAAAAGTATACTTTTTGGGAAGAGTATAATAAGGACTATATACTTAAAAAAAATAAATTTTAAATGAATTCATTTGATCCCCCAAAAGGTAAATCAAAATTGGTTTTTTATCAACATTTTGATAGGTGTAAAGGAGACTCCGTTATAGGTATGGTTTAAAACTAGCAGGGTTCTATCCAAGGGGGTTTGATCTAAGGTGGTTCGATCAAAACCTCTTCAATTACAATACTTTAAATGAAAATTTTCAAGGCTTAAATCATTATATTTTCTAAAAATATGTGATTGTAAACAATGATTTTGGATTCCTTGTCACAATGCTTTGCTCCTCCTAGGGTTTTTCACCTATAAGGAGAAAGGGGACTGGATGGGGGACCAAAATGCAAAGGTTTACACTCAAGATTAATGCAATGAGGGATGAAATATGTCTAAATTGAATGTTCTAAGTGAAATAAACTGAAAAAGAAAGATGATTATTAATGTGAAACCTAAGAGATTCAACTTGTTGGAAAACACATTGTGATATGCAAACATGTGATAAATGACCTAGAAATGTAAACAAAACTAAATAGAAAGTTATGAAATAGAATGTGTACACCTAGAGACTGAAAATGGATGGCATGAAGGTCTGAAATCCTGATAAAACTGATGTAGAAGTCAATTGGGACACTTGTGCTAGTCTGGGCGACTTAGTCCTAGTTCTAGAAAAATTGCCCAAAAACCACTTATGAATCTCTAAAATTTGGAAGTGGAAACAAGTTCCCTAGGTTTGCACTTCGGTTTCCTATAGGTTTTCACTTCTGAAACTCTAATTTTCGGGCCTGAAGATGAATTTTTGTTGATATTTTGGCTTGGTCAACAAGGAGAGGTCTTCAATGAGTCTTCAACCTAATCTTCAATGATCTTTAAACCCTCAAAGTGCCTAAATTTGCAAACAAACAAAGAGAGAAGGAGAAAATGTTGATTGTTAGGGCACAGGTGTTTGCCTTGGTCAAACCCCTTTTAGGTAATTAAACCAAATGAAGAAATAATGTAATGAAGCATGAAAAAATGGAGTTAATACCTTTCCATGATGTTTGATCTTGAATTTCTGCAACAAAACATGAAGAATCTGCCCTTGAATGTCTTAGGAAGCTATCTTGATGACTTGCAATGATAAAACCCTAGATTGCTTGACTTGAGAACATGATGATTGATGAATGATAATGAGTTATGAATTAAGATGAGTTAGGAGAGTGTAGGAGATAGGAGATGTAAAATGAGGAGAAAAACTCTTATTTATACACTCTTATGCCTAAATGCTTGAAGAATACCTCATCACAGGCTGACCTTAGGTCTTAAAGAATAAAAACCCAAAAGAAATTTGAATTGAATTTTGATTTTTGTGCCACATGAGACTAAGTCACCCAAGGTGGCAACTTAGTCCACCTAGGAAATTTTGAGTGGATGTCGAAGATTAAGATGTATTAATTGTTGTTTATCAGGTTCTTCTTCAAAAAGACAATTAAGGCCTGTAATTGCATAAAGGGGCCATGTAAAGCATAAGAAAGGTGTAAATATTGATGACAAGCCTAGGAAAGTATGAAAGTTTGTTACAAGACTTTACAACACTTTGAAATAAGTCTTGGTAAGGTTATTTAGGTGAATTATAATATTATGGTCCTAGAAAAGTGCGAAGATGTGTTACAACACCTTACAACACTCTTGCAAGACAACAACAAATGTATTTTATTCAATTTGCAAGGGCCCAAGACCTAATGTGGATGTGTAGACACCTCACAACACCAAATCAAGGCCTCATTAGGTCTAATTTATCATCAATTATTCTCATATCAAGCAAAGTATAGACTTTTTGGCAACACATTAAGCCCCCACTTTAGTGAGAGAATGAACTTGCTTCAAACTCTCACTAAAGTAGCCATTCAAGAAGAGTCCAATTGTACCAATGTGGATTACAAAGAATGACATAGATCAAAGGAGGTTGTGCAAGCCCGAAGGATCCAAGATCCTAAGTCAAGCCAATATAAGCACAAAAGGAAACACATGCAGTGAAACAAGATACATGATCATACAATGGAAAGAACTAGAAGAATGAAAAAAATAAAAAAATAAAAAGGTGGATCAAGATTCAAATGTTTGTCCAACTAGTTGTGGATCAGATCTAGGCTGCTTGTCCAAAAATTAAATGCATACTCACTCTGGGGCAACGAAACTCTTGGCGGTCCATCGGGTGAGAAATCCCAAAAGGTGAGGAACATACGCTAGTTGGTATGCACTCAAACACATAGGTGGCTATGGGGAAATTCGTGCCTCGGAATGGGCTTCTTGCTCAACCATACCAAAGTTATACCTCTTGATAACTTTAATAAGGTGCCACAATGGAAAATTGTTTTTGAGCTCTATGAGGTAAGCAAAACTTTGTATGCTTGACACTCATAGACATTGCTAATGTAGAATAGTGTTAAGGAATGTTCAAATGGATTTTTCTTAGTTCGTGCAAGGTCTCTTCTTAGGGAACATCATGTCTAATGTTTCCAAGAGATGAAAAGTCAAATAAATATCATGCTCTCAGAGAAAATCAAGCCTAATGACTCCACCAAGAAAATGACACATCACAGGAAGGAAGAAATCACATAATGAAATATGAGTGGTGATTTATGCCCCCACTTTAAAGTAGTTGCAAACACTGGTACTATGAGAAATTTCTTTAAAGTAGAAGAGAAAGACATGAGAGCTTACACGGAAAGCCCGATGCCAAGTCATATGTTTCCAATAGGCTACGTCATGAAAAATGTAGTATGTCACATGCGAGCCAACTTAAGGCACGTCGTTCACATCCCAAGCTTGCTCTTTTATGTTCATGAAAGGTTAATGACTACCCAAAGGAGGCAACCATAAGTGACATATGAGGATAAGGTGACATAACCCCTTGTCCCCACTTAGTGCAGGACAAAGTTGAGCCAAATATGATGAAAGAAAATATCAAGTAGAGGCATTAGGTGCTTCAACACAAGGAAGAGCACCATTCTCCTTGAGATGTTGAATTTGGGTGGGCCCAATTTTGGATGAAAGTGAAGATGATGGAGATACACCTAGGTTATTCTGGGAAGAGTATGATATACCAATGTGCATTATATGTGCAGTGCATCGATGTGTAGGAGAGAGATTGGATCCAATATCATAACAAATGCCCAAGTGAGATGAAGTGGATTTATGCGTCTGAGAAGGATTGGTTTTTTGGAAAGAACACAAATCCATTTTAACGTTACTTATAATTTCCTTATGAGGGATGGGAGTTATGTTGCCCCAATCACTATCATAGGTCAATGTCCTGGATGTTGAACTAAAGTGATGGTATAAAACACAAGGTTGTTTAGGGTGTGATATTGCACACTCGCTTGTAAAGGAATGTGAGAAACCACAAGTGCTACCAAGACGTGTGTTTGAAGATGAGTTGTTTGTAGATGAATCATTGGACCATGAGGGAGAGATTAAGGAAAGTATATTGAAAGGGGGCTTAGATTCTAACAACTCCCAATTATCACTAAAGTGTTTTATTGTAGGTGAAGAATTAGCCTCAATCGGTAGAGATTCAAGTTTTGTTTTAGTAGGATTATGGGAGTTGGAAATGGTGTGATGAGTTGAATGATAAATGTGTTCATCGACATCAACTATGTATATCTTGTTATTGTATTCAAATTTCATTGTACGATGAAGGGTAGATGGGACTCCTTTCATATCATGAATCCATGGTCTCCCTAGGATAAGGTTGTATCTAAGGGGTTCTTTCATAATATGGATAGGGGTAGCCAACACTACAGGTTCGACCTCAATAGGTAATGTGATCAACCCCAGTGCTTGCCTAGTAACATTATCAAAGCCATGAATATGAACATCATGAGGGTGAATGAATTTTTTGTCTATGCCAAGTTTGTAGAGGAGATCAATGCTACAAACATTGGTTTCAGATCCATTGTCTATGATAGTGTGCCTAATTAAAGTGTCGTTAATGATCACATTTATCATCAAGGGATCATTCTAGTGTTGAATTGCAAGTGAGGGAATTTTAAATGTAGGGAATGTGATGTATGAATGGGTAACTTCCATGGGAGAAGGGGAGGATATTACACGTTATGATTCTAAGTAAGATTGTATCTCCTCCTTTTGTATCTCCAACATTTCATTAAATAGAAATTTAACTGTAGGTGATAGTTGAAGGAGTTCCCAGAAAAAAAGATTAGCAAGAGTCTTTTTAAGGTCCTCAATAGTAGGCACACTGTGTGGAAGAAAAGGTAATGGGGTAGGAGTATTGTGTGATCCCAAAGATGTTTGAGTCACTAAATTACAACTTAGTGGCTGAAAAACATTGTTCATCATGGATTTAAAAACAACTATGAATTTTTTGTGTGATTCACTAATGA
>VDFB02000009.1:942099-971787 GCA_007258455.2 Sequoia sempervirens | reverse complement strand
AAAATAAATGGATTTTAATAAGGGCACTCGTTTAGGTGGCTATATGTGAGGAAAGATTAACTTGTTTGTATAACAAATCTGCACTTGTAATGCTAAGTTTTCCATTAGCATTCACATTTGTATACCAGTCAGGAGTAGCTTGGCTTTAGCTTCGTTGTCGGTTTGAGTCGCCTTGGGGTGAGTACTTTTTCCCACCAAGGAAGGCACAATTCTAGAGTCAATAACAATTTCTCTTACACCCAGGATTGCATAAGTGCACAAGGGGAGAGGATACTCTTATTATTGAATTAGGTTTTAATCTAAACAAAATGTGTGAATGCACCAAACAAAAAGAACAGTGATTTATTTTAAGCACCAAATCAAATATGATCTAATCTAATCAGACAATCGATTTCAAAATCAATCTTCAACAAACGTCTTGCATTAGATTTCATTAGTAGTTTGAATCATTGTCTTCATCAATCTACCTGCAAAAATAGTTTGTATATTTCTCTTCTACGAATTTTCCTACAAAAACTATATTAACTCCTCAAGACCATATGTTGCAAACTTTGAATTAGTCATAACAAAAAATTGCAATCATTAAAATGAAAATTCAAAATCTTGGAAATCATAAAATTATTTTTTTTACCAGCCAAATGCATCGTCAAAAGCCATAGATGCGTCATGCAAATTCAGATGTGTCGTTTCATTCTTCATATGTGGTTCACGGGGTCAAATGTGTTGTTTTATGCCTCAGATGCATTGAATCATACCTATTCCTACAAAAATCAAATTTTCTATGGATTTTTTTCGAAGACTGTGTCTTCACGTTGGGTTCACCAGATGTAGCATAGCAAAAATTCACAAGTTAAGCAATTCAAAGCGTAATTTAAATTAAACCCAAGCTAAATAATTGAGAATAATGGAAAATAATAAAAACATGCATAAACAAAGGATTTTACCAAACATACATTTGATTCCATGAATAACCTCCATTATCCTTCTCCATTTCGTCATTGTATGATACTTTCCCTCAAATCTTCATTAAGCATGCAAGTATGGCCTCATGATCCTGATAATAGAAAAACATTGAAGATTCTAAAGTTGCTTCCAAAACTCATAAGATTTTGGGAGGAGTAATAATGATGAAGGTAGAGCCAATTTATAGAAAATATGATTTTTGAATGACAGGCTCAGATTAAAGATAATTAATTGATGATTTAGATTAAAAGATGTGAAATGCAATAGGGTTAGGGTTGAATTAGTGTGATTGATAAAGCATAAAAGGTAGGGGTTAAATTAAATAATAATTTAATCTTTAGTGGAAACTAGTTGAGACACAAAAGAATAAATATTGCATGTAAAAGATAAAGATTGACATGGATAGAAGATAAGAATAAATTAATTAAATAATTAAATTTATTTAATTAATAGAGGTTTGCATGTAGAAGATAAGATCTAATCTAGCTAACAAATTGATTAACATAGAAATTATGTTCGTTAAAGATAATAAGATATTATCTCACCAGATAACTGAATGATCTAATTGTATCTAGACTTAAGTGATAAATGACTAATTAGATAACAACAAGATTATCTCATTATAGAGGAATATGATATGGATAAATCTTTTTATGAATTAAATAATAATTTAATTTTGCATTCAAGATTTTGGATTAAATTAAATAAATAAAGATTTATTTAATTAAAGAGAGAAAAGGCTAAAGAATAATTAAATAATTTAAAATGATTATTTAATTATAGTTGAAAGTGTCATAGGAATAAATTAAATAATAGTTTATTTAATTTTAGAAAGAAGATAAATTTAATTAGTGGCGTAATCAAATAAATAATATTTATTTAATTAATCAAGGAAGAATAAAGGTAAGAATGAATTAATTAAATAATTGAAGCTATTTAATTAATAGAGGACAAATGACTTTAGAAAATAATTAAATAATTAACATTATTTAATTATGAGAAATGAAGATAAAAGAATGATGAAGAAATTAAGAGTCGCAAGCGTAGGACAATTTTTAGTGTCTACAAACATTACAAACTTTACCTTCACTTTTACATCTCATTCTGAACAGCCTTCTCCTTTGATCAGGTTCTTTTCCCTCGTTCATCAAGAATCTCCTTGAAACAAGTGTTTCTCCACTCTCTACCTCTTCTAAGTGTGAATACTTAGCATCTTCCTCATTCACATTTTCCGCCCTTGCATGATTTTCCATCCTCCTATTTTTCTTCTCTTGTTCTAGACACTCATAAGATCTATGTCCTCCACATTTGAAACAAGTTAATTTATAACTTCCTCTTCCAAATCCTCTACCTGATCTTCCTCTTCCTCTAAAACTTTGATCATGGGTCTGATTTGAACTCTCCCCTCTTCCTTCCTTGCTGCCCTTAGTGCCTCTAATCTGATCCTCATACTGTTGCAAATTATTTTTACCCTTTCCTCTTTGCTTATTTTCAAACCTCCTATTCATTCTTTCTTCAATCTTCAATGCTATTTAATAAGCATCCTTCATTGTCATAACTCTAACAAGTGCCATTTCTTCCTGAATGCTCGGCCTCAACCCATTTATGTGTCTTGAAACCTTTTCCTTGATTGCCTCTGAATGTCTAGTTCTGATAATAATTTTATGGAAATATTTTGTGTACTCTTTCACACTCTTGCTTCCTTGTCTCAAACCTTGCATTCTCTTGAGCAAATCTAACTCATAATCCATTGGAATAAACTACCTTTTCATTTTATCTACCATTTTGTCCCACTTTTTTATTTTCTCCTTCCCTTTTCTTCCTCTTTCCAACTAAATCTCCCTCCACCAAATAGAAGCATGGCCCTTTAATCTAGTTTTTGCAAACCTTACTTTATTAGGGTCCTCAATTTCCTTGAATTCAGAATACTCATCCATATCATTAATCCAATCTATCAATTCTTTTGATTTAAATTACTATTAAAGGTAAGAAAATCAATCTTTAGCCTCTTTCCAACCTTTGAAAGGGCTCTCAACAATGGGTCATTTGCAGCTGCTGCAGCTACATCTCTTTGCTCACTTGTTAGGCTGGCATTCTCTAAGGCTTCTTCTTCTTCATCACTCTATGGTTCTCTTCTCTGTGCAAACCCTCTTCTTATTTCTTCTTGGATTGTTTCCACTTATCTTATCAAAGCTCTAAAATCATCACCATGGATAAATTTTTCCATTCTTCCTCTACCTCTGCCCCTAACACGTTAGGCTCCTCTTCCATACATTTTCCAGAATACCCACAAACTCAATCCTAGTGCAAACTGCTTCCTTTTGAAGAATCTTCCAACACACTTAGAATATTCTAGCTCTGATGCCACTAATGTAAAGGGCTTCAAAACCTTTCAAATATCCTCAAATAACCCTCTTAAAATCCTCACAAACATTTAATCAACAAGATGGCATACTTGCAAATAGTTTTTAAAACTTGGGTTACAACTTGCAACAAATAGTTTTCATTCAACAAATAAAAATTACAAAGATTATTTTCAGTCACTAATAGATTGATGTAAAACAACATATTTCCAATCTAACATCCTATATGCAGTAAAAATGATAAACTAAAATAAACTTCTCAAATTATGTGGTTTCTTGAAGCTTAATCTGCTCAATGCAACCATATCCTCCACCTGCAACACAACATCTTCACTTTGAATTCCTGGAACTCCCCATGGCTATAGAATATCATTTAAAACCTGAAATATATAGCAAAAATAAAGCCTTTTTAGAATACCATGCCTCCCTTTTTACCCTCCTTAAAATCCTCTTCAAATTTCTTCTCATCTCAATGAGATTCTTCACCATTTTCTTCACCCAGAATGATTTTTTTTTTTCATTTCATCTCCCCCTTCTCTCCTTGAATGGTATGCCCACCTTCTTAGCTGCCCAATAACCTCCAAAAATCCAAAAATAAAATCCTCAAAAATTATTTTTCAGAACTCTCCATTAAATATTGGAGTTAAAATTACCCACTCCTTCCTTATCTCCTAAAAAGGAAAAATGCAAAAAGTAAGCCTGGATACCCACCTCCTTAGCTCCTAATTTTTAGGGATAATTATGGGGAGGTTTTATAACCATATTCCTTCAATTTCCCACACCCTCCATGCTTTTTGTGGCATTTTTCATCAATTTATTACATTAAAATTGCAACTTTGGCTTTATTTCACTATGCCAACTTGTCACATTTAAAAGTTATGTATTGCAAAATTAATTTAATCAACATTCAATCAATTGAAGCTATTAAACATGAATTTACAATCATATAATCCCACACCAAAATTCAAAATGAATTAAAAAAAACTAAACCTCCTTTTTTTTGGGTTGATGTTGATTGCTCATTTTCCTAGGATGCTCCTACATCATGTATTTATATATGTATATACATACATGTCTCATTGTCCTCTCAATATCACCATGACCATGAGTAACCCTTCCATAAGTGTGCATAGGTACATCTACCTATGTACTCTCATGTACATGTTCCTTCACATGTATGGGTTATCGTTGACATGCATATGTATATATATATCATCAATTAAGTATAATAATAAGAAGAATAACTTGCATGCACCAAGCACTGAACATAATCCAAGAATGCTCCTAATAGAAATCAAGATCCTTCCTAATGCAAACACATCATGCTAAAGGATGACTTACCAACTCCCAAAAATATGTCTTGACTCAACCATTCTATTAATGGGTGTGTGCATAAAGCTCTGCTGGGTTTTGTTACATTTTACTCAACCAAGTTCTACTCCTAAGTGATACTCTCCCTCTCTTTCATTGGATTGATTTTGTACCTACGTCCAACTTAACAAATTTTAATGCCAGTCATCCATTCATCAAAACAAGCATTTGCATTATACTTTTCATAGTTAGAATATTATCAAATTCAATAACCATACATTCCAAATTTCCATTCCATTTCTAACATCAAATGAAATAAACATTCATTCATACTTTTCCGATAAACAAAGTGCAACCATATATATTTCCAATTAGAATTCCAAATACATTCACATATGCAATAATTTACCCTAACCTAGTAATAGAAAATAGGTAAATTCACAATGGGGTGTGACATTCTTGTTGTTAGAGTCCTTGTGTTGTGGTGTATTACATGACACTTGTGTGCATGTTGGTGTACAGTGTGACATTTGGTTGTTTTTTATAATATAAATAGCATTACAGGGTGCTAAACCCTTTACACAAAAGGCCCTCAAGGAAACAAAGTCCAACATCAAAGACAAAAAGTTCAAAGGCCATAGGCCAGAGACAACAACAAAACAACAATAGATTTAAAGTTTTTTTTTAAACATAAAAATATAAACGTAGAGAGAACCGAAATAATCAGATATTTTCTCCCAATCCTCCTTAAGGAATTTAAACATATCCCAGTTATTAGAATTGTTTCTTTCTCACATGTTAAAACCATAAATTTTAAATTCATATTTTAACACAGAACCTAGAGTGGCCACTGAATGGTAGATGACTTTCAAAGTAAAGTGAGAAAGACCTCTCAACTTCCCCTCTAGACCATCAACCCGAGTCATCAAAACAACGTCCTCCATAGTTTTCATGAATTTTTGGCATGTGTCCTAGTTAGGTTGTTGATCATGGGATGGTATCCAGGTCCTCTGAGCTCGACAACATTACATTTAGCTTCAATAACATTCTTGGGCCCTCAATATCTGCATTCACATCCTCTTCCTCCTCTTGTTTTTATCATCATTCTCCTCTCCCCCAATCAAGTTTCTTGAGATTTCATCCACATTAAGGTTAGGGATTGAATGACCTGCTAGCCTGTGAGACCACCTAACACTCATATTAGGGCTATCAACCTCAACAAATTTAGGCCCACTTTTGACATCTTCATTTTTAGCAACATTAGTATTCTCAACCTCCTCCTCTTCAAAATTGGCTTCCTCGACATAAAACTTAACTAAGGTCTTCTTTTTCTTCTTACAAATGGGGATTTTAGTTTCAATTGCCTCTTTTACCAGAGATTTTGATGGGTCTATTCTTAAAGTCACATAAACTCACCACGTCAAGTTTCTGAGTGGAGGTGCAAGGATTTTTAGAGGACTTGGGTTGAGGAGTAGAGGATTTAGACTCATGCATGGGGGTGGTATTATGAGGAGTAGAATTCTTCTTCTTCCCTTTAGAAGATGATATCTCAAACTTCTCGATAGGAGAGCTATCTAGTGGGGGTTCATCAATCAAACAAGCCCTAATAAGCTTAGGAGGACACAAGGATAAATGAAGTGGTAGAGTATGAAAATAAACCCCTAATGGAGCAAGATAGGAGGCTTTTCAAAGTTTTTAGCTGCCACATCCAGAGCTTCCTTCATCAAAGATTCAATTGAGGATAACATGTAAAAAGGAATCTAATAACAACCTTATTTCTAATATGGTCATTCGTGACATTTGGTTGTTGTATCTTGGTCATTGGTGTTATTTTTTTTTGGTTATTTTATGTCCTAGGTATGTGGCTTGAGGCATTACAAAAATAGTAAAACTTCTATATTTTATTGTTGCTATACTTGAATCAATAAAAATGTTACATTGAATTTCATGTTTGATGTATTATATGATCATCTAATTTGAATATATATATATATAATTTTAGTGCATCAATGCACTCACATACACACACAAAGACAACTATCCCCCCAAAATTCTCCCCTACATTGTCATCCCCAAAACATGTATTGTTTCCTCCATCCTTGTTCCTAGAAAAAATATGGAACATAGCTAAAAAATAAACCAACTTTCCAAAATTTGATCCTTTTACACTCACTTTTACCATTCCTCTCTTGGTGGAGATTTTTAATGATTTTTTTCCACCTTTTATCTAATGAAATTATAAATTTGCATGATCCACATTAAATA
This sequence comes from Sequoia sempervirens, assembly GCA_007258455.2. Classification (NCBI taxonomy): domain Eukaryota; kingdom Viridiplantae; phylum Streptophyta; class Pinopsida; order Cupressales; family Cupressaceae; genus Sequoia; species Sequoia sempervirens. The sequence goes on along the minus strand of VDFB02000009.1, from coordinate 964,885 downwards.
TCTTTGCACACTTGTAAACTTTATTAATTAAGAAAATAAAGTGTAATTATATGCAAAGATGAAAATTAAAGGGGAGTTTTTATGTCCGTAAGTTGATAACTAGAGTTTTTTTAAGGAAACTTTGATGAACTTGAAGTGACAATTAGACCCCTAGACCATTTGATGATGTGTGAGACCTCTTGCTAAAGCCAAATTTTGGTTTGGTGCCTTTTCATTGGGCAACAAAGTCAATGAATGTTATATTTTATGAAGTTCAACTACTTTAAAAATCATTTAAGAACCATTTGATATTGCAAACCCCATTTTAAATGTTGCTAGGTAGTTGAATTTTGAAAAAATAGGTGTGTTTATACCTAACCTCTAATTGTATTGAAATAGGGTGAGTTAAGGGATTATTCCCATATGAGGAAAACAAGGGTTGGAGGGAAAATTGACGTAGGTTGATGGGTATATTAGATTCAAGAATTTTTTTAAGAAAACTAACCATTAGGAGTGAGAAGTATAATATAATGGATATGATTCTAGGACATGTGGTTATCTTAGATATGTAACTAGCCTTAGGTAGGCAATTGGCTTAAGGACAACATTGGGATTTTGAGCTAATTATGGAAGTACTCATAATATGAGAGAAAAAGTATTGTGTTGTTTCATAAATTTGATCTCATGTACTATCTTCTCTTTCTCAACCAATGCATCCATGTATTGGGAAAACATTTTATGTAACCTTGGAATAGTTCATGTAAAATATTGCAAGCAAAGATTTGTTAGTAATAAAATTTCTACCTAGGTTTAGGTATTGTTTGTGTTTACGCAATGTATTTAGAGGTATTGCATTATAATGTATTAAGTAGTAAATAATAATATATTGGGGTGTATATGCTTTGTAAGTCATCCTAATATTTAAATTAGAATGGAAGTGATTATCTCTCACATGTGTGGATAAGCAATAGTGGTAGGTAGTTGATTAGTATATAATAACAACAAGAGACTCATATGAGGATGTCAAGAATATTATGTGTGTGGATTTCATATTTAATTATAGTGTGGAATGACTTCCTTCCAATAAATATCATTGTATGGTGTTTCCCTACCTCAAGGGTCTAATATATTTTTGGAATACACATGAGTATTTTTGTTATTGATTTGTGAGATCTTTGTTCTATTATTGGGTTATTTATATTAATTTCTTTTCAAGTTCTCAACATTTGGTATTCCAACTCTTTCAAGGGGAAAAAGGGAAACATTTTTTATTGTTTCTCTCCATTTAGGGCTGAATTTCTTGTAGAGGGTTGTTTTCTTCACCTATCTTAAAAATGGGTCATTCTAGGTTTATTAAAAATACGAATTTGATTTGTTTCCAAAAATTATCACATTAAAGGTTTGGATTAGTATCAAGGGAGATAAATGATATGAATTTGATCATATGATTCATTTTTTCTTATTTTTAATTTTTAAATTGACATTCATATCTTGTAATTTGGATGGGAAATCATATTCTATTTTTTTCAAGAAAATATAAATACTTAAATATACTTTTATTCATTATTTTCTTTTTAGATTTGTGAAAGAAAAATATATTCTTGAAAAAAATTTGAAACTCTAGTTTCCATGAAGATTCCTAAATTTAATAGAAGTTGTAATTTTTGAAAGTGGTGGATCCATTTAAATAACTTATGCTCAAGATTGCATATGAAATTTATTGTTTTATTTTGACTTAGAAGGTGAAGCTCAAAAATGGTTTCAAACCATCGTACTTGACGACATTTCTTCTTTTGATGGATTGGAACAGTTTTTTCATATAGGTGGATGCCAACAAAAATAATAGTTAAAGAGGATTATAATGAAAGATAAAAAGTAAATAAAATGATAAAAAAAAAAAGAATAATAAGAAAAAATGTAGAAGAAATGAAAGACAAAAAAATACATGCGCATTTTTACTTCAAGCAAGGAAGACTCCATTTTTTAATTTCATGGATGCATTCAAGAGACAAGGGTTAGTTTTTTTGTAAACATTTACAAAAAAGATAATTTCATTAGCATGGACTTGTGAAGAAACTAGAAAAACAAAACAAATCAAGGATAGTCAAATAAAGGGTAAGGATATTCAATTTTTTGAAGATTTGAAGCTCTTTATGAATAAATATGCTTGCATTCAAAATTTTTATGGTTTGGATATGAATGTGTTAGATGTTATTTTTTGTATCCTTAGAATATTTGAGAACAATCAATCTGAATATGAAAAAGAAGCTTATAAAAAATTGGTATAGAAAGATAAAAATCACATTGTAGGGTATTACATATAATGGAGAACATGAAAATGTTAAGGTAGAACAAGTTCAAGAATCTCATGAAGTATGCATAGAAGAAAAAAAGAAGATGAGGAAATAATAGAAAAAAAAGAGGCAAACAATATTTACCCTCATTAGCCAACAAAACCAATTTCCAAAAGGGTGGAGACTAAGGGACAAAAGATGGTGAAACATACATGCATCCACATCATTGAAAAAAAAGAGAATATTTGAAGTAATTGTCATCGAGGGATGGTAACACTTGAAATTGGAAGGCCAATCGCTATGGATATACATTGAACCAAAGGAGTAACTACAAGCACCATTGGAATCATAAAAAATAATAGATAATTGGATCCAAATAGGAGGAATTCTCATAGAGGTGCATGGAATTAGAATGGATATGGACCAAGGATGAGATCTCGGTACCATCAAGCACAACCTATACAAAATATTGTTGACGAGGGCTACACCGCCCGAAACCACATAGACACAATAATAGATACCAACACAGAAGATGCGAGATAAAAGATAACCCACTTTCAATTATTTTTAGAAAATGGATTTACATATTCAGATCTTACATGCTACAGCCTCTTGGGCTTGATTCATTACAACAAAAAATCAACTCTGAAAGAAAAATTGTTATTTGGAGCCACAATCTGCACTAATGGAGCCACCTTCTACAACTCCCTCATATCCCTTTTTATTTTACCCAATAACCACCCTAGAATGTTCTATAAAGTGCAAATTTCTCTTTTGTTTTGGCGCCAAAAGTCTCGTTGTTTGATTTCTGGACTAGCAAGAAATTTTAATGAAATTCACTTTTTAGAGGGTCAACTTCGCAAGGCCATAACTTTTGATCCAGGTGTTCGATTTGCTATTATTGCATATCGTTGGAAAACTCTTGACGAGCTCTACAACATTTGAACCATTCGTAGGTCAATTCGACAACCTTTTGACCTATTTTGGGGCCTCAAAAGTCTTCATATTTGAATTTGAAGTTGCATTGGAGAAATTTCCTGGCACGGAAAATTTAATTTCTCCCAAACTATGTAGGGTATTGAGGTGATTCTTTCGCGACCGAAAATATTTTTAGTTGTGCTCCTTGGGGTAAATTTTCATTTCCATACAAGCCCATTTAAGATGACTTACTAAAAATAGTATGTGTTATTTTTTTGCTATTTTTTACACCTGGTTGTCTTACACCCCTTAAGTGCCATTATGGGACTCAAAACAACTAAAGAAAATAAAGAAAACTTTTTTTTTTTTGGGTGATGCAAGATTTTCCTACACCGTTGGATGCTCCTGCATTAGACACCCAGGGTAATTTGAAAAGTGACCCTGTCACTTCTCAGGAGTTAGAGGGAAACAAAGACAGTTAACCTCAACCTCAAACAACCATGATGAATCTTCAATAGGCCTTCCTCTCCATTTCACCAAGTCCTCTACATATTTCCTATTTCTTGTGCTTCTACCCACACGACTATCCAAGATTTCTTCTATCTCTTCCTTCTCTGAAGTAGGTGCTGGAATTTTCTATTGTTATTTTATTGGACACTCCTCTATATCACCTTCATGATACTTTGTCAAATCAGCAATGTTGAACATAGGAGAAATATTTATTCCACTAGGCAACTCTACCTCATAAGTATTTCCTAAATCATGTTTCTTCATAATCTTGCATGGTCCAAACTTCTTCATCTTTAACTTGTTGTATGTACCAACTGGAAACCTTTCCTTTTGTAAATGAACCATGACTTCATCTCCTACCTAGAACTCCTTATACCTCCTTTTCTGATCTTCCTGAACCTTATCTTGTGAGTTCATCTTATTGATATGTTTCTTCACCTCTTCGTGCAAATTCTTGATCAGGTGCTTCGAAAAATCTTCAGCCTCAACACTACTATTTTCCCCCTTGTCCATCTTCCTCAGTTCAGAAGCAATACTTGGACTACTCCCATACACAATTTGGAATAGTGATTTACCAGTGCTCTTGTTGATAGAATTATTATAAGAAATTTTTTCTTGTGATATAATCAAATCCCATCCCTTAGGCTTATCTCCTACTAAGCATCTTAGCAGGTTACCCAAACTCCTATTCACCACCTTTTTTTGTCCATTAGTCTGGGGATGGTGTGCAAAACTGAACTTCAAATTTGTCTTTAATTTCTTCCATAATGTCTTCCAAAAATAACCAACAAATTTGGTATCTTTATCTGAAACTATCACTAGTAGAATTTGGCAAATAAATGACTATGTGACTAAAACTTTTAGTCATGTGACTAACACTAGTAGTATTTGGAAAATAAATGACTAATTTGGTCATTTATAAGTGACTAATTTGGTCATCAGGTAAAATCACAACTAAATGACTAATATCAGAAAAATAAAAAATGACTAAATAAATGACTAATATTAGACAAATAAAAATGACTAAATAAATGACTAAATATATGGCTAAATTAATGACTAAATAAATGACTAAATATATGGCTAAATCAATGACTAAATAAATGACTATTACTCCTCTATTCTTTTTTCTTTCAAATTTGATCATAATCCATAGAGCTCAAGCCTCTCTAATGGGACGCCTACCTAAGCGGGTCATTTGGCCACCTAGGTTGCTTGGTGCACCAAAAATACCTATTGCGGAAGGCATTTCCTCTTGGTGCAGTCTTAAGGCCTTCACATATTTTATAAAACATTTACATTCTTTAACTTTTATTACTCATTATGTTAGGGAGCCCTAACGTCAACACATACTCTCTAACATATTAACATACATAATTTAAATGAACACATATATAAATAAAAAAGAAATTTCCTAGGTATATATTAATACCATTGCCACTTAGCATTGGCTAGAAGTGCATTAAATTTGAAGCTTCTATGAATGAATGTGAAACACATTACATTTTTTATTTGAGAAGAGTTGCTTCTTGAAAATTCTAATTCATTTACCATTGCTTCAAACCATTTGCCACATATAAAGATATAGAATTGTATTATTCAACTACATATGCTATTAATACCACTCATTTCATTTACATATACGAAATTGAAAGTATTAAATTATACCATAGACTAAAATCTAAAAATTATGACATTTCATCAATATTTTAAAAAAAAAATTATTCATAGAAATTATTTGCATATACTAAAGTGAAACTATTAAATTATACCATAGACTAAAATCTAAAAATTATGACATTCCATCAATATTTAAAAAAATATATTATTCATAGAAATTAACTAATAAAATTATGTCCATATCAATGCAAGATGATTAAATGAATCTTTTGGGATGTTTTTCATAGTTTTTTGCACTTTCCCAGCCACTATTAGTTCCCGCTCCTCCAAACTCTTCCTCGTTGGTATTTACCTTTCAATTCTCCAATTTGGTGAGTTGCAACCTAAAAATAAGGTTTTGACGAGGGTCTGTTGGAGGAAGCTAAGGAGAAGCATGGCGAATGTGTTGAGGATGGGTTTGCTCAAAGAGACATACCACTTTTTGAGGTAAGCTTTTAGTAGGTAACTATTATTTAAATTGTTGCATTTCAGGCAAAATATGGTTTATTTTCCCTATCTCTCGGTAAACACCATTGTTTGCATTGTCTTCAGGGGTTTGTTTGGTAGATGTGGTAAATTCCCTTTTTGATATAACCTTTGGCTTAGTGGTTGTACTATAGGCTCTAGGTTGTTAACTCTATTGTCAACTTATCCACATACTTGCACCCAATGTCAGTTTGCTAGGGTTTACATGGGATGCCCCATTTTATAGAATTTTGACTCTTTATCATGACAATCATGCTTTCTACACTTTGAACTTGGATACCCCCTTCACAGTCCACTTGATTTTATAGTGGAACTCATTTTATTTAGGTTCAAGGGTTGTCTTTAATTTCAAAGACATATTGTGATTTTGTCTATGATGTGATAATTTTATTCAACTTCAAGGAATTAGTTTTAATTGTGAAGACAAAATGTTCTTTAGCCTATGGTTTGCTTTTTAACAACTGTGCTGCTTGAACCTTTGAGGTTCCAAGTCACATAATAAAATGACCAAGATGATTTATTTCCTTCTAAATATTACTCCATGTTTCAAGCTTACTTACTAGGTAGATCCTTTTACTAGGTGTACACATGTGAGAGTTTCTAGTTTTTGATGTTTTGATCTATCGTGCCTTTGAGGGGATTCCTCTTGGGATTAGTGTAATCTCCAGGTTGTAGGAATTGATTGTTATCCAACAAGCAGTATGTATCACTTGTTAGGGAAATTCTATGCAGATGGGATTTGAACTTGGGTGCCCCAATAAGTGTTGGTAAACAAAAGAGAAACATAAAGGTAATTTTTAGGTCTATACCATATTTCACAAAATTTCCCAAATATGGGGATCTTTTGTAAATTCTCTAATATGTTCATAACCAAACTTTCATTTAAATTTAAAATTCAGATAAAATTATTTGCCAAAATAAACATATATTCATATACATTCATTTTTAATCTTCAATGCCAACCTGTAATACATATATTTTGTACTTGTTTTTGAGTTGTATCACTTGATGTAGGGGTACAACGAGAAACGTTTGTTCTCATTGCTTGGACAGAGTGGGGAAGTGAAGGTTTGTATAAATATTTACCTCATACAATTTTGCTTCTTGTATGTTATATGATTCATTTTTTTACCACCTTCACCCTTCCCCTGCCCCTCTCCCAAAAGATAAAAATTATAAATTAAAATAAAAATCCATTTTGCATTGTTTCAAGGCACTTGTGTGTTTCTTTGTTGATCAAGTTTATGATTGCTCTCTCTAACTTTAGCACTTTATAAGAATAATGTATCACTAATTTACTTTCTTCCATTCATTATCCATTTTGAAAACATTTTATAGCTATAATATTATTACTAATAATTCATTTTATTTTTGATGTTTATTATTTGTATTTTAATACATCATACTTTAACACTTTACTTATAATAAATAGTCATTATATTATTATTATTTTATTTCAATGGGTCTACAATTTGGGGGGAGAGAATATGAGAATATCGTAAAAATAATATCAACGTAATATATATGTGTGTGTCTGTGTGTGTGTGTATTTGGTTATTTATTTTATTTATTTCAATGTTTGGTTTTTTTTTTTTTCATATTTACAATTTCAAGGATATGACAGAGAGGAGGGTGGATGGATTGCATAAATGGAATACATAAAGTACCTTGTCAAATGGAAGAACTAGCCAACTAAAGGACTACATGGGAAGATGAGGAATTTTTGTTGAATCATTTGGAACTGCTAAACATTAAGGAACACTCTTCTGAAGGGGAGGGCATGTTATGCTCCTAATCATCCATTTTTCATTATTGTCATTCAGATTATGGGGTCAACTTGTGGCACACATAACCTTGACTAGTCTTCTAGCTGGTTCTCATTTTATGTTCATTCAACATAATTAGGGATGGGATTCTTCTAGTCTAATTGTGTCTATATATAAGGGTTTAGGGTGTTCACACAATCTTCATTTTTGGTTGTCACTTTGTGAATTTCTCTTGTTAGGATCTTTGTATTTGGAGGTTGCCATCTTGATGTGGCTTTGCTTTCTTATTTCAGCTATTTAGTATTTTGTGCAATTAGCCTTCATATACAACTTAGATATTCTTTACTATGCTTGTTTTGATAACATTTTATGAAATTGCTACTACTCTTTCTGTTAATTACATTGTGCCATAAAGAAATATTCTTTCATCTTGTATAAATGATTAATCAATCTATTTTTTTAAGGAGGATCCCACTGAGAATAATATCACAGGGCTATGCATCTTTATCCAAAATTTTAAGAGTTAACATTTGTTGATGGTAAATTATTAATCTTTGACACCATGTTACTAAGTTTATAGTTACGATCCTTTGTAACTTTGCTTTTCCTGGCTTCCCTTAGCCACTCCAGTCATGTTCTTCAATCCTATTCTTAGGTCTATCACAAATTCTTTTAGAGGCTTTGAGTAATATTTTAGTTTGACTAATTAACAAATATGTAAATATTATTGTGATGATTTCTCTTATTGAATAAGCAGTGTAAGAATGTATCTGTTAATAGATAATGTTGTTTTATTTGCTCTACATATGTTTAAACTTCTAGTTATTTATCTTGTACCGCTCAAACTCAATACTAGTTTTTGTTAATCTTTTAGTCTTTTGTGGTCTAGCTTTTCCATTTCAAAGCCCAATTAATATATATGATTCAGGTGATATAACCTTTCCTTTTTAACCTGTGCAAATTAAAGATGTTGGGGGTTTAGATGTAATGTCTTCTGGCAAAGCTACTGACATAGAGCGTATTGATATAAATGAAAGGGTTATTGCTCTTGAATGCCTCAACCCTACACCTCGACCTACTACATGAGTGATCCATTTTATATGTTGGGCGGTTTGTCATAGGAGATAATAGGATTCATGCCCTTTTAAAACTTTTTTAGTCCATATTGTTGTTCTCATGATCAGTGAATAAATTGTTGTGTCAAAGTAGGTCATTTGGGTTATATTTTTATGTTCTATGGCATGTCATTGTTTTTGTGTTTGTGCTAAATTCTAATGATACTTTGTGTTGTGTAATGGATATAAATATTACTAATTGTTGCAAACTATGACATATATAATGAGGTTTAACAATACTGTTAGAAATTTGAAGGAAAAAACTGAAGCTCCACATTTTATATTCAACAAACATTGGGCTAGATACACTAACCACATGCATTCACACTGTCTATTATTTACTTGTAAAAAAAAAATCATCCTTTAAAAATTAAAATTTTCTATGTAGTCTGATTAGTTAGCTGCTGAGATGTAATCTTGGACCCCCCTTGTAGGAATATAAAAACTTTCTCATTCTATAAATAACATGCTTCAAAATATTTAATATTTTCCTATTGGATAATTGAATTATTCTACAATGATCTTAAAAGGTTCTAGTAGATTTTGTGCATCAACAAGACTATTATTGTTCTTAGGAAGGGTATTAGATTGATTGTTTCTAGGAGTTCAGGTTTTAGTTTTCATGTTACATAAACAATATTTTGTTCCTTTTCAAATTGCTAATTTTATTTTGACAGACTTTTATGGTAAATATTTTGGATTTCGATGTATGGTTTTTTTTTCTGTAGATTCTAAAAGAGAACAAAGACAAGCAGCAAGCATAATTCAATGAACGATTGAAGCACAATAAGTTTCATAGATGAAAATTGGAACTTTTTGTTTGCTTGACTGTAAGACATTGCAACCTGACTGTTGAATGATGTTGATTGAAAATATCTTTAAAATTGGAAGCTTTCTTGTATATGATTTTACATATTGTGAAAGTTGTATGGAAGATATGTTTTCTTAGATAATCAACAAGCTTTGACACCAAACCATTTCTATGTTGGATAGATTAATAAAGTATAAAAAATCAAGTTACCTTTTCTTGTGGATTTTATCAAATGTTGTGCTTCTTTCTTCTTGAAATAATCCTTTCCTATTTATTGAATGTCACAGTGCATTCCAAAACTCAGAGTCATTGTGTTGAAATATTTGATATAGAAGTTGCCTAAAAATGCATAAAAATGAAAGAGCTAAGGATCCCCACAATTTATGGTTCATAAAGCAAGATACTAGCTTAAGGTTTTGAAATAGGATAGCAATCTAAGTGGGCCTAATTGTAGGGGAGACTCCATAATTAAATTTTTTTGAGCTAGAATAGTACTGGGATGGGTGATCTCTTGGTATGTCTCGGTGCTTCATCCCTGTGAAGTTGTGAGCATCACATAGATGAAATAAGTGCCAAGGAGACCTTTCAAATTCATGAGAGATGGGTTATTGGTTACTAGTTGTGAAGGTGTCCTGAGACTTGACTACTCAAACATTAACACATGGTTGAATCTTTAAAAATGGTATTACATAATGATGCACTGTAGAAACACAAAATGTGTTAAAGCATAGTTTAAAGAATTTGTGATTACTCGCTAAGAAAATTGGATGGCAAGTAATCGCTTGGAAAACTCGTCGCTGATTTTTGGTTAAAACTTAAAACATGTAATTTCTTAGGAAAAACTAAAATTCAACCAAAGTCTCTAAAACTCACAAGAAATCGTGTACTTGGCCAGATTTAGAGATCCAAAAGTATTTAAAAAATTGCATTTTTCATTCATACTTTTCTAACAATTCCATAGTAAAATTACTATGTACTAAATTGAAAATCACATATATGCTTACCAAGTCTGCCCTTCTCTCTTCTAAGGTATTCTCTTTCTGTAAAGCATCAGCAGATAGACCATAGAGAACTGGGTTTCGTAGCATGCGAATGTAAAGATAAGTGTATCCCAACCATGTGAATGTCTCCCTTGCATTAAGAAATCCTTCATATGAAGCTTTGTATCAACAGTTCAGGCACTTCAATCCTATTCAAACCTAGGTATTTACAGTTTTTTTTAATCAATTTGTCACAAACTTATGAATGGTTTTTCCCATCTTTGGAAAACAAATGAGCTCTCCAATATCTTGGGTTGAAAGATCACAATACTAGTCCCAAGCTAAATCTTTCTTCTCAATTTTGGTCAATATGTCATTTGGAATGCCTTTAAATTATTAGAGTGGAGTTTGAACACTCCACATGCGCTTTCCAACCATCTTGCACAGGTTAAGTGCCTTCTTTGTTAACTGATCCCATCTTCTTTTTAGGAAAATCTCAAAAAGTGCTCTAAGGAGGCGACCTGCACTCTGCAACACATAACCAAAGAAAAAAAATGTATTTGGAACTACATAGTGTGCATCATCCAACAACTTCCATCACAAATTGTAAATTCCTTTTGTCTAGCAAAGGTGAATGAGTTGGAGAAGATAGGACTTAAGGATGGGTTGTATGATTAGAAATAGAAGCAAGAGGGTGGACATGCACAACATCCTCAAGGCTAAATTTATATTTTTGTGGACAACACAAAGTTCTTAGGTCACCCACTTATAAAAAGGTAGATAATGGTTAAATCATTTGCATTACAAAGGATACAAAATTCAAGTCACCCACTTATAAATTGATAAAATGGTTATGATTTTTGCTACACAGGTTTTCAATTTAAATACATACCTGATTAATAAACACCATATCAGATGTGAGGGAGAGACCTTTAAGCTTAAGCTGTGAAATGGAAGCCTGGAGCAAAACATTGATCTTGGCACTTGGCTCCTCCAAACTCTCCTTCACTGGAATAGGAACATGGTCTAAGAGCTTTGCAAGTTCCATCTTCTCTTCTTCTCTTATTGTCACATATTTAAATTCTCCACTTAATGAAAACAATCGGCATAGCTCAATATCACCCATTATTGGATTCAAGTGCTCATTATAAGTAGCCATTGTCCCATGAGTGATGTAGTAATAATTGGCTATCCATCCTAGATCATTGACCTAGAAATATCCACTTTTCCAATCATATTTCACCAAATTACTTTTTTCCAAGATAGTTGTAGTTGAATGTATCTATTAACATAAAGAGTTCAATCATCAGAAGCACTATGTATCGTAGTAAGATTACTATGTACTAAATTGAAAATCACAGCTATGCTTACCAAGTCTGCCCTTCTCTCTTCTAAGGTATTGTCTTTTTTGTAAATCATTAGCAGATAGACCATATAGAACTAGGTTTCGTAGCATGTGAATGTAAAGATAAGTGTATCCCAACCATGTGCACTCCTCCCTTGCATTTTGAACTGTACCTAGGAGAATTTCTACATTTAAATGATCTGCTAATTTTTAGATAAATTGGCTCTCAATTGGTAATTGTTGATTCATAAGGGATAGATAATATTGCAGCTCACTGTGACCTATTAATATTATTCCTTCTCCATTGGAATCATATTGTGGCCTTCCATATATTGATCTGCCAAAAAGGTCTCTATTGATAGCATGGGCATCTCCAACATGGATCCTTTTTCAAAGGGATGCTAAGGTGTATGATCCTTATTGGGATAGAGGTGCAACAAGTCTATGTTAGGGTCCCTATTTGGCAATGGACATTGTGGCTACTTGGCACAATCTAGTGTATTGTAGCATATTAGTAGATCGAGCTACCAATCTCCTCAACCATCTATTGAAGTGTCAATCTTGAGAGGAGAAAATTGTGGCCATTGATGGAAAGTAGGAGGCTAGGTGCATATGATATGTCCACATGGCATGAACTAGTGGATTTCAGCGATGTTTTCACTTCAGTGAATAAAACCACTCAACACTTTATCCATCCACCAATTGTGCGTAATCACTAATCTTTAGGGAAATTTGATCTGCACTTTCAATGTTGATTGATGTTTAAGTAAAGCCTATAGATATCAAGTATTTTTATCAAATGGTTTTGGTGAAACCATGTGGTGTGATCTAATGAAATTTGGTGGATGTAGGTACTTTGATAAATCATACCATTCAACACTTTAGTAGTCTACTGATTTGCTGAAGTTGTTGATCTTCAAGGTGAATCAAAGGGTATATATTCAAGTACAAAAATATAAGTTTACACGGCATGTCTTGGTTGGCTTTTGAATTCAAAGATGTTCAAGTAATTTTGGGTTGAAGAGAAGATCTCCCTTGACCATTAATATTGACGTAAAATTGATCTAGACCATTAATTGAGTGAGGTTAGAGTGCATTATAAGGGATGATCAATTAGATTTTGCAAAACCATGTGGTTTCATCTAGTAGATTTTGGTAGATTGGTCCACCTTCCACCTTGGTAGTTCAGCTATCCATTGATATCATTGATCATCAAAGCCAAAGCATCTCAATTGTTAATCTTGTCTTGTGTTTAGGAAATTAAGGTGGTGGATCCAAGTAATGAATAGGAAACATTTGAAGGACACTTGGCATAGTAAGATTAACTCTTATTGATCAAGTATTTTTCTTGTAAGGGTATAGTTTCAGAGACAAACCGTGATTTGGATGCCAAGTTGCTGCTTGGGAAGATGGTAGCTGAGAGTTGATTTTTTCCCATAGTGTTCATGGAAACTGAGGAGATTGACTCCCTAAGTTATGGGTTGTATTCCATCCATTTAATTGGCATTAGAAATCAAAAAAATTAGGTCTCTCCAAGCATTATCCATTTGCATTTGAGGAATATTTTTCCCTGTTCTATAGAAAATTTGATCCAAAGGAATGTCCTGTAGTGCATGAGGTGTGGGAATCATGATAATTGATCCCTCCAAGTATTGAATTTATCCTTTGAGATGTAGTGTGGAAATTAGAACATACTTGAAGGTTCTTAACAATTCTAATAGTTGTACTAGGGGCCATGTTTAACAAACCAAATGCAATTGCTAACTTTTCACTATGGTGGTAGATAAATGATTCTTTATACCCTATTTCCTTCATTTTCCAAGACAATTTCTCCTACTTTACATAGCTCTGCAATGTTTGTGGATGTGATATGTCTCCTACACAAAAAACATGTTCTAGCATTGATTGATCTTGGCTTCCCTGGCTCTCATTCTATCTCTCACTGCTCTGCATGACTATTTCTAACACATTTTCCCCACTCAATCACTGTGATGGCATTCCCATGCATGAAATATTGTCAATGAGATTGAAAATACTTATAGATCTATTTCATGTGTCTTTAACATTTGAAAACTCAAAATGATTGTCTTAGCATCAAACCATACATGACCAAACTTTCACTATCCAAGTCGAGACTTTAGATCAAGCAATACTTGACAATGAATCTTAGACAACTTCAACAATGAATGAAGTCTAATCTTAGACAACCTTAATTGGGGTTTGGAAGTCTAATCTTAATAACTATTTTAGTATTTCTTTTAAATGCTATTTATCTAGTGGCTTACATAACTTGTCTATATTTATAAGTCAGACAACTTGTAAAATGTATAATTGTTGGCATGGGAATGAAATTGGATTGTTGTTGACATTTTTTATTTTCATGGACAGGTATTGAACCACTTGCATGGGCGATAAATCTTTTTTGGATAGGACCTGGAGACTTTTGAAAAGGTGGGCAAGGAACTTGGAGTTTGTTACAACGTATTTGAAGTCAACAAGGCCCTCTGTAGTGAATTCAAAGGTAATTTGAAACCCTCATTGCTAAAAGTAAGTTGATAGGAAACACAGGAATATTCCATTCTTAGTAGGTAAACTTCAAATTTATGTAAGATAGATCTCAGAACAATGACTCATTATATCCTCTTCTTTCTTTTATGGTCTCTACTAAAAGTGACTACTATATATCAAAGAACAAATTAAGTAGATGAGGTAGACTTTCAACAATCAAATGACACACCTATCAAGGATAATTGGCGAAGCACAAGAAACAACAAAAACTATTCAAATCCTTAGTAGTCTAGCTGAGGCAGAGGTTGCAATAATTCAAATTTAGAGTCACATCTCCACACTACAATAGGAAAAATCACAATGGGGAAAGTCATTAAATCACATCAAAGAAACATACAAGAATCTCCTTCCCAATTGAGCATCATGTCTTGAGGAAAAGACATTGTTTTAAAAGGGGGGATGATGTTAGTAGGTCAAGGGCAGAAGCAAATCTTATTGTAGGCTACCACAAACTATCCACAGAGAAAGGAGAAGACATTAGATGCAATTAGGAGTAATGGGAAAGTACATATATAATGTAAATCATATGCAAAGAATACATAGAGATGTAGGAGAGACAATGTAAGAGTAGAGACTAAGACCTACCTTTTTATATACAATTATAATATAATATAAAGAGATATAAGGGTTTACATATGTGTGTATAATAGATGAATTAATGGTTCTTTTGTTGTTAACATAGTAGGTGCTATCTGTTCCTCTTAGTAGCTTACCACAAATGCTTTTAGATTCTACTTTTTCCTTCTTTAAACCTATCATCACTCTAAACATTTATACAATGGCCTTTTGAGCTCTCCCTACATCTTCAAACCCTCATCTCATTGGTATCAATTTATAAATCTCATCATGCATAATTTTGTAATGAAAATAATTAACAATTACAAATTACAATACAATATCAATTATGATTTTATTTTTACATGTAAAAAAATTATTCTCTTCTTTCCAACATCAATCTACAATCCTCATTCTATGTTTTCAATTTCCATGCATATTCTCCATTTATAACACAAATATAATTGTATCTTTTTTAACTTCTTCATAGATAAATTATAATAGCTCATTTCTAAGTAAAATCAAATAGAGTGAAATCCAATTACATTGAAAACTTACAAATCTATCAGCCATCTCATTAAGTAAAGGCATGTGAAGCAACATTAAAAATATATAACCATAAATGAGACAAAATCTACAAATTTAATCTGGGATGTGTACTTTAATTTCAAAGAATCAAACTGACATAGGAAAAAGATAATACAACTAATCCAAACAAAAGAAATGTACAAAATTACTAGGACAGATTGTGAGACCTCTCCCATTTCATTTTTTGTTTTTTTCCAATTCTCCACCTCCTTCTCCAAATTCTCATTTCATATGCATGCATATTACCTAAAAATAATTCAATGAAATGTCCATCTTATCAGAAAATAGGTCTTTGAAAAATATCTCAATAGTGTATATAAACAATCACCAACGGCCCTCAAAGGTTTCAGAGTGGTAGCAGATTGGTTTACCTCATTGCATTGGTACTGCTCCCATGGAAAATCCACTCACATCTGTCTCAATCTCAAATGGTTGGTGTAAATCTGGTAAAGCCAGAACTGGTGTTGTACTCAACTTTTCCTTCAAAGTGTTGAAGGCCTTATATTATGGACCTCCCCACTGAAAAGTTATCTTTGTACTAGTCAATGTGTGCAATGGTGATGCAATGTAGGATAAGTTTACAATGAATTTCCTCTAGTACTAAATTGCACCTAAGAAGATTTTGACTTCTGTGATTGTACTTGGCTTAGGCCATTTTACAATAACTTCAACCTTCACAGGGTCTACTTTCAATTGACCACCACCTATGACATAGCTTAAGTACACTAAGGATGTCTTAGTGAATTCACATTTAGACATCTTTACAAAGAGTTTTTCTTTTCTCAATACAATATCAAAAACTTTCTTTACATGACTTACATGATCTTCCCAAGTTTGACTGAATACAAGAATATCATCTAAATAGACTATGACAAAATCATCAATAAAAGGATAAAATACATCATTCACGACTCTCGTAAATGTAGCTAGTGCATCGCAAAGCCCAAAGTGCATGACCAACCACTCGAACAATCCCTATTTTGTCTTAAATGCAGTTTTCCAAATGCCATCTTCTACAATTCTTATCTGATGATATCTGTTATGCAATTATAACTTAGAGAAATAAAGTACATGTTCTAACTGATCAAGTAAATCATCAATTTGGGGAAGAGGATACCTATTCTTTACCATTATCTTGTTCAAGGCTCTATAGTCGATGCACATTTTCCAAGACCCATCCTTCTTTGGAACCAACACAAGTGGAGAACTGCAAGGAGATGTACTAGGACGGATGAATACTTTTTCCACCAACTCCTGAACTTTCTTTTTGATTTCCTCATTCTACAAAACTAACAAACGGTACATTCCAATGTTTGGAAGAGGCACATCCTACTGTAAATAGATTTCATGTTGTATCTCTCTCTTAGGTGGCAACCCCTTTGGTTCCTGAAATAAGTCATCATAAGTAGAAACTATTTTGACCATCTCATTTTATGCTTTGGATCACACCCCTTAAATGCTTCAAATTTTTCATCCTCTTGAGGTTTTACAAGCATTAATACAAAGTTCTTACTATAATTGACCAACCTTTTTATCTGACCAACATTAACTAGTGCATGATGAGTCTTAAATTTGTGTGCGCATATAATGTATTCTATCCCATCCTTAAAGAGATGATACTTATTCTCCCCACTATAAAAAAAATTTTTTTGTCATATAGATAAGGACTCCCTAACACAAGCCCGCAAATATCCAAAGGAACAACATCTACCTCTACCTCATCAACAAAGTTTGCAATGATAGAAGATTTCAATTTACACTATTTTGTTACCTACAGTTGAGCATCATTGCAAACCCATCCAAGTGGATATGGCTTTGGATGAGGTGTTGTAGTTAAATTAAGTTTCTTTACCACCTCTTTAGATATTAAGTTGACTTGAGAACCTGTATCAAACAGTGTGTCAATCTTAGTGTGCTTAGTTACAACTCGAATATGAAACAGTTCATTTTGATGTTTATCAGTTTTAGGGGGAGTAGATACTTTACTTGTACTTGCATAAGAAACATTCACATCAAAAAAGAGAACTATACCTTTCCCTTTACCTTGGATCCTAGTAGTAGCAATTTGTGTTTCATCTCCAGAATCGGATCCAAGATCTTGTTGAATCACTGCAGCAGTATTTTGCTTGCCTTTATTTCCTCTGTATCTTTTCAGCCTTAATTCGGGATGCAGCTTCCAACACTTTGAATCATCATGCCCCTCTTTCTTGCAATGGGAGCATGTGGGCTTGTCACCATCCTTAACTATAGTTGTATTTTTCCCTTTTCCTTTATCTTTGTCTTTACCTATACCCTTAGACTTCCCCTCAGACTTAGATGGTTTATTTGAGAAATTATCACTAAAAGTGTTCTTACCCCTTGACTCTAAATGAGTGGCTTGGACTGACACTTCATCCAGATTACTAGGGCTCAACATTAGAATATTATTTCTTAGGTAAGAATGAAAACTACCTATGTACTTAAGTAATGTATCCTGAGTATACATTGGAACATTTAAAGCAATACCCATTTTCTAAACTCATGGGTGTAATCTTGGACAGACTGACCCTTACCTTGCCTAAAGTTTTTCCAATTCGTTGTTAATTGTTGCATATAACCTAAAGGGTAAAACTATTTTTTAATGGCAGCAAAAAATTCCATCCAAGTCATATTAACCTTACCATGGTGAGCAATTTCCTCTCAAGTCCTACTCTCCCACCAGGTGAGAGTTGTACCTCCCAACCGGAGAGTGGCTAACTGGATCATAGAAGCATCTTCTGTTAGGCCTTGAATCCTACAATACACTTCTACCTACTGGATCCAATCATCTAACTTTTTGGCATTTAACTCCCCATAGTACTTAGGCAATTCAAATTTTACATCCAATTTAATAATAGGCTTAGACTTGCTCTTAAAAGGATTAACAGTAGTAGAAGAGGAAGAAGAAGAAGGGGAAGATGGAGGAGATGGAGCTTCTGGATCTTTTCCTTCTTTTTCCTTTCAATCTTCCTTCTTTTCTTGCTTTGAAGAATCTCCCTTTTCACACTTCTTCTTGTCTACATAAAGCTCTTCCACCATTGCCTTCATGTCAAGTAAGGCTCGCCAAAAAAATTTATCATCAAGATCTTGCTCAGTACTTTTCCTAGCTTCAGTTTTGTCCATTGTTGGAAAATTCCTTCGTTTGTTGATCTCAGGATTGTATTCTTCTATCTCACCTTCACTTCACTGAAGCTTGGAGCGTGTGAGCATTCGATTCTGCAATGCTAGTCAAAACAAAGCTCTAATACCAAATTTGATCTATTTTTTGGATCTATGACAATTGCTTAAAGAATGCTTAATGATTATAATTTAAAAATCAAAATTACTTAATCAAAATTAACACATGAACATGATTAAAATAATAGAAATAACAAAGTGATGAAATCAAAATGAAAGAAAGGAGAGAAAATGCAAATAGAGTTGATAACGGAGTTCATCGTAAAAACAACTACGTCTTTGGGCCCCTCTCCAATGAGTGGACCAATCTGATTAATTCTTCAGAAAATCAGTACATAACTCTAGCATGGTTTCTCCCTGTTTTACAAAGAAATTTTGAAAAGCTCCCCCAAAGTGCGTAAGAACAATCTCCTTGAAAGCACAGGATGAGAGCAAAATTTCACCAAGGAATTTCTCTCCAAATCACCACTTACCCAAACTCCTAAGCTACCCCCCTTTTTTATACAAAAAAAATACTCAATTTGGTCTTCAACCAAATGATTTTCAAAATCTCCCAATATCCCCTTTACAAGGTAAATATCTTAGAAAATCTCCCCTATTTACATAAAATATTTGAAAAATCTCCCTCAGTTACAAAATAATCTCTCGGAAGCTAAAATTAATTCCCTCAATTCATAAGGTTCATCAATGTACTTTTAGCTATTCTAAATGGGATTATCCTTTAAATTAGGGGTAAGGTGTTTTTTTTAAAGAAAACATGTGGGGCTTAATATGTGTGCCCAACTTTGTGGGGTGGCGGCCCCACCCACTTTATCAAATGCAAGCCTTAAGTTAAGGATTTTAAGAGATACACCCTCCTTAATATTTGGTGAGCCGCTCATAGGAGGACCGGTTGGGGCTTTCAATGGTGGTAAGAGGTTTCTAAACCTTTCCAACTGTCATTGGATGTACCACATATGACTACCATGTGTCAAGTTGAGGCGATGCCATGTGTCGGCAAAATATTCGTTGATCCAAGTGATGTGTCCTAGGGTACCACATGGCACCCAACGATGTGCCACGTGGGATTTTTTAATTCATCCACAACTTTCCATGTGTCAACATATGGCTAGTCGATGGTGTTGACTGTACTATGTTGATGTCATACTAACATCAACATGGTCAACTTTTGACCCGATCTTTGACTACTCGTAACTCGAGCATATGACCTTTGATTTGCGTGAAACGAATGCCGTCGAAAAGAACTTTCCGAGCTCTTTGTAATGAGACAAGTATTGACCACTTTTGAACAATTTTATTTTTTTCCTTTTTCTTCAACCTGAGCCCTGAGTTGACCAAGGTTTGACTGAGCATAACTCGGGCTCTGTAGCTCTGTTTGACTCCATTCGAATTGCATTGGAGTCATAATTTTCAACTCTTTCTAATTATGCCATTTCTAGAGAAAATCAAGAAACTTCAATTTTTAGTGAAGATCCTTTGGATCATAAATCTAGGTATCTTTTTAATTCCTCTATCTTTCATCAATCTCCTTAACAATTGAACTTCACCCCACCTGCCCACTTCTGCATAGATGTTTGAGAGAACATAAGTCGTAGCATTTTTAGGATCCAAATTGAAGAGCAGTGTGGTTGTAAATACTCCTAAGCCTATATTCATATGTAACCTACAGGCAGCAAGAAAACAAATCCACACAACCACCATAGGTTTAACTGGCATCTTAATGATATAGTTTAGAGTGTCCTCGAGATAGCCAGCATGGGCAAGAAGGTCAACCATGAACACATAATGATCAAATGTAGGTGTAATGCAATAGTGCTTACTTGATGCAATGCAAAGGAAGAAACCATCACTCACATTATTACAATTTTTACAATCAAGGACTCAATCCCTTCTATTCGACCTTCAAGTTCACATGAAAACTACTCAAAACAATGACTTCTACAAAGGCACAAATTTGAGCTTTCACTCCTTCTGACCCAAACAAGTTGAATTATCTTCTTCAAACTCATTAGAGGCTCCAAAACACTCAACCTCCAAATCAACCAATGACTTATTCTCTCAACCTATCCTCAATGTGCAACTATGGCACTCATAAGCCACAAAACCCAAATATGCTTTCCATGCTACAAATAACTGATTTAACACTTGGGACAGCTCTACTAGGCTTGAAATAAAATTACTAAACTCACCTTATACTCCAAGAACATAGGTTTCTTTTTTTGGCTAACATTCTTTCATTGAATGCTTACATTCCTTGTAGCCACGCCTTATGGAACTGTCAGAGATATCTCAAGGTGTAGGACTCCTTTTTAGACTGTAATTAGTTTTATGGATTCCCTTAAAGGGGTTCTAAAACATATATGAAAACCAACATGGGTTTCTTTGGAAAATAAACTCCAAAAATGACTATCCTTGCTAGAATTTAGGCCTAATTAGGCTAATCAAGCACTAGGGCTTATTGATTCTACAAGCTCTAATCTTGAATACTCTTTACCAAACCTTCAAACATATTGTTTTAGACCTGAATATGATTATTTAACCATCAAAATTCCTTCTCCCCAAGTATTTGAACCAACCCTAGATGATAACCACCTTGAAACTTTGTTTTTTGGACTATACACATACTTTCAATACTAAACTTTCACCTCTCACATACTAGCCTTCACCTTATGGTCTGAAACTTCAAAACATGCAAGTACATGTCATGAGGACTCTTTTCACCAAGAATTATATTTTTTCAATGGTCAAGTTGAGAGAAACACAAAATTTTGTCATTGTTTACCCTAATCTAGGGCTTTGATAGTTTTCTGAAAATTTACAATAACTTGCTTAAATTTTGTTCAATTCACATGAAAAAAACTGTGGAGGGAAGGAGATTGAGCATACTTTTACCTACAAATAATTTGAAGTGATCTTTTTCCCATACAGGGTCGTACAAGAACCTAAAACAATAGCTTTTTTAGTAAAAGATATAATTTATTTATGATTTTCCATACAAATCAATTCCTCCAACTCCATACATCTTCAATAAAATCTCCCCCTATCTTGGCAATGAGTTACAATTCCCTTTTAAAGGATTTACAACTTCCTCCAATGAATGAAACTAACTCAAACTACCTTATGACCTTTGGTATTCTATCCTTGTGAATTTTTTTCCACTTTTTGCATCTTTGTAAATACAACAAATTGACAACTTTACAGTATTTGAAAAATGAACCTAAAATGACTCCCTAAGACCCATAACATCATAAATGTGGCCTATTGGGCCTTATTACATTATTAGGACATCAACCTCAACCTAAAAATCTAAAGTTGCCTCATTGATGCATGAACTTTACCAAGTGCTCCTGCACCATTACTCATGTGATTGAAGTGTGTACAACCCTCATCCACTAAACCTCCATGGTTGCATGCACAAAGAATACAAACAAAGCTTACAATGTTAGGATATGTTTTAGAGTGCTCCATTAATTCAAATATTTTTAGATCATCCTTGCAAAATCCATTTTGTGCATATCCTACAATTATTGCATTCCATGAGATGACATCTCTTTGAGGCATTCCATCAAAGAGTTCATGTGCCTTGTTTACATTTCCACATTTTGCATACATGTCTAACAAAGCACTTCCAACCATAATATCTAACAAAAATCCCCCATCCATTATGCTCTGATGGATGTTCATACCCTACTCCAAAGCTCCCATTTTGGCACAAGCAGGGAGGATGTTGCCATAGGTTGTGGAATTTGACTTCACACCTGCTAATTGCATTTGCTTGAAAATTTCTAAAGCCTTTTCAGCAAATCCATTTTGTTCATATCCCACAATCATTGTATTCCATGAGATGGTATCTATTTCAGGAATTATGTCAAACAATTCACATGGCTTGTTGATGCTTCCACATTTTGCATACATGTATACTAGGTCAGTTGCAACTACAACATCTGACAAAATTCCTCTATTATTTATGCTTTGATGGATGTTCATACCATGTTTCAAAGCCCCCATTTTGGCACA
>VDFB02000009.1:898874-941999 GCA_007258455.2 Sequoia sempervirens | reverse complement strand
TATGCGTTACAAAGTTATCAAATGTGGTGCATGACTACAAATGTGACATTTCCCCTATCAAATGTGACTCACGAGGACACATGCGGTGCAATACTTGTTACATCCCCTATGACTTAATATGTTATTGATAATGGAACCATGGTTGTTAATGTAGTTGCAAGTAACAACTTTTCATGTGAACATGAAATAATGGATTAAATAATTGTTTTATTTTTGCAACTGTAAATGTGAATGTGAATGATTATTTTAATATGCGAATGTATTTGATGATAATGATGATGATACTATATGTAAATATGAATTAATGCATCAAGAATGGTCTAACTCTAGTTTCCTGTGTCAAGTGGTTGCAGGATCGACATCACATGAAGGGAAAAGGGACTATCATCAGGGAGAGGACGTAAATGACAAGGATAAATTTGTCATCAAACTTTGGGTAATGTATGACATTGCAACGACATAACCTTGGCCTTGGTTTAAATAATATAAATATTGATTATAAGTCAAAATTAAAAATATAAATAATTTTCAAGGATATATTAATTATAAACTAAGAAGTGTTTTATTATTAATTAAAGAAAAATTAAATAATAAATATATTAATAAGTGTTCTATTATTTATAAAAGAGAATAAAATAATAAAACTTATTAAATATTTAATTGAGGCAAGATTTTTTGGGGGAAATGGGTCATCAGTTTTGAAATTTGAAGCATTCCGCCACTCTCGAATGAAACTAAAGGAATGCAAGAAGTCTGGGCTTTGGAGTGGAATGTGAATAGCTACCATTTTTGGTCGATCTTTTTCTCGATGGAGGAAATTACTCATTTTTGGTTTTTCCTCTTGAGCAACTTCATTCAAGTCACTCGAACTCTGCAAGGTTCTCATTTATTATTCTCATTTGAAATTTGGTTGAAGCTTTTCCTTTCCATCTTTCTACAATAACTAGCCTTTCTCAACTTCACTTCTTTCTTATTCTCTTATTTGGTTGAGTAAAATCATGAATTTTTGTTCTTAATCTCTGTTGAAATTGGATTGAGGGCTATACCCATATTGTATTTCACTCTCTGAGCTAAGTATTCACTCTTCCATCTAGAAAACCCTTTCATTTGTAGCCATTGGCTTGCTTTGCATTAGGAGTTTTGGCCAAAACACCTTCAATCTAGAGGAGTGGAGTCGACATATTGCCTCATGCCTTGATTCTTCATTCTCATCTGAAAGCGACAGTGCTCTCCTGAAGACCAAAGGGAAGAGCATTGTAATCCTTTTCCAACTTCTTTACAAAGGAAAATAAAAGGTTTAACTTTCTGTGTATTTGAATTGATAAATAAATTTGGATATAGGTTGTTTCCTCTGGTTATTTGACTATCTTGAATCACTTCTCTTCCTTTAAATTAATAACAGTTGAATGGTAGCCACTTGAGTGATGGAATTTGAATTCGTCTTCTTGTCATAAGTCTCTTGGACACAAACATTAACCTCATTAGTGTTGATGGTCAAAACAACACAACAACATTAAACAAAATATTACTATTCTATTTCTCTTGAAAGAGAAATACAACATATAGTAATCTAACTCCTAAGGTCCTGGTAATCGGTTCTCAATTATGCTAATTTCACTCAGTAGTCAATATGGTTGTAATGTTCAAGGGGCCTTTGCTAGTAATAAAGAACAAGAATGCATAACATCAGGTAATCTACGTTTGACGGGTTTTAAACAAAAGAAAAAAGATGAAACAAAGCTTTAAATCAAAGAAACATGAATAAAATCCTTATGTATCCAGACATGTAGATCAACAATGAGTGTTCACTCTACCTAACCACAACTACAACAAGATGCAATCCATAGAATAAACTATGCTACTACATACATCCATAATGCTAATTCAAATATCATCAACATTTACTAAACTTCAAAAAAATCATTCACTCATCATTCAAAACACATATCAGATAAATACCATAACAATTTAATTCATAGATAATCCAATGATATGACCTTGAATCTAGTTCCTTCTATTGATTTTCATCAAATAAAGAACAATTAAGCACAAAAAAACCACTGGCATATGGATTAATCATATATCATTAACCTTATAAAAATGGATCCAAACTTTGAAAATCATAACATGAAAATGTATCTAAACTGTAAAATATTCAAGTCTTTTACTAAAATTTTCAGAGTATCTTTCTAAAACATTGAAAATCCTGGATCTAATTTCTATCTTCTATCCTCAGGTGGCTGATCTTTCTTCAATTAGCTGCCCTTTACAAAGAAGATTCTAATAGTACATATAGAGTGCCACATGCACAAATTTCTCAATCATTAAACAAGATCCACAATTCATGGAGTTGGAACTGAACGTAGAAGTGGACTCAAGAACCCCTGTGTTCAAGGCTGATCACTCCATTGTAAAAAAAAGGCAATCTGATACCCCAAGAAGAGAATGAAAATTCATGGATTAGACTCAGAGTTTGAATTTATAATAAAATCCATAAAAAAAGGAGAAGAGCAGATGGAGTATGACGCAAAGAGTCAGTCACTTTTGCACTCAATGCTCAAGGATATATTCGTCATAACTAGAGCATATCTATTGAAGAGTATCCAAGTCTGGGCCATCCAACCAGTTACCTTCAAATTTGATCCTTTCAAATTCGGTAGAAACCAAAATTTTCACCTCCTTTAATTTGATTAGCTCCCTTTTAGCCATCTTTACCTCTTCCCGGATATCCATAAACTGATCTAGCAATAAACTCTCCCCATTATCTCCTTTTTGCATGATTTCTTAAAATCTACTCCTCCATCTCTCCCTTAGTTTATCCAATGACAAGACTTCTTTATTGGAGGAATCTAAGTTGACCAAAATGGCTACAACTGCTTCTAACTCTATCATCTACTGATTCAAGTCCTTACTCATTTCTCAGACTTCCTCTTGATGTCCATGCATAGCCCTAGACTTGTATCTTATGATACTCATAGTTTTCTCCACAAAATCTTCATCACCAAGCTCAAGAATTGAAAATTCTATTAAGGTGGATTTGGGCACTTTGTTGACGCCTTCAGGCCTCTTAACATATTCTTTATATTCATCATCCTGCTTGTCCAAATCCTTACCCTGCTGGTCTAGATCTTCTGCTAATTCAAGAGCAGCTTTATGAATCTTAGAGCCTTCAACAAGAATATCATCAACCTCCCGGTTGAGCTTATCCAACCACTTGTCCATCATCCCCACCTTTCTTTTCATCTTAATCAAATCATCAGCCTACCTCTTTGTTAACAAAACTGGGGATTCATGAGGAGCAACTTGTTGAGAAATATTGGGACTAGAAACATCTTTCAAGAAACCATGGATTTGATCCAATTGAGCCTTAAGCTCATCCTTCCTTTGCTTATCCTTGATCATCTGGGTTTTGGTTGAAGAGGCCAAAATATCAATCAAACTCATTTGTTGATTTCTTATAGGCATTCCCAAATTCACTGCCCCCCAACTGATAATCAGTGATTTGCATGTCATCACGACTCTTCTCCATTACAAGTATAGCACATTCAACAATGATCTCTCCAGCATCAGTGAGCCTAGTGGAGTGAAGAACCCAGGCCTTCTTCTTAGGTTTCTCTTTCCCAATTTCTTTCATCATTTCTTCCCAATTTAGTGGTTGTGGTTGAACAACTTGTTTTCTCTCTAAGTCCAGTTTTAGCCAAGTAGGAGCAATAGGAGTAGTGGCTGCTTGAGTTGAAGATGAAGCAATAGTAGTGGAAGACAGAGGTTGCAACAATGTAAGCTTTGGTTGAGAATTAACCTCTTACTCATTTTGTTGATCACTTTGCTCCCTTTCCTGTGCTAAATTTTCTACTTCCTCTTTATCCTTTTAATCTTGTAGCCTCTTAGCCTCCAACTCTTTCTTTAAACATTCCTCTTCCTCTTTCTTCTTTTCTAGCATTTCATCTTGCTACTTCTTCAGCTCTTCAACGTAGTCCCATGCCTCTTTGGATTTCTTCACATGTTCAACAATCTTAGTAGCTTCTCTTTCCCTTTTCAGGCGTTCTTGCTCTTCACTTTTCCTATAGGCCTCCTCTTGTTCCTTGAGCTTAGCTTCAATAGCTTCCTTTTCTCTTCTTTGCTGAGATTTTTCCTCTTCAAGATCATGAATTTTCTACTGCAATATCAACCTATCCCTTTCTTCTTGAAGTTTGAGTTCTTGCACCTTTTGTTGTTGTTGTTGATCAAACTCATCGTCCTTCACTTTATCTTCCAACTACTTTTGCTTGGCCGCCAACTCAGATTGTGATCTGGCCTCTTCTTCTTGTAGCTCATCTGATGCCTCTACTTGCGCCTTAGCATCAACTTATCTTTTTGCATCCTCAAAAATTTTCCACTGATCCTCCTCAGTCATTATGTGTTCAGTAGCCGCATCATCTATCATGTCTAACAATGTCAATACATAATGCCCTTTATCAGATGGAGTCTTTTCTGAATATGTTTCTATATTATGTATCTCCACCTCACCCTCCATTTGCCTCAAGGCTTCTGCTTCACCATGAAGAGCTCCCATTTGAGATTCATGACCTAACTCTTGTGCAACAAAGGGTTGAGCAGGTACCTCTCCTGCAATGGATGTAGAAACACCCTCATTTGTAGCTGTTTCATCTTCCTGTCCCTCTGGAAGATCTTTAGGAACCACCTCATCTTCTTGTTCATTAGAAGGCATAAATTCTAAAGGCTCCTTAGGTACCATCCTTCTTTTTTCCCTTTTGTACCCTTGGGTGGTACCTGCATCCTTCCTCTTCTTGGATGTTGTAGCTTCAGCCTGATTAGCTCTTAAACTTACCCATTGAATACTCCTATCAAGCACTAGTCTTGCAATCTACATTATATCAATGGTCTCATCAGCATCCTAATTTATTGGATCAAGATCCTTAGTTCCAATCTTGTCTGCATCATACTGGGATCCAAAACTATCCCATCATTAGATAATGTGTTAGGAATATTTTCCTTTATCCCAAACTCAATCATGAGTGGGATAGGTATCCTTTCATAATTCCTTCTCCTGAGATCATAATCATCTTGCAGATCTTCCCAAAAATCCTCCAATATATTGAAGTGCTTCTCAAAAACACTGGGGAGAAAAGCCCTCATCTTATACTTGGGGTCATAACATTTCCAGGCAGTGTACAAGCCCAACTTCAAATAAATTAATTCATCACAAACAACCTTAACTGCCTAAATGTGTGGACATCAAAAGGCCCCTAACTTCATTGGAAACTTATGGCACCTAGTCTTATGTTTGTTGCTAAACTGGAGATTCACAGCCAAGGCTTGATAAATAAATTCCATTAAAATGATCCTATGCCAACAACATCTTGGTAGCAAATGGGGGTGACCCTCAAATCCTACTATCCTAAAGTAAGTGAATGTGGGGTATTGGATAAACCAATGTCCCCACTCATTCACAAAAGCCATTACCTCTTTGCTAATTCTATATCCAACATCACCATTAAGTTTTTTGATAATGACATAAAGAAAGGAATCATTTACCCTTCTATAATGTTGCTCTGAGGCCTACAAGGTGAGTTGGTTATAATACTCCCACACCTTCTTATGTCCTTGGGATTCTCCCAACATACCACTGTTTGAAGTCCAAGAAAAATCCCCACTCCGGCTGCTACATAGCAAACATAGGAGGTCATAAAGAAACGTTTAGTTTGTCTCACCTTTATCATCTGATTGTGAATGATGTTTGATACTATCATAGACCAGCCAAATTTTTTCCTCATATCCAAAATAGTTTGGATGAAAGGAAACATCCATTCTTTAAATAGTGAAGCATCCCTTTTACCAAACACCCTAGAGAGGAACATGATTATATCTCCAATTTCCTTACTAAAATCTTCCCTCTTAGGTTGATCTGGGAGCTTGATCAGAGGCGTGAAGTCAATAATAACATTACCCTTCACATCCACACACTACCTAGTAGCAGGGTTATATGCTCCAGCTGCTACAAGAATCAACTCCGGACATTGAATAGACAGGGGGAAGAGTGCCACATGTGCCAACCCAGATTGAACAATCCTTTATGTCCTTCCTGTGATATGCTCTTTAGTGAATGGCTGCTCATGCAACTCTTCATAATTGAAAGGACCTAAGTTGGTGTCATTTATGTCAGTCCAGTCAAAGTCAATTTTGCTAGCAGCGAGGATGGCTTCCCTATGCTTACACCTCAAGGTATACTGGAGCTGCTCCACTTTGATCTTCTTTGGCCTAACTCCCTGCCATGAAGTTTCACCTCGCTGGCTCCTTTGGGAGGCCTCATCTGATGCTCCCGACATCTCTTAATACCTTTGAAAATTTCCTGTAATAGATGAAAAAAATATCTAATTTAGTCAATCATATAATCACTGCTCCATCCTTCTAAGATAACATTTACTTGGCTAAAATATGCCTTTATCGGAGGCGGAACCGTAGAAGCATCAGACATAGACAATGTTTTATAACATATGGCAAGGCCGAGATCAATACTAGACAAGGAACAAAACAATCACCTGCGGGACCAGAACGAGAACTAGAACATGATCAGAGGCAGGACCAGAGAAGCATCGAAACCAGAAACAAAAGATACTTACCAAGTTCAACTTCCTCCTTGAACTCGGTTCCGACCAAGAGTATAGACAGTGGTGAAAATAACGAGCTAGAGCGGGTCAGAGAAAAAGTTGGAGGCGAGACGGGAATGAGAATTGGATTAGAAGCAAAAGTTAGCCAACAAGTTCAACTTCCTCCCCGGACCCGCTTCCAGCCAGAGTAAAGATAGTCATCATAATAATGATGAGAGTGGAATAAATTCAGCCAATGAAGAGTCTACAAAACAAGATGGTCACACAGGCCCCCAAACCCTAGGTCATATGGGCCCCAACGGAAACTAGCAATAGCATAACTTAAACCTCCAACAAATCCTCCATATAGAAGTCATTAAAACCATGAACATGTTATATTGTGAAGCCCTAACTCGCTTGATACTCTATTTCCAAAAACTATTACACAACGAGAAACTGGTGTGAAGAACCCAAAACCAATGTGGTAAAACCAAAATAGGGTTTCAAATAGAAATTCATTACCCAAGCAAGGAAACCCCATCAAACATCGAAACCCTATTCAAAACTAGAGCACAAAAAAACTAAGCTGTCATGAAAGCGACAACAGAACAAACGACAAAAAAAAATGACAAAGACAAATAAACCCCAAACGGAACAGAACAAAAAGAAAGAAACAAGCAGACCAAACAAAAGAACATAAAAAAACAACAACCAAACAAAAAAATTCATAGAAAAAACCCTCCTACAAATATGCAAAAATGAGACAAGCGAAAGAAAAAACAAGAGAAAGAAAAACAAAAGAACCCTACCTCAAAATGCTCCTCAAAATTGACCAAAAGTTCGTCAAGATTCGCTCCACAAATTTCCCCCGCGATCAAATTAACTCTCTCGAGACTTTCCTGGCTGTAATTTTATTAAACACTTCACATAATAATAACAATGAGGTAGTTTAAGCATAATTAAACCTTTTATTGTTAATTCGTGTGTGCCAAGAGGCTGCATTTAATGCCATAAATGTGGTAGATTAGGGGCAGAGCCAACGACACCAACAAACAGTTAAGTCAAGTCCATAGAACAAAACCAGGTAAGGCAGATGCAGAGCCAGGTCAGGAACAAGATAGAGAGACTAAACAAAACCTCCCTATTTCATTTCCAACCCCGGAACCGGTCCCAACAAAAGACCGACCAAAAACAACAAATGAAGATGGGAGCGGAGACAACCAAAATGGAACCTTCACAAAGTTCAAAGTTCCATTATGGTTCTGGATGTGGTCCTAACAAAAGCAATGAACAATACAAGGACAAGGGAAGCAGGACCGGAGCGAACAATCGGACCCAGCTTGAACAACAAAGAGCGAGAAAGAAAAACAAAAGAGTGGAGGCGGAGTCAGGACGGGAATAAGAAAAATAAACTTGAAAAATTCCCATGTGAGTTCCAATCCCAGTTCTGCTCCTACAGGAGGAAACAAACAAAAGACAAGGAAAGGACCAACAAATAGAAGGACTAACTATTGTCAATAGATTTGCACCCTGCTGAATGCAATATTCAACAACCTATTGAAACATGGAAATATCTTTCAAATGTGGGTGATTAGAATGAAAGAGGAATCTCCAGAGTGAGTTGGTTCTCCAAATGATGAATTCTATTCTAAAATAACCTCTGAGGAAAGGGACAACAGGTAACTTGAAAATAAAACCTATGACTAACAGATGATTCACCAAACTTATGAAAATTCAGACTTAACCATTCATAACAGCTTCTCTATTACAGTAATTCTCACAATCTCATTAGCACATATCCCATCAGTGATTTGCATGAAGATCTAGAAAACAAATACAACATGCAACCTAAAACATGTAATTCTGAAACACAACCTATAACAGCAAGACATAAAAGGATTCTGATTTAAAAAAACACAAATACATCAGATTGCCATTACAAAGTCTGAGACAGAAAAATAGGAAGGAGAAATCTATTGTTCTATTAAAACTAGAAGAGTCTTTTCCTAAATCTGAAACTGAGTATCAAAAAGGTTTACAAGCTCAAAAATGTGTATGAGCAAGAAACTTTGATCTGAACTACTGAGAAGGAGAGAAGAAAGACTAAGTCTTTCAAAACATAACTCTCAAGAAACCCTAATTCGAGCTTAGCAAAAAGCTCAAGGAAAAAGGCCTCAAACTATCTCAAATACTGCCTAAAAGCAGAAAAAAGCATACTGATTTTATGATCACATTGTCAAGCCTCTAAAAATAGGCTAATATTTCTTTAAAAGCTCAAAAAACATCTTATCTCATCAAGATAGGTCTGAAATTCGACCAAGGGAAAAGTCAACAAAAATCTGCTAAAAATAGCAAGAAATCACAAAGCAATTTATAGAATATTGCTTTATGATTTTGCTTTACAAGATGCAGATTTGCACAATTTATCTATTTTTTGCAATTAAAGATTTAAAATCTTTTGCAAAAAGAAAGGCTCCTTATTGCTCCATTACAATATTCTGATTTTCTCAAAAAATCATAAAAAACAAAACACATCATTATCTCTTCTCTCCTTATCAAAAAATCCGCCATTGATTTCTCTAAAATCAATTAAGAAATAACAAGGAACCCTAAAACATAATCATCAAAACCTAATCTTAGGTCACTAGCATCCACCATAATATAATCATTGTTTAATCCATACCCAAGGCTTCATATTTCACCACCTCATATTTCACCAAGGAAAAAGAAATAAGTCACAAAGACTTAACCTAACCTAAGCACATGAAATAAGTCTTAAAAGACTTAACATATCAGCCAACTTAGGAAATTCGACCCCTCTTCAAAAAATCATCATTCAGGCTTTTGATAAATCATAATGCAAAGGATTATAAATTTCGGCCACCATTTGCAATTCAACATGTGCTTAAACTGAACATTCTAGATGATGATGATGTCGCTCGAATTAGGGCATGAGAAAAGAATGCCAAACCTTAAAAATCATTTTATTTTGCACCCATGAGTTTGAAGGAAGGAAACTTTTTCTAGAAGAATAGCAGCCATGATTGTGTCGAAAACGAGCTTGTGTGCATAGGGAATCTTCTCCACATTCTTCAGTTAGTTGAATCTCATCTGGGTAAGCTTGCTTTAGAGTATTGAAGTTCTTTCACTTCATTATTGAATATCAAAAATTCCCTAAGGCCACCACCTATCATATTCATTCCTGATTTCCTCTACACTCCTGTGCATTGTTATGCTTGGCCGACATGTTATAAGCTCATGTTCATCTGAAAGCTTTGTGGGAAAGCTTACTTAAGTTTTGTCTTCAGCTTCTATACACAAGGTAAGCATCCTATCATAGTTCCACGACTTCTCACTTTTGTTCCTTATGGCTTGAGTCTATGGCTACCATCATTTCTAACACTTTTGTCTTGCATTTTCTGTGCTTACATTTATGTCTCTGTGAGCTCAACCCACTTGAAAGCTGGACTATCTTTTAAGGGTTCGAAAACTTGTCTTGGGACTCTATCTGAAACTCTTGGCTGTGGCCATATGCACTCTCCACACCATTGGTTGGTAAACCATCTTTACCAGATACTTTGCTTCTCAGAGACTTAAAGAATCTCCTCCTTACTCATGAATTTCTGGCCATGTTTAGGCTGCGGCTGATGTATACTATAGGAAGCATTAGAAGAACCTTGGGCTTGACCCACAAAAAGAAATTCTTCTCCTTGTATATTGATAATGGATCCCTTCATGGGTATCATAAAAATTGAATGAGAGCTGCATTCCCTTTACTCTGGAGCTCGGTTCATCATAGAACTTTGCATATTTTGTATTCTACTACTTTTTTATGTAAAACCCAGATGGGTTATCTCTATTACTACTTTTTCTGCACTTTGAATGCAAAACCCAAAAATGGGTATCATGGAAATTTAAATAAGACTATATCTTCTTTGTTCAGATGCTCGACCCAACTCAAGAAACTGCATTTATGTATTTTCTTGCTGTCTCATGCAAAATATTTACATGAGTTGTCATGATTATTGCATTTTCTATATTTTAAATGTAACACTGAAAATGGGTATTTGAGACTCAAAAATTGCAAATTCTATTTATATGATCTATTCATATGGGCTTGATCCAAATGAACCAGTGGCTTATTTTGGACCCCTGAAACAAAAGAATAACTTGAATGCCCATATATTCATTTCATCTGCTTGGCATTCTGCACTTCATGAGAAGAAAGCATCTTCATATTTTCTATGCAAAAAACTAACACATAGCCATGACTGTTCAGAATGTGAATAAATTAGACTAAACACCCAACTCAAAATGAGGAAAACTATCATTCATTGGAAACCCCAACATGGGTATTTGCTGTTTGCTTTTAGAACACCTCCAAAACTGAAAACTCATGGTAAGAATAACACGACCTGTATGTTTATCTGTATTTAGTTATGGGATCGACCCAAAACAATTGATGTTTACCTTGTCACTCTTGAGTCCCTTAATTTGAAATGAATATAGCCTAATATTCCATAAATACTGCGTTAATTAGAGCTCCATATATTTATGAAAAATAGTGATCTCTACCTATGAACATCTTACTTATATTGTGTTGACAAACTTGATATTCTGGAAATGAAGCTCATGTATCTAAATCCTTGTTGAATTTGGGACGATCATTTGCTTGATACTTGTAACTCCTTGAAAACAATTTAAATGCACATCATACTTGATTTCTATCCTCCACTAAACTCTGATACATGATCCGGTTTGAATCTCCATCCCATCCAAAATGAACTGGTTGTCCTTACTGTAGCTTTTCACTAAATAGTTTTCCATACTCAGATACTATATCATCTAAATCATGACACACATAAAACCTCTCTTCTGAACTTCTCAGCTTTTACCATATAGCAACATTGCTATTGCTTTATGTATTTGCACTTTGTAGAGATTTAACTTGAAACATTGTAGTACCACGAACCACTTGGCAATTTTTAAAGCTGTATTTTCTTATCGGTCAACTAGAATTGGTTACCATTTTTCATTTGAATACATTGCATTGCCAGTCAAGCTGAAATTGATTGTTTATTAATCACTTGAGTGTCTGATCTATATTTCGTACTCAGCTGTAACATGGTACTCTTCATGCATTTTTATGTTTTTCTTAACAAACAGTCTTGAAAATCTGCTCTCTGATGTAAATGTACTTAGTTGAATTCATTAAGCGAACTAAATTCATTGTTCACCTGTAGCCTTCAGAAAGTATAACCTGATCATTATGAATGTACAGTTGATTTAGTTGCTTGATGGATAACTTTGTTTTTACTCCTTCAGTTGTATATCATTTCACTTCATGAACATGATGATGTATCTGTAAATCAGCCCATTAATAAATAGGGCAGCATGTCGAGCTCTACCCTTGTGGGAGCCCATTTTCCTCCACATGCTTGGTCTTCAAATAATAATCAGCTTCATGATTTTACCTATACCTGCACAAGGAAACAAACAATGTTAGCATAAAAATAGAACATGATGATCATGATATTGTTATTTCTCCTTCAGCTCATTTCTTTCGTACTACACTTGATTGATTGTTTCAATGCATGAATAATAGTAGGCTGTACTATTGTGGGTGCCTTATATAGGTTACATCATAATCAGAGCCACTGACACCCCCTCTTTTCTCTTACAAGTCGACGGAGCATAAAAGACAAAGCTGCTCCATTCAACATCAAACGTCGATAATCAGGCAATGATGATTATGTCATCACTTATATATTTTACTTTCTGCATCTTCAGTAGTGCAATGTGCTAATAGAAATGTATTGTAACAGTCACATCCATGGCTTGTGTGGATCTTTGATTTCAATTCTTTGCTTTTCGTTTGAAAAGAAAAATGCATTTAAATGTAATGTTGTAATATCATTCTGATTGTTGAAATCAAATGAAGCCTTGTAAAATATGAGTTTTCATTAAATAAAAGAAAGCATTTGAAATGCTATTTTGCTCATTTACTCAATTATGTATTTCTTTTAATTCTACAACGTCTGAAAGGAACTCTAAAAACTCTACTTCTTGCTTAAAAACATAACTGTCACTCAAATGCATAATGATAATAATGCGAAACAACATTTGAACTTAAACTGCAATTCCACCTCATGATGTAATAACATTCAGCCAGCTCCACCAATTGAGTTGAGGCAAAAATTTGGTAACACAAACCAACCCAAGTGTTAGTAAAAAAAAAACAACCAAACAAAGGAGAAAGAAAAGAAGAAGGCAGAGTCGGAGTCGAAACCATATCCGAACTAGAAACCTTGAAATAGTTCCATGTCTAGATTTAGTTCCGGACCTGCCTTTGACAGAACAAAAGAGAAACTTAGGAGCAAAAAAAAAGAACTCCTAAGACCCAACAGACAACCAAAGACAACCAAAACAAAAGAAAAAAAAGGGGGACCCATTTTGTTCCAAAATAAAACAAAATGGGGTGGTTATGCAAGGGATAACAAATGGTGACTACTTGAATCTGAGTGTGTGCATGCTTATGGTGCATCCTTCTTTATTTGAGCTTTCTCCACACCTAAACAACTATATCTACGATCCAAGCTACATGAGTTGAGTCCTTCAACTGTCGTGCAATGAAATCCTGGGTATTGCTCTGCTGCTAGTCAGGCATCCATAATCCCGACAGAGATACCTCTAGTTCTCTCAAAGCATTGCTCTACTGCCAGTCAGGCATCCATAGCCCTAATAGAGATACTTGAATTACCCATTTAGTATTGAGTTTTCCTTTATTGTAGTGTTTCTCTTTTTCTTTTCTTTTTTAACTCTTTTACAGGCCTTGTGAAAATTATTTTTAAAAACCTCCTCAATGCAAAGACTTTAATATTCTGAGATGTGGGTTGATAACTACAGTGAATCCCATGATAGTTTTGGGGAAACATATATTTCACTTGAATCAAAGATATAATCACCCTAAGATGAATAGGCACTTTATAGTCGGATGTTTTATCTATTTTGTGACATATTTCAATGATAGTTCAGTAGGTTATCGACAATATACCTTACTCGTAATAACCTTCAGACTCATGCTAAAATGACCATAAGGCATGAGCTTTAGAACAAAATCTTTTGACACATATGCCCAAAAATGCCTAAACCATTTTCTCTCCTAGTGCCCAAAGCATTCTTTGAATAACAACCCCAATGTTTTAAGATGGAAAGAAAAGAGAATCCCCAAAGAAGACAAAAACAAACAAAAAACAACAAAGGAAACAAAAGAAAGAAAGAAACAACAAACAAACAACAAAAAGGAAGCAAAGAACCAGTAATCACACAAAATACATATATACAACCAATTCAGAAACTAAAACCTTCATGAGCTGAAGTAATGCTTAAGAAACTGCCCATTGACTAGCAATGGAACAGGTTCTCCCATTAAGGTGCTCAAACAAAAAGTGTTCTCACCGAAGATCTTGGCTACTTGATACGGACCTAGCTAGAGTCTATCAAATTTCTGATGATCACCCTTTTTCTCCTTGGCCTTGTCCCACAACAACACCAGATTTGAGATTTTGAATGCCTTAATCTTAGCTCTTTTGTCAAACCAACATTTGACAACAACTTGATGCTTGAAAAACTATTGTAGAGAAGCATCTCTCTGTTCTTCCATGTCTAGAAGATTGTTTAGTCTTACCTCAATCTGGTCATCTCTTGTATAAAACTCTTGCATGAACTTAAGAAAAGGTATCTGTAAGTGTATGGGGAAAACCGGATCTTGGCCATAAACTAGTTTAAAAGGGGAGCTTCCTAAAGCAACCTTAATACAAGTTCAATCTTCCCACAAGGAAAATCTTAACGGGGTATGCCAGTCTCTAGGATTACTTTGAAGTAATTTCTTTATCACTTCTAAAAAGTTCTTGTTAGTAGATTCTGCTACACCATTTCCCTGAGGGTAGTAGTTAGAGGAATACTTCAAGATAATTTTATGCTCGTAAGCCCATTGTATAAATTCAGCAGATGAAAAGGTAGGGCCATTATCACATACCAGGGAAAATGACACTCCAAACCTGGTAACGATGTTTTCAGTGAGAAATTTGATAACCACCTCAGTGGTGTTGTTCTTGCATGTTTGAGCCTTAGTCCAATGGGTGCAATAGTCTGTAGCAGTTAGGATGAATTTGTGTCCTACAGAAGAATTAGGATTAATTACTCCAACAAATCTAGTGCCCATTGGACAAATGGTCTTACCTCATATACTGGTTGTAGAGGCATGCTTGGATTACAATCCTTTGATGCAGAAGTATGACATGTATGACATGTCCTAATGTGTTGATGTGCATCCCTGAACACATGGGGCCAATAATATCCTAACCTGAGGATTTGATGAGCCAAGGAATCTGTTGATCCATGTCCTATTCCATGCCTACCATGGAATTCAACCATGGCATGCTTAGCTTCTTGTTGATCCAGACATCGCAGGTACACCCCCTCATAATTTCTTTTGTATAGAGCTCCTCCTTTGAGCATGTAATGAGCACTCTTCATCCTTAGTGCCCTTCTCTAGGTAGCATTCATCTCTTCTAGGCATTTTTTATTTAGAAGGAAGAAGATCAAGTTAGTATACCATGGGTCCTTGGTAAATGAGTGCACAGTATATTGCTGACAGGTAATATTCTTGTCAACCTTTGCCATGGCCTTTGATAAACCTTGTCCTTAGACAAGTTTCATTGGATGAATCTCTAAATCATACTCTTGCAGGATAGCCATCCATTTTCCTCTTCTTTCCCCCAATTCACTTTGCATAAGGAGAGACTTAATCACTGGATCATGCACTATAGCAATGACTTGGCTCCTAAGAATGTAATGCCTGAACTTCTTTACTGCTCATACCAGTACAAAGGCCTATTTTTCCAAGGGTGGGTACCTAACTTCTGCATTCTTGAATGGCGAGCTCATGAAAGAAATTGGTCTTTCATCTCCTTCACCTTTGCGTTGTGTTAGGGATGATGCACATGAATGATCAGATGCAAATGAATAAATATAAAAAAGGCTTTAAGTAATCTGGGCTGGTCAAGACCAGTGCCTCAGATATGGATTGTTTAATCTGCAAAAATGCAGATTTAGCCTCATTGCTCCATTCAATTTTAACATCTTTCTTCATCATCTCGTTGAGGGGTTTGACAATTTCTGCAAACCCCATTATCAACTTCCTCATGAAATTAATCCTCCCAAAGAAGGACCTCATCTCCTTTTTACTGCTTGGCATCACCAATTTCAAAATAGCCTCAACTCTATCAGGATCTATGGATATCCCCTTCTCTCATATCACATGCCCTAGAAGTTTCCCTTCAGAAACTCCAAAGACACACTTCTTGGGATTTAGAGATACTCCATAGTTGATACATCTTTTAAGGACCTTTTCTAAATCAACAGCATGATCCTTTCTTTTCTTGGAAAATATTGTTAAGTCATCAACATATATAATAATACACTTATCAAATCTTTAAAGGCCACATCCATTGCGCATTGAAAGGTAGCTCCAACGTTAATGAGGCCAAACGACATGCATCTATAGGAAAATTTCCCCCACTTTGTAGTGAAGGAAGTGTTACCTATTTTTCAACAGGTGGAGCTGAATGAAGTTCAGCTATTATAGTGTGCAGGAACAGGTTTATCATGTTCGAGATCATCTCATCAAATATGTGGAGAAAAATGGGCTCCCACAAGGGTAGAGCCCGGCATATCATAAGGACACTTCTCATTCACATCATATATGAGAATTATTTAATCAAGGAAAGAAACAATCATCATCTAGGACTGCCATCAAGAAGTCTAATTCAGCATGATAAAACAGATTTGCGCAATTGTTTTGCTCATCATTCAAAGGAATCAAGTAGAAATATATTGCATTTATCATACATTGTTTCAGCTCTGCCTTTCACTTATGTTCATATTTTAATAAGGCATTGACCCCTTTACACTGAAGGGAAAGCAGAGTATTCAGCAAGATAATTGTTTCTTACAAATGAAGAGTAGCATTCTCATAGTTTGTAATCAACACAAATCATCAGCAAGAGTTTCAGCTGATCAAAAGGAATAAGATATGACAAGTGAACAAATTTGTTTTCTAACATGGAGCAGCAATTATGGCTTAAACAACATTCTACAGGCATGTTTATTTTAAATACCAGATGAGAAATATCAAGACATTAAACATGAAGACTTGACAGAGGTAATTTGTAGCAGCATCAAGTACAGTTTTATAACGATGCACTCATGGAAAACAAGCAGCAATGCCAATCTATTGATGAGAATCAACTAAAGGAACAAAGTCAAATGATACTGATTTATCTTCTCAGCTTGAATACAACAGAAAATTTACAGTGGATAGGCATATTTACTGCCTCATAATCAATCATATGTAGCAACTGGAAACAGCAAAAAGAGAAGGTTACTTCTTCTTTTTATCATTTTCATAATAGAGACAACATTTTAAATGATAAATATTCAGTGTGCCAAGCTGCGCCCAGCCACTGTTTCATGACAAGAGGGGTCTTTTAATCTATTTTCTGTCTCGGTTTTTTAATGATTTTACCAGAAAAATTAAGAGGCATGACAATGGAGAAGATTAGATTACAGTGCACAAGTAGAAAGAATAGCAATTTTGGTGACTAAGACAGGCACGAAATGAAAGGAAAAGTGCTTACGAGTTATGCACAGCATAAAATCTAAATACAAAATCTGTGCATAGGTATTTGAAATGTTTTTATAACTGTCAAATACAAAATTGAGAAAATAGAATGCAACTTTTGTTTCCAATGATGATTTAGCTGGAAAAGCAGTGCTTAGTTAGTAAAAGTTTGAACAGTGAGATATTAGTGGACCAATCAACATCAAAGGAAATTTGTCAAAATACAGTTTTCCTTCAGCAGAAATGATAAGTTATGAAATGGCTGAGTAAGCAACTGCTTGATTACACTAAGATCATCTAAGCAAGTATATAACAAACAGGTCAAGCACGCACAGTAAGAATGTGTGGGTATGAAGAATGTAAGGGAATTTGTGTATTACATTTTATTTTATTGTTAAATG
Source organism: Sequoia sempervirens (assembly GCA_007258455.2). Classification (NCBI taxonomy): domain Eukaryota; kingdom Viridiplantae; phylum Streptophyta; class Pinopsida; order Cupressales; family Cupressaceae; genus Sequoia; species Sequoia sempervirens. The sequence goes on along the minus strand of VDFB02000009.1, from coordinate 924,327 downwards.
AAATACCCAGATATAAAACAGAATACCCATAATAGAAAATGTTATGAATGCCTTGTGAGGAAAGAAAGCAGTAAAAGGAAATATACAAAAAAAATTATCATGATCAAATCCAGCTATCATGAACGAGGAAATTCAATACATTTTTCATATGCCAGTTCGTGGAAAGTGCATAAATTCATATCTAAACACAATGTTTCAGCTTTCATGCATTAAAGCAAACACATATATCATATGCTGCACCCAGTTTCAATGAGCCAAAGAGTGATAGATGCTTATATAAAAATCAGATATATTATATCATGGCCATTTCAAGCTCACAGCCAATAAAACACAGTGATCATGGCGCCCATCAATTTGAAGGGAAAGAGGACAGAGTCTTATGCTACGACCATGGTAAGAGTCACCAAAAGCATATTAATGGTCACATTTCAGACACAGCAAGAGAAAAACGCCCAAATGCATATGGCCGAGCCTAGTGCGTAAAGGGAGAAATAACAGAGTTTGCCCATCTCAGCAAAAAATGAAAATATCAGAGAAAATACAGATAGCCACGCCTGATAAAACTTCATGAATTTTTAGAAATATCATAAATCCTCAAATTTGCAAACAAAATGATAATACTTACCAGCATTTCAAGCTCTAGAAAGTTCATCAATGGCGCGGAGATGCACAGAACAAGGCAATAACCAGAGGTCGGCTAGGGTTTTCTTCCTTATGGCGCCCACTATAGCTTCACATTTTCATGTGGAAAACATAATGAAATTCGTTTTAGGGTTAATACCCTAAATATTTCGTGCCCATAAGATAACAAAAAAGACATTTAAATGCCCAAATGAACTCAGATTTGTAGCGAATGAGTTTCATCTTACCTTCTACGCCCATAATCTTTCAAAAGATCATGGAAATTGACAGAAAATAATGGAAGTCGAGCTTGAAACCCTACTCAGAATGGCGGCCAGTTTTCTTCCAAAAACTTCAGAGTCAAAATGTGAATTATGATGGGATTTTAGGGTTCGATGACCTTTTGTTTATTCACCCTAAAAATGCTTTTGAATATTTGTCAATGTTTTATTGAAATCATCATGTTTTAATAACTGCCAATAATGTGGTCGAATTTAATAATTGATGCATGGTGGTCGGCCAAGTTCAAAGGGTTAAGTTTCCATTTTTATCTTATGTATTTTTCTTTTATTTGCATATTCAATGAAGGGCTAATTTATTAAATGATTCACTATAAATCATTTAATAAATTAGTCATTTTAAACATGCAAATAAAAGACATTATAAATCCATGTTTAGAGCTGGCGAAGTTAACTGAAGGTAAGAGATATTTTTATCATGCACATGATAATGAAATTGGAGTTTCATTTCCCATGGGCGAAATCGGTAAAAACGAGGCAGTTTTGCATGTTTTAAGGCCACTTTTCAGGGAGTTGCAGTTCAGTTGGGATAGTGCATGTATCAGTTATGACTTGGCAGTGAGTTTGAGCTTAATTGGACTCATTTTTACATGAGTTTTAGCCACTTTTTCAGGGATTTTTTTCTTCTGCTCGGATTTGGCTTTGGAATTATCACCTTTTTTCTGGAGTTTGGACTTCCAGTTCATTCTGTATGCCTTTTGGAAAGGTTTTTGTATATATTGAAGACTTAATTGTTTCATTTTTCTAGTTCTTGTTTTCTGCCTTTGCCTTCAGCAAAGAAGATCATCTTGTAACTCAGCTTTCAGATTAATACAACAGTGTTTATTACAGGTTCAAAGTGTGTAAATGCAGAAGATTCCTTTTAGTTCAGTACTTTAGAGTTTTCCTTCTAGATTTCGAGCATCGTTTTGTGAAGAATTTGATCGAAGAATTACTGTGTTTCAGTTCTGAAACCTCTGATTTTTTCTGTCTTTTTCATATATCTGTATGCAATTCAGTTTAAAATCACTGGTTATCCACTGTGCTTATTAATAAATTAATACATTTTGTCGTGAAAACTCATTTTCCCTCAATATTGCATTAGATCAAAGCCTTTGTTTAAATCATTCAAGTGATTAAATTATTGAATCTGGTTGTGTAGATTTGAGTTTTAAGAAGTTTATTGTGAGTCATAATTGCAGGTCATTATCATTTAGGTGCAATCACCTCTCGTAGCTTTAGGATTTCAGTGCAAGCAGGCTCTCTTTCTCTTTCCCAACCAAGTCAGTTAGTTTTAGGAGGTTTTTTTTTTATCAGGGAACCAGCCCTCTCTGGAGATTGATTCTCAAAATTAGGCAACCCACAGGCCTGAGAATCATTCCATGTTTCAACAGATTGCTGAAATTAAACTTTTCTAGCGTTCAGGTGCAATCTGAATTGACAACAGGAAGTATTCATCCTGTCCTCATGACTGACAAGCACATGGTTTATCCAGAATAGTCATCTAAGAATGACATCATCTGGGATCCATTAACAGTTTGTAATACCTCATCAAGAGAAGGAAGTGGATAGTTATCCTTCTCTGAGGCCTTATTCAAATTCCTGAAAATGACACACAACCTGATCTCCCCACTTTTCTTATGTACTGGAACTAGATTAGCAACCCATGTGGAATGCCTTACTGGGAACATGACTCTTGTTGATAAAAGCTTATGTACCTCCTTCTGTATTAAAGGCTTGATCAAAGCATTGACCGGGCACTACTTTTGACGAAAGGGCTTAGCTTCTGGCTTTAGCGGTATTGTGTGTACGATCACAGAGGTGTCAAAAGTCTTCAAATATTCATAGCTCCAGGAAATTGCCACAATATCTTCTTTTAACATCTTAATTATCTCATTTCTGATCTCCTCAGGGCAGGTCTTGCCTATAAGGACATTTATTTCGGGGCCCAAATTAGCTAGATTGATGGATTCATACTTCCCTCCTTCACTCTGCATTGGAACTCTCTTCCGAGCCTGAGGATCAGAATCAAATATCCTTTCTAAGGCTACCATCCACTTGGGGATGTTGTTACTCTTTAAGTTCATCACTCCTTCCATATCACAATATTCAAGGTCCCATTCTCCTCGATCTCTATCCGATTCATCTATGATCTGCCCTTCAAAGACATCTGAACTTGCCAAGAAGGAAAGTATGTGTTGGTCGTCCTCGAAGACCTAACAATTCTGAACATTATTAGGGACTGTTGGGATTGAAACTAGCTCGAATGAAAATCTTTTCAATTTGGAGTCCTGTATAGGCTCCAAAGTACTAGCAGTAACTGCCAAGGCATCTGCAATCTGATTTTTCTCCCTAGGAATTAGAGTAATTCTGAGAGCATCAAAGTCCTTGATTAGATTCCAAACCCTATTTCTATAAGCAACCAATCTTTTATTATGGCAAGTATATTGGCTACGAACCTATTTGATGATGACTTCAGAGTCCCCCATCACCATAAGAGATGTGACCTTCTTTTGATGGGAAAACATTGAGCCCCTAGCAAGTGCTTCATACTCTGCCACATTATTTGTGCAACCAAACTATAGCCTATAGGAAGCAAAGTAAGTCTTCCCCTTTGGATTGGTTAATTCTACCCTTGCTCCACTTCCTGTTTTGGACTTGGAGCCATCAAATTTTAGGATCCATAATTGATCTAGGGCTAGGATCTCCTTTTTTTGGCCTATATTCCTTTGCTTGGCAGAAGTATATGGCAGCTCAGACTGGTGCTAGTCATCAGTTTTTGAAGGCAATTGGGGGCACAGTTTATTAGAAGATCTTCCTAAATTGAAAATTTGTTCAGGAAGTGATTCCTGAACCTCCCTTTGAGCTAGGTCATGATTTAGTACTTTTGACACCAATGCCCTAGGCATTGGAAGCATTTTTGGGGTAGGTGTATTTGGCAAAGACTAAGAGTCCTCAGTCTCTAGTGGTAATTCATAACATAGAACTTGAGTCTACTTAGGTGGAGAAGATGATTCCCTCTTAGCAGAGCCGACTCTCATAAGGATGGTTGCATCCTTAGCTTGAAATCGAAATTCATTGGTAGGGGTCTAGGGTTGGCATTCACCAGTCTCTTCTAGCCTAGAGACATGTTTTAAAATTTCCACACAGGGTTGGCAAGTTATCTCAGAATGATTTTGTTAAAGCACCCTACACCAGTTAGGAAGTAGGAGACTCCACATATCAACCTCCTCTCCCAATACCAACCTATCCTGTTGTAATTTCCTTGTTAGGACTTGCTGAATAATAGTAATCATAGGGTCATTTTGCTGGGAGAGGGGTAAGTCATCAGAATGAAGTACTGAAAAGGTCATGATTTCCTCTTGTTTGTAAAATCCTATCTCAGTTTTGAAATAGGCTACCTCATTAGGGGAATCATATTTAGTGATCATATGTTTGAGCCTAGGCTCACTTTCAATTCTGATATGGCTTGCTATTCCTTTCCAGGGCAGCCACATGTGTGAGAAATCCAAAGACAAATATCCACCTAGACTTTTCATCAGGTCTCTGCTCAAGAGCATACCATAGGTTTTTGGGATATCTGCGACTTGGAAATCCACATAAGTTTGGATCCTTGGATTAGATCCAATCTGTACATGGATGTTTTTAAACTCTCCTACCACATTAAATTTTGTTTTATCTAACTAGATAACCCTTTTATTTTTCTAGAGTGGACTCAGACCTAACTTCCTACAAATGGAAAAAGGCATGACATTCCCCGACGCCCTAGAATCCAATAGATAGTTATGTAAATTCTTTCCAAAGATTCTCAAACTTATCAAGAAAAGTGGAGTACCAGTCTTACCTTTGTAGAGAGCTGCATTCATCTCATTAGTAGGAGTTTCCCTTTCTTTTCCTTTTGACCTATCTACTTCCCCCAAGGCTTTCAACAAGATTTCCTTTTGAGTCGGGCACCATTTCAAAATATCAAAGAAAGACATTAAAGTATTCTACCTCTGCATCTCTGTAATGAAATCAAATTCTGAATCATTCCTAACTTGATATTTAGGAATTGAAAATGATTTACCTTTATTTTGAGAATCTGGTGGTACCTTTGGTGGTGATGGATTATTATCAACATTTTTATTTGGGGGAACCATGTTGTTGGGAGGGGTAGAGGTCATGAATGGCCCTCTATTCTGATTTATAAGGAAATGGTCTCCTTTGGTTTGGAAGACTTGGGCATCATACACATCTTCTACCACTTCATTGTCCTCCTGGTTGGGGAATGGAAGCTCTTCCTCAAAGATATCATATGCCATGGCAGTATCCATTGATCCACCAAATTTTTTGGATGCCCCCTGGAATGGAGCATCAACTTGGGCTATTTCAACCATTTTTTCCATCTTTGGGCAATTTTTCTCAGAATGGATTGCGGTATCATGTAGTATACACCAATTAGTCATGAGGTTGAGGTATGCCACATTAGCTATGTGCAGTTTTTCGTCTCTCGCTTGATAATTGTGGGAAACTCCTTCGTTATTGGGTCCAGTATTCCATGGCCTATTGTTGCTAGGCCTTTGATTGTATCCTCTATTCTGATTTTGATAGTTTTGATTAGAGGAGTTTTGGTTCTGTAAATTCCTATTGGTGTTCTAGTTGGTATTATAATTCTGACTAGGATAACCACCCTGATTAGAATATCCTCCCTGATTTTGAAAACCTTGGTTCTGGTTCTGAGGGGGATTTTATTTGAGTTGAGCCATGTCATTAGACATCTAATACAGTGTCTTTTTAAGAGTCTCCATCTCATTGGTCAATTGGAGAGTCTTTTGACTTTCTACATTTTTCACAGCGAAAGATGGATTAACTAAACTTGATCCTCCAACTTGATTTTGGTAATTTTGGTTTTGCTGGGAGGAATCCTTGGGACCATTATTAAAAAATGGCAAGGGAGGTGAACCTTGAAATTCAGACATGGGTCTGTATTGGGAATAGGACATCCCTGGGACCGTATTGGGAATAGAGGGAGTGGATTGGACATTGGGTATCCTAAAGGAGGGAGAACTCCTCCTAGACTCCCACTTTGTAGACTGATATGCTATTGCAGCTAAATGGTGAGATGATATATCTTAGTCAAAGAGTTAGTTTCATTAGCACGATATGTCCTTTTCAAGAACAAGCCAATCAGAGGGTCCAAAACCCTTAAGTATGCCAAGATGGTGATGTTCTCAGCCACCAGGTAATGATCCTGCAACCTTCAGTACATTCTCTAAAACCTGGTGTTGAATAGAGGCAGTAGTTCATGGTGTTCTTTTCTTATAGTGGAAAACTGGTGGTAAAGGATGGCAGGGTCTACATAAACCCTAAAATGATTGATAAAGGAATTCTCTAAATCAGTCCAACCTAGAACTGACCCTTGGGGTAAGTTCAGGTACCAATTGTACGCCATATCTCCCAACAAATAGGGGAACAATCTACACACAACGTCCTGATGAGCGACTTGAGCACAGGTACATGCATATTTAAATGCCTGTATGTGCTCCTCGACACATCTTGACTCCCCATGCATGTACTTAGGACAAAACCTCTCTAGGTTCTTTGGGAGATTGTGTATACCTCCAGGGATAGTCCCTAATGGTGAAGGGTTATTGATAAAGTAAGCCATAGGTCTTGGCGGTAATACAGGTTGAGCAGGTTGTGGAATGGGTGAAGGTGGTGTAGGTGGATTTGGTGGAAACCAAGGTGGGGTGAGCGGTGGTGATAAAGGTTGGATCAAGACTCTACGAGCCCGGGGCCTATGCCCAACAGGGGTTTGGAGTTCAAAAAATAGTTCAAGATTTTGAGAAGATCTAAGAACTCTCTTGAACCTATCTGGTGAAAATGACCCAATGCAAGCCAGCTTATTCTTTAGGCCCTCCTTCTAGCACCAGATCTGTTGATGGTCAAAATAGCACCACAACATTAAACAAAATATTACTATTCTATTTCTCCTAAAAGAGAAAGACAACATATAGTAATCTAACTCCCAAGGTCCTGGTAATTAGTTCTCGATTATGCTGATTTCACTCAGTAGTCAATATGATTGTAATGTTTAAGGGGCCTTTGCTGGTAATAAAGAACAAGAATGCATAACATCAGGTAATCTATGTTTGGGGGGTTTTTAAAAAAATAAAAAAGATGAAACAGAGCTTTAAATCAGAGAAACATGAATAAAATCCTTATGTATCCAGACATGTAGATCAACAATGAGTGTTCACTCTACCTAACCACAACTACAACAAGATGCAATCCATAGAATAAACTACGCTACTGCATACATCCATAATGCTAATTTAGATATCATCAACGTTCACTAAACTTACTTCAAACAAATCATTCACTCATCATTCAAAACACAGATTAGATAAATACCATAACAATTTAATTCACAGATAATCCAATGATATGACCTTGAATCTAGTTCCTTCTATTGATTTTCATCAAATAAAGAATTATTAAGCACAGAAAAACCACCGGCATATGGATTAATCATATATCATTAACCTTATCAAAATGGATCCAAACTTTGAAAATCATAACATGAAAACATATCTAAACTGTAAAATAGTCAATCCTTTTACTAAACTTTTCAGAGTATCTTTCTAAAACATTAAAAATCCTGGATCTAATTTCTATCTTCTATCCTCAGGTGGCTGATCTTTCTTCAATTAGCCGACCTTTACAAAGTAGATTCTACTAGTACATATAGAGTGCCACATGCACAAATTTCTCAATCATTAAATAAGATCCATAATTCATGGAGTTGGAACTGAACGTAGAAGTGGACTCAAGAACCCCTGCTTTCAAGGCTTATCACTCTATTGTACAAAAAGGCAATCTGATACCCCAAGAAGAGAATGAAAATTCACGGATCAGACTCAGAGTTTGAGTTTATATCAAAATCCATAAAAAGATGAGAAGAGAAGATGGAGTATGATGCAAAGAGTCAGTCACTTTTGCAATGAATTCTCAAGTATATATTTGTCATAACTGGAGAATATCTGTTGAAGAGTATCCAAGTCTGGGCCATCCAACTAGTTACCTTCAAATTTGATCCTTTCAAATTTTGTAGAAACCAACTTTTGCACCTCCTTTAATTTGATTAGCTCCCTTTTAGCCATCTTTACCTCTTCCCGGATATCCATAAACTGATCTAGCAATCAACTCTCCCCATCATCTCCTTTTTGCATGATTTCTTCAATTCTACTCCATCTCTCCCTTAGTTTATCCAACAACAGGCCTTCTTTATTGGAGGAATCTAAGTTGATCAAAATGGCTACAACTGCTTCTAACTCAATCATTTGTTGATTCAAGTCCTTACTCATTTCTCGGAATTCCTCTTGATGTCCATGCATAGCCCTAGACTTGTATCTTATGATACTCATAGTTTTCTCCACAAAATCTTCATCACCAAGCTCAAGAATTGAAAATTCTATTAAGGTGGATTTGGGAACTTTGCTGACGCCTTCAGGCCTCTTAACATATTCTTTATATTCATCATCCTACTTGTCCAAATCCTTACACTGCTGGTCTAGATCTTTTGCTAATTCAAGAGAAGCTTTATGAATCTTAGAGCCTTCAACAAGAATATCATCAACCTCCCGGTTGAGCTTATCCAACCACTTGTCCATTATCCCCACCTTGCTTTTCATCTAAATAAAATCATCAGCCTCCCTCTTTGTTAACAAAATTGGGGATTCAGGAGGAGCAACCTGTTGAGAAATGGGACTAGAAACATCTTTCAAGAAACCATGGAGTTGATCCAATTGAGCCTTAAGCTCATCCTTCCTTTGCTTATCCTTGATCATCCAGGTTTTGGTTGAAGAAGCCACAATATCAATCAAACTCATCTATTGATTTCTTGTAGGCTTGCCCAAATTTACTGCCCCCAACTGATAATCAATGATTTGCATGTCATCATAACTCTTCTCCATTACAAGTATAGCACATTCAACAATGATCTCTCCAGCATCAGTGAGCCTAGTGGAGTGAAGAACATGGGCCTTCTTCTTAGGTTTCTCTTTCCCAATTTCTTTCATCATTTCTTCCTAATTTAGTGGTTGTGGTTGAACAACTTGTTTTCTCTCTAGGTCTAGTTTTAGCCAAGTAGGAGAAATAGGAGTAGTGGTTGCCTGAGCTGAAGATGAAGCAATAGTAGTGGAAGACAGAGGTTGCAACAATGTAAGCTTTGGTTGAGAATCAACCTCCTATGCATTTTGTTGATCATTTTACTCCCTTTCTTGTGCTAAATTTTTTGCTTCCTCTTTATCCTTTTGATCTTGCAGCCTCTTAGCCTCCAACTCTTTCTTTAAACATTCCTCTTCCTATTTATTCTTTTCTAACATTTCATCTCGCTGATTCTTCAGCTCTTCAACGTAGTCCCATGCCTCTTTGGACTTCTTTGCATGTTCAACAATCTCAGCAGCCTCTCTTTCCATTTCCAAGCATTCTTGCTCTTCCCTTTTCCTATAGGCCTCCTCTTGTTCCTTGAGCTTAGCTTGAATAACTTCCTTTTCTCTTATTTGCTGAGCTTTTTCCTCTTCAAGATCATGAATTTTCTGCTACAATATCAACCTATCCCTTTCTTCTTGAAGTTTGAGTTCTTGCTCCTTTTGTTGTTGCTATTGAGCTAACTCATTGACCTTCACTTTATCTTCCAACTCCTTTTGCTTTGCCGCCAACTCAGATTGTGCTCTAGCCTCTTCTTCTTGTAGCCCAGCTGATGCCTCTGCTTGCATCTTAGCATAAACTTCTCTTTTTTCATCCTCAAAAAGTTTCCACTGATCCTCATTAGTCATTATGTGTTAAGTACCTGCATCATCTATCATGTCCAATGATGTCGATACATAATGCCCTTAATCAGAGGGAGTATTTTCTGAATCTATTTCTATATTATGTATCTCCACCTCACCCTCCATTTTCCTTAAGGCGTCTACTCCACCATGAAGAGCTCCCATTTGTGATTCATGACCTAACTCTTGTGCATCAAAGGGTTGAGTAGGTACCTCTCCTGCAATGAATGTAGAAACACCGTCATCTGCAGTTGTTTCATCTTCCTATCCCTCTGGAAGATCTTTAGGAACCACCTCCTCTTCTTGTTCATTAGAGGGCATAAACTCTAAAGGCTCCTTAGGTTCCATCGTTCTTTTTTCCCTTTTGTACCCTTGGGTGGTACCTGCATCCTTCCTCTTCTTGGATAATGTAGCTTTGGCCTGATTAGCTCTTAAACTTACCCATTGAATACTCCTATCAAGCACTAGTCTTGCAATCTGCATTATATCAATGGTCTCATCAGCATCCTAATTTATTGGATCAAGATCCTTAGTTCCAATCTTGTCTGCATCATACTGGGATCCAAAACTATCCCATCATTAGATAATGTGTTAGGAATATCTTCCTTTATCCCAAACTCAATCATGAGTGGGATAGGTATCCTTTCATAATTCCTTCTCCTGAGATCATAATCATCTTGCAGATCTTCCCAAAAATCCTCCAATATATTGAAGTGCTTCTCAAAAACACTGGGGAGCAAAGCCCTCATCTTATACTTGGGGTCATAACATTTCCTGGTAGTGTACAAGCCCAACTTCAAATAAATTAATTCATCACAAACAACCTTAACTGCCTAAATGTGTGGACATCAAAAGGCCCCTAACTTCATTGGAAACTTATGGCACCTAGTTTTATGTTTGTTGCTAAATTGGAGATTCACAACCAAGGCTTGATAAATAAATTCCATTAAAATGATCTTATCCCACAACATCTTGGTAGCAAATGGGGGTGACCCTCAAGGCCTGCTATCCTGAAGTAAGTGAATGTGGGGTATTGGATAAACCAATGTCCCCACTCATTCACAAAAGCCATTGCCTCTCTGCTAAGTCTATATCCAGCATCACCATTAAGTTTTTTGATAATGACATAAAGAAAGGCATCATTTACCCTTCTATAATGTTGCTCTGAGGCCTACAAGGGGAGCTGGTTATAATACTCCCACACCTTCTTCTGTCCTTGGGATTCTCCCAACATACCCATTGTTCGAAGTCCAAGAAAAATCCCCACTTGGGCTGCTGCATAGACAACATGGGAGGTCATAAAGAAACATTTAGTTTGTCTCACCTTTATCATCTAATTGTGAATGTTGTTTAATACTATTATAGACCAGTCAAATTGTTGCCTCCCATCCAAAATAGTTTGGATGAAAGGAAACATCCATTCTTTAAATAGTGAAGCATCCCTTTTACCAAACACTCTAGAGAGGAACATGATTATATCTCCAATTTCCTTACTAAAATCTGCCCTTTTAGGCTGGTCTAGGCTGGTCTGGGAGCTTGATCAGAGACTTCTTCTCTACCCTCATCCAAGTCTTATTCATATGGAACCTATTCCTTTCCTTGTTATCACTGTATAGATTTAAAGCCTCCGCTTCATTCAATTGCTTGAAATTATTGGGATCAAGTATATGAAATAGGAACTTGATCATTTAAGGCATGAAGTCAATAATAACATTACCCTTCACATCCACACACTGCCTAGTAGCGGGGTTATATGCTCCAGCTGCTGCAAGAATCAACTCCGGACATTGAATAGACAGGGGGAAGAGTGCCACGTGTGCCAAACCAGATTGAACAATCCTTTCTGTCCTTCCTGTGATCTGCTCTTCAGTGAATGTCTCCTCATGCAACTCTTCATAATTGAAAGGACCCAAGTTGGTGTCAGTTATGTCAGTCCTGTCGGAGTCAATTTTGCTAGTAGTGAGGATGGCTTCCCTATGCTTACACCTCAAGGTATATGGGAGCTGCTCCACTTTTATTTTCTTTGGCCTAACTCCCTGCCATGAAGTTTCACTTGGTTGGCTACTTTGAGAGGCCTCATCTGATGCTCCTGACATCTCTTAATACCTTTAACAATTTCCTGTATTAGATGAAAAAAACATCTAAGTTAGTAAATCATATAATCACTGCTCCATCCTCCTAAGATAACATTTACTTGGCCAAAATATGCCTTTATCGGAGGCAAAACTGTAGAAGCATCAGGCATAGACAATGCTTTATAACATATGGCGGGGCCGGGTTTAGAATTGGACAAGGAACAAAACAATCACCTACAGGACCAGAATGGGAACCAGAACATGATCAGAGGTAGGACCGAAGAAGCATTAGAACTAGAAACAAAAGATAGTTACCAAGTTCAACTTCCTCCCCGGACTCGGTTCCGACCAAGAGTATAGACAGTGGTCAAAATAATGAACTAGAGTGGATCAGAGACAAAGTCAGAGGCACGACGAGAATGAGAATCGGATCAAAAGTAAAAGTTAGCCAAAAATTTCAACTTCCTCGCTAGACCCGCTTTCGGCTAGAGTAAAGATAGTCATCATAATAATGATGAGAGCGGAATAAATTCAGCCAATGAAGAGTCTACAAAACAAGATGGTCACATGGGCCCCCAAACCCTAGGTCATATGGGCCCCAATGGAAACTAGCAATAGCATAACTTAAACCTCCAACAACTCCTCCATACAGAAGTCATTAAATCCATGAACATGTTATATTGTGAAACCCTAACTCTCCCAATACCCTATTTCCAGAAACTAGGGAACAACGAGAAACCGGTATGAAGAACCTGAAACCAATGTGATAAAACTAGAATAGGGTTTCAAATAGAAATTCATTACCCAAGCAAGGAAACCCCATCAAACATCGAAACCCTAATCAAAACCAAAGCACGACAAAATAGAGCTGTCACCAAAGCAACAGTAGAACAAACGACAAAACAAAAAATAACAATGACAAATAAACCCCAAACAGAACGGAACAAAAAGAAAGAAACAAGTAGACCAAACAAAAAAATTCACAGAAAAAACCCTCCTACGAATATGCGAAAATGAGACAAGCGAAAGAACAAACAGGAGAAAGATAAAAAAAGAATCCTACCTCAAAACGCTCCTCAAAATTGACTAGAAGTTTGCCAAGATTCGCTCCAAAAATTTCCCCCATGATCAAATCAACTCTCTCGAGACTTTCTTGGCTATAATTTTCTTAAACACTTCGCATAATAATAACAATGAGGCAGTTTATGCATAATTAAACCTTTAATTGTTAATTCACGCATGCCAATAGGTTGCATTTAATGCCATAAATGTGGTAGATCAGGGGCATAGCCAACGATGCCAACATAAAGTTAAGTCAAGTCCACAGAACATAACCAGGTAAGGTGGACGCAGAGCCAGTCAGGAACAATATAGAGAGACTAAACGAAACCTCCCTATTTCATTTCCAACCTTAGACTCAGTCCCAACAAAAGACCAACCAAAAAAAACAAATGGAGACAAGAGAGGAGACAAAACCAAAATGGAACCTTCACAAAGTTCGAAGTTCCATTCTGGTTCTGGATCTGGTCTCAACAAAAGCAACGAAAAACACAAGGACAAGGGAAGCGGGACCAGAGTGAACAATCGGACCCGACCCAAACAACAAAGAGCGAGAAAGAAAAACAAAAGAGTGGAGGCGGAGTCAAAACGAGAACAAGAAAAAGAAACTTGAAAAATTCCCATGTGAGTTCCAATCCCAGTTCTGCTCCCACAAGAGAAAACAAACAAAAGACAAGGAAAGGACCAAAAAATAGAAGGACTAACCAACCCAAGTGTTAGTAAAAAACAACCAACCAAACAAAGGAGAAAGAAAAGAAGAAGGCAGAGTCAGAGTCAGAACCATATCCGAACTAGAAACCTTGAAATAGTTCCATGTCTAGATTTAGTTCTGGACCTGCCTCCGACAGAACAAAAGAGAAACTTAGGAGAAAAAACAAAGAACTCCTAAGACCCAATAGACAACCAAAGACAACCAAAATAAAAGACAAAAAAGGGGAACCCATTTTGTTCCAAAATAAAACTAAATGGGGTGGTTATGCAAGGCATAACAATTGGGTTTGGGAAAACTGACCTTGAAGTTAATCTTCCATTAATTTTTTTTTTAATGTTTCTTTAACTTATTTTCTCTGTTGGCTTTGGGATTATATGGAAATATTGATCCTCTGTAGAGAAACCTATTTTGGATTGAAATCCTTATTTCATGCTATGATTAAACCTTGTTTGGAAAAAGATTGAATATTTATTGTGTTGTTCTTCTCCGCAGTGCTTTGGCTAGGAACCCAACTCTTTCTTTTCTTACCAGTTGTCCATGTTTAGACCTATTTATTCTCCCCTAATTATTTTGGGAATTCCTTTGGAAATACTTAATATCTGAATAGGACTTGGTTTTTCTTCCGCTGAATTCCTTTTAATACATTTTCATGGTGGTTAAGACCTAACCGAATATAGTGAGTAGAGAAATCTTATGTGCCTAATATCCCTCTTATTCTATTAAATGAAAGCATAATCTTTAAATAAGATAAAATATTTAACAATAAATTCCAAGGGTATGACTCAAAGAGAAGATAAATATATCTTAATGTTGCAAGAAATAAGAAACTTATTCTAAGTGTAGTCATGTTGAGCAAGGGTGAATGATGATGGCATAGTAGTGTGAGAGATGTCGACACAGTAGTGCCAGTGACATCAAAACAGTAGTGCTAGTGAAACCGGTACAGTGGTTCCAGAAACAATTAAAAATCCTTGGCCAAGGTAGATGCCAGTTAGGAAAAGTCAACTTCATGTTCCATATATACTCTGGTCAGAATGATCCTTCTAGTTAGGAGGAACCTACAGAGGAAGGATTGAACAGAAATATAGGTTCATGGACACTAGGCTCAGAGACATGATGATAAGCGATCCTTGTTGATTACCCTCGAGAAGGGCCGGGTTCTTCAGTTGAAGAAACACGAGAGACTAGAAGGTCTTGGTTGGGTGGTAAAGCCCCCGATGATAACTCTCTTTTCCTCATTGATAAAGATGCCCAAGTATAACAACATGAAGATGATGTCAAATTTATTTCTTCCTCACTCGTAAATCTAGGTACATGCAATGCTAATTAAAGTTTACCTTCATGCCATGAATGCTATTCTTTTATGTTAATGTACGTTGTAAGAATTCTGTAGTTAACTAGTGAGATAGTTACTTAATTCATTCAGCTGAAATGAAAGATCTAAGATTAGTTAATGAAAATAAAAAAGTTATTTCTTTCCTCAGTTATTTAATTGGTTGAATGGGAAACCTAGATGGAATAGTTATTTATTTCCGGATGAAAGTTGGCAGTTAGTTTTCCATTTCTTAAACCATAGAATGATAGCTATTACATTTGTTTCATAGTTGTAGTAATTGTTTGTTACTTTATGGAAGCAAAGAAAAGTAGTTATTATCTTTCTGGGATTCTCTGTTATATGTTTACAGTTAATAGTTTTTCTTTCAGCTAGAAATAGAATTTTAAAGTTAGTTTATGAGTTGAACAATGTAACGACATCAGAAATGATTTTCTTTTCCTTCTAACTGCAAAGGAAACCCTAGTTTGACAGTTATTTAGTTATTGATCTTTTGTGAAATGGTTGGTGGAAATCGTTAGTTGCTTTAGATTAGCTGAACCTAAAAACTTAGAAGTTAGTTGGGAATTTAAATTGACTTGGTTGAAATCATTTTGGAAACCCTGGAATGGAAACAAGTTAGTTGTTTTTCAGCTGAAACTGGTAGTTGGTTAACATTATTAAACTGTAGAATAAGTGAGTGTTACATATGGTATCAGAGCTATTGGGTTCGACACTGAACCTCAGGCTCATCATGCAAACCCGAGAAACTAGAATCTAACCCTTGGTGTTTTTCCAAGATGTGGATACAAAAAACACCTTGAAAGAAGGTTAGAGATCCGGTATCCAAATGACTATGGAAAATCAGACTTCAGTATGATTATTCCAGATGCTCTATGCTTTGCAAACTTAGAGACCATGGCTGAAGCTCTGAGGAGAATTCGGCGAGAAAGAAAGAAGTGGACACCTTCCAGTAAGGAAGTTGTTAAAGCAGCCATCCTTGTTGAATTTAAGCAAACCAGCATTGCGAACCTAAAAAAAATTGGAATCTAGCTGCCTAAATCCTTTGAAAATGAAAACCAGTCTCTAGATATGGACACTTAATCTATTTGTAATGAAAACCTATCACAGGAAGTGATAGATGCGGTTTTTGTAACAATTTTGTAATTAAACCTATCACATGAATGATAGGTATTTATAAACATTTTGTAACTAAATCTATCACGGGGAGTGATAGTTGTTCTTTTGTAACTAGATCTATCACAAGGAGTGATAGTTATTCATTTTGTAATCAAATCTATCATAGGGAGTGATAGTTATTTGTAATCTTGTTGTAATTGAATCTATCACAGGGAGTGGTGGATATTTTGTAATCACTATCGAATGGAATCTAAAATTAATTGACGGTATATCATGTTGATATATTTGAGCAATTTTTTGTTTATGAATCTTATTGAATGAACCATGGAAATAAAACCTAAGATAGACTTATAATAAATACCTAACTCCTGGAACCTCATTGGAATGGAGAATTCCAGAAATGGGTTTAGAGGAGATCAAGACAATGGTAACCTTATGGCCAAACTAGATCAACTCTCGAATTTAATGAGTGAAACTCAAAATTGATTGCTAAATTTGGAAAGGAAAGTGAACGGAAAGACTGATATGCATGAGGAAAGATCTGAGACCCGTAGTGACCAGCATGAAGAAAGTTATTAAACCATAAGCTTGAGTAATAAAAGAAGTTGATTAGCTAATGAATTGGCCAAGGATATGAAGAAGATTAAACCTCCTAAATTTGAGGGGTCTATTTTGGGTGATTCCACGGAGGCATGGTTGATAGAAATGGAAAAATACTTTGAACTAAGGGATTATTCTGATAATTTGAAGGTAGCATGGGAAGCCTATTAGCTGGCACGAGAAGTTTCCACCTGGTGGGAGAACAAAAGAGTGCAAATGGGAATGGTAGCAGCTAAGGTATCATGGGAGCAGTTTGTGCAGTTATTTCATCAAAGGTGGCTTCCGTAGATGTTCTATGACCAGAAGTTGTTAGATTTCAAAAATATGAGGCAAGGACCTCTATCAGTCAATGAATATTGGGAGAAGTTTACCCAATTGCTTAAGTATGTTCCTCAGTACCAACAAGATGAAAACTTCCAGGTTCAGAAGTTCATAATGGGACTGGATAATCAAGTAGGAGGTCTTGTAGATGTACTAGCTCCTCAAACAATGGATGAGGCCTATGAAAAGGCAGTTCGGCAAGAACAGAGGTTGAAGAAAGATGACTCTTTCAAGGATAGGAAATGTAACAAGAATAAGTGGGATCGGTCACACAAGAATTTTAAGAAATACTACAAGAATAATCAGGATGAAACCAACACAAGCAAGGGTATAGAAAAGAAAGGACCATCAGGAGGATGCTTCAATTATGGTGGAGAACACTATGCTAATCAGTGCCCTAATAAGAACCAACAAGGGCAGAAACAATGAAGGCCATTACCATCCCAACAGACAACTTTTCAACAAAGAATCCATGCAGCTGCAGACAACCATCAAGCAGAGTACTAGGTTACTCCAATTGAAACATCGGGTGCAAGATCCAAGGGTGATCATAGCCGAACTGCTTAGAGTGCTTGAGATGCGCATGATGTGATTACATAACCACAAGGTTATGCAATGCAAGGTCCAGTGGGACTAGTGCTCTGAAGAAAATGCCACTTGGGGAGGATTATGAAGAAATCCTTCAAAATTTCCCTACCTTTTGATGAACAATTGAGAACATTATATTTATGTTTATGTTCATGTTTAAAATCTGGAATAAACCATCATCGAGGACGATGATTCTTAAGGGGAGGAGTATGTTACACCCCCTATGACTTAATATGTTACTGATAATGGAACCATGGTCATTAATGTAGTTGCAAATAACAGCTTTTCATGTGAACATGAAATAATGGATTAAATAATTGTTTTATTTTTGCAACTGTAATTGTGAATGTGAATGATTATTTTAATATGTGAATGTATTTGATGATAATGATGATGATATTATATGTAAATATGAATTAATGCGTCAAGAATGGTCTAACTCTAGTTTCCTGTTTCAAGTGGTTGCAGGATCGACATCACATGAAGGGAAAAGGGACTATCATCAGGGAGAGGATGTAATTGACAAGGATCAATTTGTCATCAAACTCTAAGTAGTGTATGACATTGCAACGACATAATCTTGGCCTTGGTTTAAATAATATAAATATTGATTATAAGTCAAAATTAAAAATATAAAATAATTTTCAAGGATATTTTAATTATAAACTAAGAAGTGTTTTATTATTAATTAAAGAGAAATTAAATAATAAATATTTAATTGAGGCAAGATTTTTTGGGAGAAATGGGTCGTTGGTTTTCAAATCTAAAGCATTCCACCACTCCTGAATGAAATCGATGGAATGCAAGAAGTCGGGGCTTTGGAGTGGAATGTGAATGGGCTACCATTTTTGGTTGATCTTTTTCTCGATGTAGGAAATTACTCATTTTTGGTTTTTCCTCTTGAGCAACTTCATTCAGGTCACTCGAACTCTGCAAGGTTCTCATTCATTATTCTCATTTGAAATCTAGTTGAAGCTTTTCCTTTCCATCTTTCTGCAATAACTAGGCTTTCTCAACTTCACTTTTTTCTTATTCTCTTAGTCGATTGAGTAAACTCATGAATTTTCGTTCTTAATCTTTGTTGTAATTGGATTGAGAGCTATTATTGAATTTCACTCTCTGAGCTAAGTCTTCACTCTTTCATCTAGAAAACCATTTCCTTTGTAGTCGTTGGCTTGCTTTGCGTTTGGAGTTTTGGCTGACACACCTTCAATCTAGAGGAGTGGAGTCAACATATTGTCTCATGCCTTGAGTCTTCATTCTCATCTGAAAGCAATGGTGCTCTCTTGAAGACCGAAGTGAAGAGCATTGTAATCCTTTTCCAACTTCTTTATATAGGCAAGTAATAGGTTTAACTTTCTCTATATTTGAATTGATAAATAAATATGGATATAGGTTGTTGCCTATGGTTATTAGACTATCTTGAATCAATTTTCTTCCTTTAAATTAATAACAGTTGAATGGTAGCCACTTGAGTGATGGAATTCAAATTGGTCTTCTTGTAATAAGTCTCTTAGACACAAACATTAACCTCGTCGGGTCTGGGCAAACCGACCTTGAAGTTAATCTTCCATTAATTATTATTTTTATGTTTCTTTTTCTTATTTTATCTATCGAATATGGGATTATATGGAAATATTGATCCTCTGTAGAGAAACCTATTTTGGATTGAAATCCTCATTTCATGCTATGATCAAACCTTGTTTGGAAAAAGATTGAATATTTGTTGTGTTGTTCTTCTCTGCAGTGCTCTAGCTAGGAACCTAACTCTTGCTTTTCTTACCAGATGTCCATGTTTACACCTGTTTATTCTCCCCTGATTATTTTGGGAATTCCTTTGGAAATACTTAATATCTGAATAGGACTTGGTTTGTCTTTCGTTGAATTCCTTTTAATACATTTTCATGGTGGTTAAGACCTAACCGAATATAGTGAGTAGAGAAAGCTTATGTGCCTAATCTCCCTCTTATTCTATTAAATGAAAGCATAATCTTTAAATAAGATAAAATATTTAACAATAAATTCCAAGGGTATGAATCAAAGAGAAGATAAATATATCTTAATGTTGCAAGAAATAAGAAACTTATTCTAAGTGTAGTCATGTCGAGTAAGGGTGAATGCTGACAACACAGTAGTGCCAGAGATGTTGGAAAAGTAGTGCTAGAGACATCGACATAGTAGTGTTAGTGAAACTGGTACAGTGGTGCTAGAAACAATTAAAAATCCTTGGCCAAGGTAGATGCCAGTTAGGAAAAGTCAGCTTCATGTTCCAGATATACTCTGGTCAGAATGATCCTTCTAGTTAGGAGGAACCTACAGAGGAAGGATCGACCAACAATATAGGTTCATGGACACCAGGCTCAGAGACATGATGATAAGGGATCCGCCGAGTTCTTCAGTTGAAGAAACACGGGAGACCAGAAGGTCTTGGTTGGGTGGTAAAGCCCCTAATGATAACTCCCTTTTCCTCATTGATAAAGACACCCAAGTATAATAGCATGAAGATGATGATAAATGTATTTCTTCCTCACTTGTAAATCCAAGTACATGCAATGCTAATTAAATTTTACCTTCATGCCATGAATGCTATTCTTTTATGTTAATGTACGTTGTAAGAATTCTGCAGTTAACTAGTGAGATAGTTACTTAATTCATTCAACTGAAATGAAAGATTTAAAATTAGTTAATGAAAATAAAGAAGTTATTTCTTTCCTCAGTTAGTTAATTGGTTGAATGGGAAACCTAGATGGAATAGTTAGTTATTTCTGAATGAAAGTTGGTAGTTAATTTTCCATTTCTTAAACCATAGAATGACAACTGTTACATTTGTTTCATAGCTATAGTAATTGTTCGTTACTTTCTAGAAGCAAAGAAAAGTAGTTACTTT
The DNA here is from genome assembly GCA_007258455.2 of Sequoia sempervirens. Lineage (NCBI taxonomy): Eukaryota > Viridiplantae > Streptophyta > Pinopsida > Cupressales > Cupressaceae > Sequoia > Sequoia sempervirens. The sequence continues at coordinate 903,921 of VDFB02000009.1, read as the reverse complement.
AGGGTCTTATTTCACTCCTATTGTACTAGCTGCACTATTTGCACACTTCCAATGATCATTTCACAAACCAAACCTCACCCAAACTGATTTCTTTCACCACCATCAAACTTTTGGCTATCCAATTATGTAATCGAGACAATTTCCTTTTTTTTTGAATTTTTCAAAAAATTGTCATTTTTCGTAGGGGCACACCCTTACCTATTTCACACTAGGGCACAACTGGGGCATGTTATTTATTATTCTTTGACACAAACGCCGAAACTGCATTGTATCAAAGAGGGGTAAACTGTAGATACTAAAAATTGTCCTACGCCTGCGACTCTTAATTTTTTCATCATTCTTTTATCTTCATTTATCATTATTAATAATGTTATTTTTTTAATTATTTTCTAAAGTCATTTGTCCTCTATTAATTAAATAACTTCAATTATTTAATTAATTCATTCTTACCTTTATTCTTCCTTGATTAATTAAATAACTATTATTTATTTGATTACATCACTAATTAACTTTATCTTCTTTTTAAAATTAAAATCTTGAATGCTAAATTAAATCATTATTTAATTCATAAAAATATTTATCCGTACCATATTCCTCTATAATTAGATAATCATCTTGTTATTTAATTAGTCATTTATCACTTAAGTCTAGATACAATTAGACCATGCAGTTATCTGGTGAGATAATATTTGATTATCTTTAATGAACAGACTTTTTGTGTTAATCAGTTCATGATCTTCTACATGCAAACCTCTATTAATTAAATAAATTTAATTATTTAATTAATTTATTCTTATCTTCTATCCATGTCAATCTTTATCTTTTACATGCAATCTTTATTCTTGTGTGTCTCGACCAGTTTCTACTAAAGATTAAATTATTATTTAATTTAATCCCCACCTTTTATGCTTTATCACTCACACTAATTCAACCCTAACCCTATTGCATGTCACATATTTTAATCTAAATCATCAATTAATTATCTTTAATCTGAGCCTGCCATTTGAAAATCATATTTTCTATAAATTAGCTTTACCTTCATCATTATTACTCCCAAAATCTTATGAGTTGGAAGCAACTTACTTTAGAATCTTCAATGTTTTTCTATTATCATGATCACGAGGCCATACTTGCATGCTTAATGAAAATCTAAGGGAAAGTATCATACAATGGCGAATTTGAGAAGGATAATGGAGGTTATTCATGGAATTACATATATGTTTGGTAAAATCATTCATTTATGCAGTGTTTTAACTAGTTTTCCAATTGTTCCCAATTATTAGCTTAAGTTTAGTTTGATTTATGCATTGTATTGCTTAACCTGTGAATTTTCCCTGTGCTACAATGTTATTATTGATGGTGGTAGTACTGACAATCTTGTTTCTGAAGAAATGGTGAATAAGTTGCAGTTGGAAAGGAGAAGACACCCACATCCATACAGGATTGCTTGGTTGCAAGATGACCACAAAGTTCTGGTAAATGAACAATGTCTGGTAAAGTTTAAGATTGGTGATTATCACGATGAAGTATTATGTGATATAATGTCTATGGATGTTTGTCATGTTTTATTGGGAAGACCTTGGTAGTTTGACAAGTGTGCAGTGCATGATGGGTATGCCAATACATACTCTCTCACAAAGGATGGAATCAAACACAAGTTGAAGCCCTTGAATAAGGAGGATGGAAAGGTATGTCATAGCATTGGAATTTTTTTGATTAATGGAGTTAAAAAATTAGTGAAAGAGGATGAAGATGAAGGATTTGATTTTCTAATGCAAGTTGTAGCAGTATTGATGGCATATAAGAGGTAAAATGAAGGTTTTAGTGGAGAAAGAAGAAGAGGTAAAATTTGATTTTTGTAAGAATGATGTTAAATCTGATTTATTTGAGCATGATAAAAGTGATTTAGAAGATTATGTTGCAGCAAGGAATGCATTGGTAAGTGAAGGAACTATGGTTGAAAGTGAGGAAGGTTATGAGAAGGAGAACATTGAGTTGTTGGTGAACTTCCCTTTGCATCATTTCTTGACTTATGTGATAAAGAGATTGGTATGAATGATAGTTTATTAAAGATTGGAGAGGATAAATATTTTGATTGTGTTACTAATGTTGATGAGAATGCAGAGGGTGAAGTGATTGCACCTGGAAATTGTCTTTTAGAAGGCATGGAGGAGGAAGAGCATAGTGTTGTAATCGAGGGTGATGATGAACAAGTGGTTGCAGCAATAACAAAGATAGAGGTAATGCATGGATTTGATTACTTGCATGATGATGAAGAAGATAATGTCTATATTTTTCATAATTTCACAGTGTAGGCTGGTGGGAGATAAATTATGTGAAGAAAGGAAGAAGGAGAGAAAGAATGAAGGATGTCCAAGAGATGTCAAATTGCAGGGATATGCAAGGAAGAATGTTTAGGTGGATAAGGTGGGGAGATGGATTTAGAAAGATAATGGAATCTACAAATTTTTATGAGTCACGCTCATGAAACATTTCTTTCTACTTGGGGTGTCTAATGTAGGAGCATCCTAGGCGAATGAGCAATCAACATCAACCAAAAAAGGAGGTTTAATTTTTTTTATGCATTTTAAATTTTGATGTGGGATTATCTAGTTGTAAATTCATGTTTAATAGCTTCAATTGATTGAATTTTGATTAAATTAATTTTGAAATACATAACTTTTAAATGTGACAAGTTGGCATAGTGAAATAAAACCAGTTGCAATTTTAATGCAATAAATTGATAAAAAAAAATGCCACAAAAAGCATGGAGGGCATGGGAAATTGAAGGAATATGGTTTTAAAAACTCCCCATAATTATCCCTAAAAAGTAGGAGCTAAGGAGGTGGGTATCCATTCCTACTTTTTGCATTTTTCCTTTATAGGAGATAAGGAAGGAGTGGGTAATTGTAACTCCAATCTTTATTGGAGAGTTATGAGAAATAATTTATGAGGATTTTATTTTTGGCTTTTTGGAGGTTATTGGGAAGCCAAGAAGGTGGGTGTACCATTCAGGGAGAGAAGGGGGAGATGAAATGAAAAACAATTTCATTCCGGGTGAAGAAATGGTGAAGAATCTCATTGAGATGAGAAGAAATTTGAAGAGGATTTAAAGGAGGGTAAAAAGGGAGGCATGGTATTCTCAAAAGGCTTGCTTTTTTCTGTGTATTGCAGGTTTTAAATGATATTCTATAGCCATGGAGAGTTCCAGTCATTTAGAGTGAAGATGTTGTACATTGCAAGTGGAGGATATGGTTGTATTGAGTAGATTAAGCTTCAAGAAACCACATAATTTGAGAAGTTTATTTTAGTTTATCAGTCTATTAGTGACTGAAAATAATCTTTGTAATTTTTATTTGTTGAATGAAAACTATTTGTTGCAATTTGTAACCCAAAATTTGAAAACTATTTGCAAGTATGCCAACTGCTTGATTAAATGTTTGTGAGGATTTTAAGAGGGTTATTTAAGGATTTTTGAAGGGTTTTGAAGCCCTTTACATCAATACATCACATTTATGTATACCTATCATTAAGATAGCATTTTTTATATGAGTGATTGTATAATCGAATGTATATATATGAGATATATGCATATATACATATATATATACATACGTCGATATATGTGTATGTGTTGACAAATGGGACTATCCATATGAGTATGTCTATATATGTATATGTACATATACATGAATATAGATATGTATATATACAAATGATATTGTATTTGAATATATATATTATATACAAACAATACTGTATTTGAATATATATATATATATATATATATTACTTGATCTCATTCATTTGAATATCAAGTGTGTAATTAGATAGACTTATTTGTCAAAGAATATATATATATAGATAGTGTTGAATGCTATTTACCAATGTTATATATATATGTACATATATATACATATATATATATATGTATTATATGTATATATGCGTACACACACACACATATATATATATATACATACATACATATATATATATACATACATACATATATATATACATACATACATATATATATATATATATATATGGACAATTTATAGTATAAATGCCATGGGCTATATAATGTGAATATAGTGCAATATGTAATAGCACAAAGCTTAGTATTAAACCACACTTATCAATAAAGATAATTGGCAATGGAAACACATAAAGTATTAACTGTTGTGTGAATTTTATTAAGCTCATGATAAAGCGTTGCACACTACAAACTGCAACGTGCGAAGTCAAACATTTAAACCACGCCATATTGAAAGGTGGTCAACTCATTAAAAGGTGTCAATTTATACACCTTGGACCAAGTTGATTGTGTTATACACAGCCAAATAATGATTGACTACTTCCTCTGTTTTAAATCGCCAACTTGTAGATAGGAAATGTGATGAATAGTTGGCGCCATTATATGAATTATGTGTTTCTTTTAGAAGTATTTTAAGCTTGGAAGTTGATTTCTTGAATGAAGCATGTGCTTTATGAATTAGTCAAATTGTTGCTGGCAAGCATTGGGTCGATCTGCTATATAGTTTTGATGAGTAATATGATAGTAATCCACCACCTTTTTACTGATAAGTTGAGTCGATGGTATATTGTTGAGAAGTGTCATAGTATGAGCCTTGTTTGTAGTCTTTAGAAGCTGCTTTTTGGGTATAAATATGAGGCACACTCACCTCATTTGGATACAATTCTTTTATGCATCATTACACTGATCCATTTTGCTATATTTTCATTGTGAGATTCTTATTTTTCTGAGAGTTATTGTGAGGGATTTTTAGTGAGGGAAATAGAGAGGGGTTTGTTGCTAAGTTGATTTTAAGAGGAGTCCAAGCTTGAGATCTAGTGAGTCGATTGGAATAAGCGATTAGTAGGCATGTGATTCTATTCTCTTTATGTTTTATCTTTTATTGAAAAGATTGTTTTCCTTGTATGTTTATTTTGAAATTGCATTATTTTGCTTGAAATAGAGTAATAGTCTATTTGTTTGTAAGAAAGGAAAAGTCTTGTTGATATGATTTCCATATAAGTGTTT